>CM056385.1:36342275-36597275 GCA_029718625.1 Synaphobranchus kaupii | reverse complement strand
GTTGCTATAAAGTTAACCAGGGGCGACAAACTCCAGTCCTGGAGGGCCGGTGTGTGCGCTAATTATTCTGACTTTATTTTTTAGCAGCTGTAAACACCAACGCTGATTCAATCCCATATCAGGCAGAGTAAAATATTCCACTAGGGATATACAGTAGGTGCAGTATGCAGTTTTAGCTTGCTATTTTATCAAAAAGGTCAGAACAAATAAAAATTTTTATCAAACAACTTTGAGCAGAAGCTCGTAGAAATCCCACATTGGCCCTCGTTGCGCACCCCTGGACAGACGCATCGAAAAATCCCCCACGCTTGACCAGTACCGTGCTTTGTATTTACCTGACAAATATTAGCCGTAAAATGGAAAGCACATAGCGAGCACCCAGCTACGCGTAAAAGCAAAGATAAACTACAAATGGAATGTATGAATTGTGTTACACTCTAAAGAAAACCCTTAAGAATTATGGTGACAAAAAGCCAGGTGTTCTTTTGTATTATCAACACATTTGCCTTTAAAATTCTCTAAAAATAAATCTTCCCGGGAACATTCTGTACACCTGATCAATCAAAAAGAGGGGAGATCGGAGCATGGACTGCAGCAGCATATGGGTCTTTTTTTTAAAGTATGTGGCCTGCACATCAGCTCGCCCGGGCGGGGGGGGGGGGGGGGGATTTGTGCTAGAATGTGACGGATGAGTGGTCGAGAGGCCCTAGAGATCAGCTCACGCCGCTGCTCCCAGAATCCTGCTGGTGCAGCCGTGTGGTCGCACGGCCCACACCCTGCGCTCAGTCAAGAGAACGACAGGCTGCGCCGTTTGGCTTGCCAGGACCCCACAACAAGACACACTTGACCACAGCCAATGCACCTCCTTCCTCCCATTGAGTTTATTTAACCTGCCAGTTATTTTACCTCCTTCCCGTCCCTGTCTTTCTCTATGACACAATGTGAAATGCCCAGTTACAATGGCAGGCCTGTTCCATCACTACAGCACCCATCATTTTGGAAGGGTGCGTGTTCGCACGCGGGGCCTCTGAAGCACAGCCAGCTGTTGCTTCTGTGCAGTTATTAAACCGTGGAGCCTGACTGAGCAGAGCAGATACTACTGTAAAATAAGCATGAGAACACCCTGCCATCTGAACCCCTTTTCCCGGCCAATGCTTTGGCCAATTATGCAGGACGCGATTGGCACTGGCGCGGTCGGGATTAGATCCAGTGCTTTCTTTGGAGGCATTTGTAGCCAGCCTATTTTTGTTTTTACAGCTCAAAAGAAATGGTCAAAGACGGAACAGATCATATTTGACGTTCCTCAAATGTAAAAAATGCAAAATAAAAAAAACACCCTGAAGTCAACACGACAAATAGCATGCAAATGCTCAACCAAACAGGCGCTAACATTTCCTGCCCGTGTGCTCTCGGGAAGACAGCTTGCCTAAAGGCGCTGCTGTCTGAAGTAAAGGCTAACTGATATCTACAGAAATCCCAATTAAATCTTTTTCATTGAACAGACATTTCTAATTGTTTACAAAATATCCTGGTCTGTACTCCCCTGACCCTCTGACACACGATTGTATTCCAGGCGTAAGCGGTAGCGGCTTCCTGTGTGTTGGCTAATGCTGCCGAGTGCTGCCCATTCTGAGTGCGCTGAACACAGATTTAAGAGAACAGAGCTGTAAAAATAGACATCCAGACGTCTATTAAGGCTGTTTTTAGACTGTCCTGCATGTAATCCTAAGTCCTTTCATATTTTTGCTTAGTCTAGTTAATACGGTATGGCTAGGCTCAGTCCAGTTAATAAGGTATGGCTAGGCTTAGTCCAGTTACTACAGTTTGGCTAGGCTTAGACTAGTTAACACAGTATGGCTAGGCTTATACCGGTTAATACAGCATGGGTAGGCTTAGTCCAATTAATACGGCATGGCTAGGCTTAGTCCAGTTAATACTGTATGGCTAGGCTTAGTCCAGTTAACTCGGTATGGCTAGGCTTAGTCCAGTTAACTCAGAATGACTAGGCTTAGTCCAGTTAATACTGCATGGCTCGGCTTAGACCAGTTAATACAGTGTGGCTATAGGCTTAGACCAGTTAATACAGTGTGACTATAGGCTTAGTCCAGTTAATACTGTATGGCTAGGCTTAGTCCAGTTAACTCTGTATGGCTAGGCTTAGTCCAGTTAATACGGCGTGGCTATATAGACCAGTTAATACGGTATGGCTAGGCTTAGTCCATTAATACGGCATGGCTCGGCTTAGTCCAGTTAATACAGTGTGGCTATAGGCTTAGACCAGTTAATACAGCGTGGCTATAGGCTTAGACCAGTTAATACAGTGTGGCTATAGGCTTAGTCCAGTTAATACAGTATGGCTAGGCTTAGTCCAGTTAACTCGGTATGGCTAGGCTTAGTCCAGTTAACTCAGTATGACTAGGCTTAGTCCAGTTAACTCGGTAGGACTAGGCTTAGTCCAGTTAATACTGCATGGCTAGGCTTAGTCCAGTTAATACTGAAAAAAGAAAAAAGAAGGCCTAGCTATTCCCACTGCAAAACACAAAGTAATTGCCTCAAAGCATGAGTCTTCTGTTTGTTTTCATAAAAGCCCTAATAAACTCATCCAAATCAATACTCTTGGTTATTCATTTTTCATGTGCCAGAATCACCAAATTCCTTTTTCTCTCATGCAGCATTGTGCGGCGGAAGGGTGTTAGGACACGTGTCAGAGTGGAGAAAGAACTCTCACATGATGCTGAGGATACTCCAATCACCAGTGCAGTTGCATACACTGCATGTAGCTCTGGAAAGGCTTCCTTATAGCCCTGTATATGTCGACACACTGAGGTCCGCGTCAGTGGATAACTTCTTGAGCAACATTTTGCCACATCAATTTCATTTTTCAGACTATTGGTTGTTGCATCAGTACCAGCAAGTAGCTGCAGCGGTTTCAATAGGGCCAACTCTAGAAAAGACGTAGACTGGGGAACAAGACAGCTTACTGCCCTCATCAGGTCAATATTTCTCCTCGAAAACCTGTCCTCAATCTCTGCAATAGCTCTGTCCAAGATGGTTAGGAGGGCTCTTCTCAAAGACTGGCTGGGAGTGTTGGAGGAATCCAACGGTGGAGAGAACAAAACTGTCTATGAGCTGTTTGCTCATTGTTCTCCTTCTTTTTGTAGCAGTGGGGCTGTCTAATATCTCAAAATTATCCCATGAATCATCTTCTCGGATATCTTTTAAAGCTTGCAGTGAGGCACTGATAACCTCCCCAGCACTGCAAAGATCCACAGCCTTAGCCTGCAGAATAGAATTTGCTGGCTTCAAGACACCAAAAATTTTGATGAGGAATTTACCAATTTCAAAAAAATGATGCTTCCTGAGTTGTACTAGGAGCCCTGATGCCTCTGTGCATAAAGCCATTGCTGCCACACTATCTTCAGAAATCGCTGACAAAATCTTCAAGATGGCATCCTCATTGTCTACCAGACATTTTGTTACATCATAATGACTGGTCCACCGTATCTCACGTAACCTTTTAAGAGAGGGTGCATTATAGTTCTGGGCTACATAATGATGGCGAATGAAGGAATGTAGTGAGCCGGAGAGTTCAAAGAATGTTTTGGCGCATGGCTCTTCCTGAATGGCATGCACCACTGCTAGGTGCAGCTGATGGTTGTAGCAATGTACAAAAGGAATGAGCCTGCCAAGCTTCTGTTGCAACAATGCTTGAACCCCACCCCTGATCCCACTCATGACTGATGCGCCATCATAACATTGGCTGATTATATTATCAGCACTGTAACCTTCACTGGACAGGTGTTTGAGCATTTCTGTTGTTATATATTCTGCATCCAACCCACTCAAGTCCAGTAAACCAATCAAATGCTCCTCAGGAACCGAATTACAGACAAACCGAATCACAAGTGAAAGATTCTCAACATTGCACCTGTCTCTGGTTCCATCACATTTGATGCAGAACCCTACTGTATCTGCATTATCATATTTTCTTTTCACCTCATGCAACACCATACTGGCTAGAGTGTTAATTATCTCATTTTGAATGCCTTTTGATGTGTACTTTGCATTCTGAGGTATGTTTTTTGCTATTTCAGCAAGTTTGTAATCCTTAGTCAGAGTGTACTCAAACAATTTCAGGAACAGCCCAGCAGAGATATCACTGTCATCGTTTATTTCGGACTGACTTTCAGTGCTTCCACGAAAAGCAAGTTCGTTCACAGCCAGAAACTGCACCACTTCCCCTATGCTTCTGATGTAGTATCGGTTTTTCTCAACCTGTGTTTTTCCCAAGAGACATGATATAGTGTCACCAGTTTCCACTCTCGTGTTCAGTTCTGTCCATGATCGTGCAGCATTCAAATGGCTATGGCTAGATGCATGCCTGTATAATCCCCTGTCCTTTTCTAATGCCGTTTTCCAGTTAATAAACCCCGTCTTGGTAAAAACTAGATCTCTGTCATTTGTGCTTGAAAACTTGCGACAGGGGAAGCAGAAACATGCATCTAGTTTCACTGAATATTCTAGCCATGATCGTGACTGATACCAGCTTGGGTTGAAAGAACAAGCCTTTCTGCCAAACTACCGTTTGGGAAATACTTTTAGAACTGGCTGAGATGGTGTGTTATCATTTAAATCATGGCCGAGATCCACGGAAGCAACCCCGACTGCCTTTTCTTCCGAACTGGGACCGGGCACAGGATCCGATACTGAGCATGAAGATTCTGAACTACCGGTATGTACAACTAGAGCTGCATTTGTGTTAACATTACTGTGCTTTGGTTTAGTAATCAAAAATCGATGCATAATGATTTAGGCTAATACCGTATAAGCAAGTAGGGTAACAGTCACCAAAAGGAAAGAAGAACTGTGGAGCACAGAGAATAAGAAAAGAAAGAAAAACACATTAGCGACCTAACCGTTAGTTAGCTTTAGCTATAACGGTGACAATTAGCTAGCTAACAGTTAACGTTACCTAGCTAGGTTAGCTAGTCTAACGTAAACTAGTACTGTAGCTAGCTAGCTAACGTTGCGTAAAACCACCACCACTAAGCCCCTCAGACAGTAATAACACTAAACCACTAAAATGAAACAAGACAAGACTCAAAATACACAGGCTTAATTATAAACTTTTAAACAGAATAACTTTTAGACCTATATTATTTTAATTTATTTTTGCTGTGGGCAAACGTTAACCTCTTCAAGTGACAGACAAACACCGACAAATGTAGAGAGTGACAGCAGACGGTCCGTCTCCCAGTTTTAAACTGCCAAACCAACCAATCAGCAATACATTGCCAAGTTGTTGTTAGACCAGTTAATACAGTGTGGCTATAGGCTTAGTCCAGTTAATACGGTATGGCTAGACTTAGTCCAGTGAATTCAGTATGGCTAGTGTTATGTTCTGCACCGAATAGGCTTATTTTTCTGGGACATCTGCTCCTGTGAGTCCCGTTTTTATTTCTTTTATTCTGTTTGTTTTTTCTCTGTCCTACAGGATTTTTATGGTTTTATAATTTCAACATCAATAAAAGTTATATTCCCCATAGTATGAGTGTGTCTCTTTGTAAACCCGCACAGACAAATTTAATGACAATTAAAACAAATAAAATAACTGCTGTTTCAGTGCAACGTCAGAGCCTTTTTTTCTCAACGAATCTGGACATTCAGCATTAACACCAAGAGGGAAAGATTGTGGTTCAATATATGGGCAATACACACACAAGTATCTAGTTTATTTTAGTCAGTGGGGAAAATCGAAAGCCGTTTGCATATTGACATCACAGAGCAGTGGATGATGTTTTTACATTACATTAGCCTACATTACAATCATTTGGTAGACGCTTTTATCCAAAGCGACATACAATAAGTATACAAAAATAAGTTTTTAATCTGTACTCTCTCATTACTAATTAGAAATTGTTTTTATTGTGAATTGTCATTTTCTGCGAAAAGTGACTATTTTGCACCCTACAGTCCACACTGTACCACAGGAGAGCCAGTGACTATTTTACACCCTACAGGCCACACACAGCAGTATCCTACAGGAGGGCCAGTGGAAGGCCATGTGGTTGGGAGGAACTGTTGTAGGAGCAGCCAAAGGATCCCTGACAGGCATAAACCCACCCAATCCCTGGCGTAGTCAGATCAAGAGCTCGCTGAGGTGGTCGAGGATTGAACCTGTGACTGAGACGTGCTGCACGATAACATCAAAGCATGACGGACTTGCAAAGTTGTACAACAGTAAACAGCAAAAATGGTGGTGTACATTTAACACTGTTGGTGTAGGCTACATTTAACACCCTAGGGTGTTTATATGAGTCCGACTCATATAAACACCCTAGGGTGTTAAATGTACACCACCAATTTTTTTCTGTGTATAATCATTAAAATAATTGATATTTTTACATGGGGGAAAACGCATGCAGTTTTAGCTCAACAAAAATGTTTTCATCGCTCTAAAATAGGTTACATTGCTACATTGGCTTTATACAAACATACAATTGTCTGGCGATATAAATAACCAGTAGGCTACTTAGTGCTCTTGTTGCGTGCATACCTGTACCATGGTGACAACGTGACAGGGATTCAGGAGATAGATCACCGTCTTGGTCGCAAACTTGAACCCGACCTCCACTCCAAAAGTCATACACAGTGCCACCAGCAACAAGTTTTTCCCCAAGCTGTCTTCCTTGGCTTTTCCTCCATTCTTCGCGATTTCTTTCAGTTCTTTTGAAATGTTGATCTTTCTTAGCGCCAATACCACCTCTATAATGGATATAAAAATCATGACCAGGCTTTCGTTGATGCGCTGCTGCGGGGAGAGGAACGCGGCACACTCCGGCCCCCCGTTTCCTTCGAACTTGGGGTCCACACCGCCGTATACCCAGTCTAATAGGCTGTAGATATTATACCGAGACATGTTCCTCTTCTCGTATTGGAAAAGGTAAGAACAAGACGGAATGAAAGACAATACGCTGATTTCTTGACGAAACATGAAAGACGAAATTTCCCGGTTAAAATCAGCTCCGAATGAAAGACAGCGCAGCTATATGCTGTCTGACTGTCTGCAGGCGAAAAGAGGCAGGGTCCTGTAACCACACGCAAAAGCAGCGCGACCACGGCGATAAATGCAAAAAGCTTTCAAGAGGATCCCTTTAAAATGAACTAGACCTACGGTGAAACATCAAGAACGAATCTAGCGAAATATGCTGCGAGGTCACTAAAGAGACGATAACGCCCATGCGAGTCATTTAGCGAGCTATAATCTAACCTTACCTCTAACTGTAGTGAATCCGTAATAAAAACAGGCAAAACACAGTGTCCTGTCCTGTTAGCTGCCCTGGATAACTAGCTCAATATCCAAGAAATAAGTGTAGGGTAGCTATTCACCAGCAAGTCGGGCGGCTGAAATCACAACTGAAGAAATTGCAGTTTAATGGAGCAATGGCACTCCTACGAATCAACGTCCCGTCAGCTATAATAAAAGGCGACCATTTAAGCTATTACAGCGAAATACTAGAGCCCCTGGCTTACGGCTACGTATGAGAGGCATGGTTGCCTAGAACAGACAGCATTGCATGCGATAATAAAGGACAAAAGCAAAAGGATTTAGCCTAAACACACCCAACCTCGGCAGCAGTGACCGAACACGAGCGCTCTGTGTGGATAGCTACGGTAGCTGGCGAGATAGGCTACCGCCTACAATGTAAGTCCATGTGGTCTCTCTCTCTGTCCAGTGTCCACTACATCGGATTCATGGAACGGCCAAGTGGCTTACAAAAATTTTTATATTCAGTCATAATCCATATTTATTTCCATGTCCGTGACACTGACCCAATGTAGGTAACCCGATTGGATGTGAAGACGCGCTGAACCCGCCTATTTTACACTCAGGAGTGTGAGGCGTGTTACTTTTAACCCCCATAGGCGCCACCCATGTTCGCAAAGAGTTAAACGAATTAATCTGAATTTATCATCAGATAATTTAGTAGGCTACTTAAAATGTTTTCACGGAGCTGCACAAAATAATGTTTGTGAAATATATTGGCGAAATATCCGCAAATTTTGATCGCCTGCAACAATGGTGAAAAAAACCGCAGATGCTGATATGACGTTCAGCAACATTGTTATGTAACAGGACTTTGCCATTCGACCCGGTGGGTCCGCTCAGAGACCGTTTGCACAGGTCAACAAATACGTCACCACTGCAGAATTTACCATCTTAGGGAAAGGAAGAAAAATAAATGAAAGTGAGCTTTGTGCTCTGAGATTTGAAGGGAAAACGTTATCCTTATTCAGCACACCTCGGTACGCCATTAGGTTATGTCAGCAGTAGGCTAGCCTATTTAGAATGCTATGAAAAGTAGGCTAATCAGTAAAAAAAAGAAAGAATATATATATATATATTTTTACTAATACAAAAATCACAAGCAGTGGGCTATATCTTTCAAACAAGCTGAGTTACGTAGCCTACTGTTGCTTGACATTCCCATTTAAAGAAGGGCATATGAAGAGGATATTTCTCCTCTTTAATACATGTTTAAATAATTAAACATGTAACAAAATAAAATAAATAACAACATTAGTAACACTTAATAGAAATGATTAAGATAGTAAAATAATAGCTTACTGCTGTAATAGGCACACTTTTTTTTGGTCCGATTAGCAGAACATCATATTGAATTCCTGGGTAGGCTATAAACGCCCTCTAGTGGTGCTAAGTTGTAAGGATGCCATGGTTCGTTTTATTACATTCCATTCCAAGCCATTCCTTTGTAACTTTGGATTTTATTTTGCACTGAGAAATTAGAGGCCATTAACAGTAGTGCCGTTTTTAGCAAGCATTTAATTTGTGTAGAACTCTCACAATCATGAGTGTGCAAAACTCAGAATCACATGTGTGCAAAACTCACAAGCATGAGTGTGCGAAACTCACAATCACAAGTGTGCAAAACTGACCTAGACCTGCAGAGCTGCAGGTTCAGAAACCAGCTGAGTCCCCAGTATCAGAGGTATTTGTGAAATCAGCGACTGAGCAACAACAGGACCAGAGATGCAGACCCCTGCATGCCGAGTGTTATGTTATCACGCATTGCATCCAGGTGTAGGTTAACTCATTCAAACAAAGACAAGAGGTGGGTGTCACATCCCCAGCCCTCTACCTGGTGGCGTGTGGCTGGTTTCGTTCGTTCTTGTGTTTTTGTTCTGTTTTATTGCACGATTGTCACCGGTTGTTGGAACTCCTTTATAAGGAGCCCTGTGATAGCCAAGAGGGGAGCTCACGCCACGGCAACCATCGGGGTTCCATGCTGCCCAGTTTTCTGTGTTTTTGCCATTTCTGCTAGCGAATAATCAGCCTCAGAATTCTTACCTGACTCCAGTGCCCGTAGAATAGAATAGAATAGAATAGAATAACGTTTATTTTCCCGCTAGGGAACTTCAGTTGTAGCCCCAGCAACAACAAAAAAGACATAGACAGTGGGGCAGACCCACAACACACAAACATATCAAACAAAGACATTCAATATAATCATTGCATTAATCAAAATAATTAAGTGAATTAAAGTGTAATACAGCCATGATTAAAAATAGCCCCCGCAGTCCCGAGATGTCCAGTGTCATTTAGCAGTCCAACACACAAACTCCGTCTCCACGACTTTCCTCCATACACGCAGTGTTGCGGTCTCTGTACTGTCGAACCTGAGCACCGAACTGCGTCAGCCTTCCCACTCGTCGCTTCACTCCTCCCCCGCACCATCTTCTCCTTCCCTTCCATGGATGCCCTTTGAAGACCGCCTGCACTCCCGGATCAGTCCCGACATCTTCAACTTCGGTGAAGAGCGATGGTAAACTTTGTTGCGGCAGATCCAACGGACATTCCCGAGCATATGTTACGAATGCGTCTCCATGGTGACGACCACAAACAAAATTATCCCGACTAAACAGTTCGCCAATATCATCAAAACAAGCAACATGAGTGCCCCAAAAAATCTCCAGCCCGCCTCCCGGCACCACAACAGACACACAGCGCATGAAAAATACAAAAGTCAAAAGCCAGACACAACAAAATACATTCAAATTAACAAACACGAACACGAGAAACAGCTGGACTATGTCGCCATTACAGCGCCATGTGACATGCAAAATGTGCCTGTTTGGAATGGGCTGCTAGCGAAGGCAGCCTCAGAATTCTTACCTGACTCCAGTGCCCGTGGAAAATGTGCAGTCAATTTCTGTCCCATTGAAATTAATGGTGGAGTGTTGACCATTGTGATGTCACATTGTACTCTCTGCCCTCTAGCAGGTGATAATGTTCCAATGCACTCTAGCAGCCTCTGCATCTGATGATGTCACAGTACCCTCTAGCTGCTTCAGATTATATCGTCCTACAGTTTTTAGGACAAAATAGCTTCTTTTCTGGAGAACCGCTCATCCAATCAACTTCACAGTCAGCACTGCACTCCCTAGGGTCCTGAGCAATACACCTCAACTTCATACTGTACCCGGTTGTCGAGCAAAGCAAAATACAGACAGACAGAAGGACAGAGAGGATTTCTTCCTTTATAGTTAGATTGCTAAGTCTATTGCTTTTTGTTAATAAATTGATCTATTTATAAATATCTGGTTTTCGTTCTTTATGTTGCCAAGGGCTGGCTGTAACAGTGGGGGAGAAAGAAAGGTCCTAATAAAACTTGAAAACCTTTGTATGCAGCCTCCTGAATTATCCACATGCCAAATATATGAGAAAGATAATTGCTGTATATTTACCAGTGTTGATATAAAACAAACATATGGTTCTATACAATTCCAGTGTTCACTCTGAACAATGTTCTGTTGTCACTGAGAAGTATGTGTTGAAAATTGAAACACATTACTGTTAAATACCATTGTCATTACTTATTTAGTTAATATTATATTTTTAGCACATTATTTACTGACGCAGTTAAATTATACTGTGGCACGTGTTTAGTTATGAAGATGTGATTCAAATTATGGCAAACATATTTTTCCATTTTTGTTAATAATGAATTGCATATTTTCACCCCAAAAAAAGACAGAAAAGAACATGAATAATGATGAAATAAGAAGATTTCTCAGACAGATCATTGAGGAATTGGAGATTATATACCATCAAGCTATACCGTAAAGACAGGGTGTACTTTAAGGTTAATTAATTCTGAAAAGTTGTTGCTATTATTGATATTCATATACAACATATGCCTGAAATCATATAGTCGTACCATTTATTTTCACATTGGCAAATTATTTTAACTGTGTATGGCTTATATATTTCTTTGACACTTATGTACTGATTATTGAATTCAATAATGACCAACATTGATTTTAAAAAATAGTTAATTGAATTGATTTATTGGATGTTTTCATCATGGTGTTTGCACCCATTGCAGAGATGTCCCACGGAGGCTGTGGCGTCTTACTGCAGGGGCTGATCAAGTGCAAACCTGGAAGACAGAGACATCAGGTGTCAGTTAAAATCTCTCTTCAAATCACTCCCGCTTTTCAGATGACACATCAGGGCTATGTGAACAGGCCTTCAGCTAGCTGATCTCAGGTCAGCCTCTACTACCTGTGAAGTACAACTGAGGACACATGGACTGCACTGAATTCACCTGTGGTATATTCCGTCAATGAGTTCACCTGTGGTATATTCTGTCAGTGAGTTCACTTGTGGTATATTCCGTCAGTGAGATTACCTGTGGCATATTCCGTCAGTGAGTTCACCTGTGGTATATTCTGTCAGTGAGATCACCTGTGGCATATTCCGTCAGTGAGTTCACCTGTGGTATATTCCGTCAGTCAGATCACCTGTGGTATATTCTGTCAGTGAGTTCACCTGTGGTATATTCCGTCAGTGAGATCACCTGTGGTATATTCCGTCAGAAGTGCGATAGGGAAACCCAGAGAGAAGCTGTTTACACCAGCAGAGGGCACTCTGTTGGTGAGATGCTGTGGTGAAATGGGTCATTCCAGGGGATGGGGCTTATGTTTCTGCCGTATTCTCTTCACACACATCAGGGGAGATGATGCATTATTAGGGTATCCCAAACTAATTACCAAGGCGTTGAAGTGGACTATAAAACCCTCCAACAGCAAGTGTGCGTCGATGCAGACTTGCAATACTCCCACTAGGCCTACCCGTGCAGGAGGATGGAGCGAACATCGTATAAATGTGAGTTCCATCTTGGCAAATATTTTTGGTCATGCACATAAACCTTTGTTTCCCTCACAATGCCTTTTCACAGTGCCTTTAAACAAAATCATGGAATGTAAGGTGAAGTTAAAGTTGTAAATGCTTCCTTCTTTTGGAAGCTTTCATAAGTGTCTGTCATAAACGCTGAAGCACCAAAAGAGCACATGCCATAACAGTTGGGCGAGCAAAGCATCTAGCAGTAGCCATGGTGACTGCTGCTTCCTGCTTCCTTTGGAGAGTGGCAACCACAGTTCTGTGGTGGCAACGGTGTCCCACAGTTTACCCATGTATTTATACCCTTGCCCTTGAATGGTATGTATGCCCTCCACAGCTGCGAGTGTGACTTTCATACAGAGTGACACTCCATAGTGAAGTGCTTGTGAGGAACCTGTGTGTCCTGTGCAGTGGGGTTGCTCCATGAACACGGTTGTTTTGGACATTCTAAATTAGGGTGGGAATTGGACATACACAGCCCCACGTTGGGCGGCAAATTATTTTTTTAAAAATTAAAAAAAAGAAAAGAAAAAAAGTGCTAGTGGATGCCGCTCAGGCATCCACTATCAACGTGATTTTCAATAGAAACCTCCTACCTTCCTAAATTTTGGCGGTTTTGTGTATATAGAAAATTGTCGGTTTACATACTGCATCTGCCGACTTTTAACATATATTTCTAGATGTTTATGTGAAGTAATTAGACTGCAAATATCTGAAATGTGTGATAATGGTTTATACAGTATATGTGATCTCTTTACAATGGAATGAATGGGAAATGGTTCAGGATTTGGCAATTCTATTCTATGGCAACTTCCCGAATTATGCGATAATCCATTATGCAATTAAGTGGATTCTACTGTATTTAAAAAGGATTCATTTGATTTTTGCCAGGCACCAGGCCGACCTAGAACAGTCAAAGTAGCTAACTGATTGAGTATGTGAGTCCCCGTTGTTGGAAGTGAGTTCACCTGTGAGTTCACTTGTGGTATATTCCGTTGCACGGGCGGCAGTGTAGTATAATGGTTAAGGAACTGGCCTTGTAACCGAAAGGTTGCAGGTTCGATTCCCAGGTAGGACACTGCCGTTGTACCCTTGAGCAAGGTACTTAACCTGAATTTCTTCAGTATATATCCAGCTGGATAATATGTAAAAACATGATTAAAAAAAAGTTGTGTAAGTCGCTCTGGATAAGAGCGTCTGCTAAATACCTATAATGTAATGTATAATGGAAGTCACGCGAGAAGTGGCGTGAATACCTAGGCAGTAAATGGTGGTATACTGATCTTGCCGTGTTTGTGTGTAAGCTCGTAAAACGTCACCGTTACCTAACAACCGACGCCACCTTTTTCATATTGCGCACAGTTGTGTAAATAAACAAACCAACGTTAGTTCGTTAGCATTCTAGCAGACACGTAAAGAAGTGCTGCCAGTCCGAGGCTATCCTCAAAATGGTGCAAAAAGGACAAGCTTTCAATTTCAAGCCTGATAAAATAGAAGTGTGATGGGTGCTATAAGTATTTTGTCACTAAACCGCAAAGCATTGTTCGGGTCTGCCATAAGCCTTTCCACAATTAAATGACGCTTATTGACAGTTCCCTCAACCAAATTTACCATCAGCTAACTTAACAAAGAAATCGTGCACCTCACTGCTGATGCAAAAAAAGCTACTTTAACAAAATAAGTGAGCTATTCTAGACTGTGATTCATAGCCTACTTGCTGCCGAGCAAGTTGCTGGTCCCACTTAGATCCGCTGAAAACCTACCAAAATGCGCTTTTGGTGACCTGGGCTGAATACAATTCTCTGGACTCGCAGACTCGTGGACTCAAAGGCACGTCCATGAGTGCTTAGGGCTGTCCCATTGTGAAAACAGCGTTTGTGGTAAGTGCTCTTATACGGACCTTGCCCGCACTTTTTGCAAGTCCGCATCAATGCAGACCTACCTGCCCTCGGAAATACGCCATTAAAGTCTGCAAGTCCACAGTCCACGAGTCTTTGAGGGCTCAGTTTAAGATTCAGCCCTGATCTACAATCCGTCTCTCTAACGTTAGCCGACTCTTAAGGCTTACAAAAGCACAGTTGCCTACAATTGGTAGCCTACCTGGAGTTTATAATCCCAAACTGCACTCAAAACACATGTGCCTCATCATAGGACGATGAATGATATTGGACGATGAATGATATTTGCATGCTGGCTGTCATAAAAATATTTTTTTTCTCTTTCTTGTTTAGCTAGCTAACATTAACGTTACTTGTACCTTCCTAGCTAGCCAGCTAAGAGATTGCCAGTAACGTTAGCTAGCAGGTGCAATCTAAGCCGCGCGAGGAGTGGTGCCGCTACTGTAGGTGCAAGGGGCACACGAAAGCTCAGTGCCCGAAATTGGGGGGAAACGAGGGGTCTCGCTAGTGGAACTGGGGACACTAGCGAGACATAATAGAACAGTCCCTCAGACGTTACTACCGGTTCAATTGCTCTGGAATCTCTGCTCGGCTAAAGTCAACGCATTTATCGATTCCGGAGCGGTTGAATGCTTTGTGGATGCCAAATTGGCCAAGGGGCTTAGAATGCCCATTCACCACCTCGTTCGGCTCCGGTTGGTTACGGTCCTCGACAGTCACCCGTTGCGCACCAGGACCATTAAAGACACCATGGGTTCCATTAATATGCAAGCCTTCCACGGGGGCCATTCAGAACAAATGGTTCTTTTTGGTCGATTCCGTGGCTTATATCCCCTCGTTTTAGGGCATTCCTGGCTAGTCCGGCACAGCCCGCATATTAATTGGGGCGGAGACAAGGTTACCATCCTCCCCCAATGCAGGTCTCACTGCCGGGGCACCCTTTGCATCTGGTGGGCGAGGTTACCACTCTGAGCTTAGTTCTGTCAGTGACCTTGAGGAGGTTAATGTCCTGCCTGATCAAGATAGCTCTGCTCCTCTCTCTGAGGATGGAGAGGAGAGCTTAGCCTGGGACTCACTGGCCGACGGGAACTCCCCTTGGGACAAGGGCTCCCTAAAAGAGCTCTCAGATTGGGAGATCGCATGGGAGTCCATGCCTGATTTGCCTTCTGATTTGGAGAGCACTAAAGTGGTGGGGGCGCTTGATTTTCCCTTGCCAGCTAACATACCTTTGAGTATACTGATCTCGCTGAGGTATTCAGCAAGCAATGAGCTACTGGAACTGGATCACAGGAACATGGAGTTGTTCCAAACCGGAACTGGACTTGGCACGGGACACTGGATGTTCCAAACCGGAACTGGACTGGACTTGGACTGGATAGTCGAACTGGAACTGGATCACGGAAACACGGAGTTGTTCCAAACCGGAACTGGACTTGGTACAGGACACTGGATGTTCCAAACCGGAACTGGACTTGGTACGGGAAACTGAAGTTCCAAACCGGAACTGGGCTGACAGGAACTGGATCGGGTTAAACTGGAACAGGACAACTGGAACACTGGAATGTTCCAGACCGGAACTGGACTTGGTACAGGACACTGAAGTTCCAAACCGGAACTGGGCTGACAGGAACTGGATCGGGCTAACTGGAACAGGACAACTGGAACACTGGAATGTTCCAGACCGGAACTGGACTGTGCGGGTCTCTCAGGTAAGTTCCAAACCGGAACTGGACAGGAACTGGACTGGACGGATGGCAAGGCAGAGCAATGCAGCGGAGCTCAGGTTGGCCCGGTTGGGGCAGCAGGGCAACAGTGGTGGCTGCAACCGTAACCGTAGCAATGGCGGTAGCCACGGCCGGACAGGAACCACTGTAGTATGGAGAAGCAGAACACCCAGCTGCGGGCGCAACGTCAGGTGGAGGTAGAGGTACCGCAACACAAACAGGGAGTGGTAAACAGCTACAGACTGGCAGAAACAGTAGAATGGTGGTTAACGAGACAGGCAATATTCAGGCAGGAAGAACCGCAAACAGACAGGACTGGTTAGCAAACAACAGCAGGCAGTGAGCATTAAAGCACCGAGACAAAACCAAACTGAAGTTTTAGAGGCACAGGACAGGGATTCAAGGACCAGGATACAAACGAACAACGTTAACAAACTGGCCCTGAATAGCAGCCAGCCGGAGGGTTAAATAGGGAAGTGAGATTGGAAACAATTAAGAAGGCGTGCAAATGTAAGCGAGGGTGATTGAACAATTGAAGTGTGAGGAATGCATGCAGCAACGGGGAAAGGAGATAAGCTGAAACCGGAGTGGGGAAAAGGAGTGAAACAAACGGAAGGAACACGCCCAGTCTGCAGCAACGGGGAAAGCACGGACAAAGGGAATCAAACATGACACGGAGGGAAAGGGCAAAACACGGAAAACGGACAGGATGGGAACGTTACACTCATGCCTTCACTTTGATGTGAGACATCTTGATTCAATATACAAGTCTTTATTTAACATGTCTGTTTGTGTTTTGTGGGTTTGCCCCACTGTCTTTGTCTTTTTTTGTTGCTGGCAACTACAAGTTCCCTCACAGGAAAATAAAAGTTATTCTATTACCCTATTATCCTAAAGTTAGGACACTTTATTCTGATTGGCTACCGAAGGAACACAAACATTGTCCCTGACTGCATTGTTGACGCATGTGCACCCTCCTGTGTATAGCCAACATAACATTCCCACACAAGCACTTCCCAGGCAGGAACCGTCATCACATGCAGAACTAACAGAATAGCCTACAGTACTTATTGTGCTAGGGTGAGAAAGCCGTTGCCCGGGGCAAGACCTCCAGTGCCTGGCATGCACTAGGTTGACCTAGTCTTGTTAGTACTTGATACTAAATCATTCTAGAATTTTTAATTGTGCTTTTGATTTGGCATTAATATTGGGATAATTTACATAGACAAATAATTAAATCAATATAAAGTTTATTTATGTATTTTTTTTAACATTTATTTTATTGCCCCACATTGCATTTCCCCTTTCAGTAAGAGTGTCTGCTGGATGAGCATAGTGTAGATGTATGAGTGTGGTTCTTAAATTCTGTAACTGAAAAACATGTACAACATGTAGCCTACATGGGAGAATTACAGTAGTTACTGCTGTTGAGTAAGCTGTTTGTAGGTAATTCAATCAAAGTTCATATTTAGCGATCAGCACTACTATGTTAGACATGCTCCTGACTATATGTAGCATCAGGAACACAGACTGAATGGAGAGCCTTGAGATCGAAGCAGACTCTGGAGGACATTGTCATGCCTCATCAAACGTGGGTCTCCATGTCCCTGAACCTGTTCTTCAGCAACAATATTCCTAGTATTCTGAACAAATACATCCAACAGTGCTCCACTGTTGCTTAAAGCTGAATCGCTCACGTGCGAGGCTACTAAGCCTATTATTAAAGCAAACTTCAGGATGGAGAGGTCTTTCAAGCACTTTTGTATGTGATGCCTGGGTCTACTGGTGCATCTGCATTGTGTTAGTTAGTTAGTTTGATAAGTGGTTTAAAAATGGAAAGCAAAGTGTATGTAGCTATCTAGCTAGCTTAGCTTGAATCATGACAGTGGCAAGGAAATGCAGCTAGCTAAAACGATGACCTTTGTGTGATATTTGTCAGATGTAAATATGATTGTTACCAAGCTACTATCACAAATAAGGGAATGCTACAGGAGGCAAATGTTAGAAAATCATGTTTGGCTGGGTGATCCCCTAGCAACAGTGCTGTTGTGTTGTGTTGATAATTCTACACACCAATGTTAACAACCTAGGGAGATTCCAATTTTTCTAGGAGTCTAAAAATGAAAAAGTAATCATTATAAATCAAAAGCAAATACTATGTGCAGTTATATGATGAGCAGTTGGGAGGAGATATAGGATTATATGAGTAATCCTGGAAACCCATGAGTAATCCTGACAGATAACAGTAGTCTCTGCCATCTTTCATATTTACTAATAACAAAAGAGAGTAATTGAGAGAGAATGAGTGGTAAGGATTAATGTGAATATTGTGAGTGTGAGTGTGTATAATTTGAATATGCGGGTAGGGCAGGGTAGAGCAGAGAGTGTTGTAAAGGTGTAGCAGAGATACTAACGTCAGGCAGCAAAGCATGGACATGATCACAATGCTAATGGGGACCACGATGACAGCGGCACCAGGAATGTGCAGCTGGAGGTGTTCGACAGTCTCCGTGATAAACTCCATCAGTCCATTTCTGCGTCCATGAAGAACAGGCCCTGCGTTTAATTCACTGTCATTAGCGAACACCGACTGGAACCGAAAGCAGTGTGCATTTTAATAAGCACGGTCATTTGTTGGCCCCACTTAGTAGTCCAGCAATGTCAAGAAAAAACAAATTTAAATAATCTGCAGGATTTCCAGAGGCCAAGAAGGCACAGAAATAGTGCTCACCTGTTTCCCAGCTGTCCTCAGGGTCGAACGGATCATCTGTAGTAGGATCATCTGCCGTTACATCCTGCTGTGAGACCGCTGCGAGGTCCTGTGTTGTTCCTGAGTCCTGCCCAGGAGACGCTCTCAGCAATAAGAACCTCTGAGACGAGGGAGTCCCAGATATTGCCCTACAGCTTACATTTACAACAAGCAGAGCCAAAATGACAGCCAGCCACAAGCTGTGCCAATGACCCATGTCTTTCAGTAGCCAGCGCATAGCAGAGAGCATTATGTATTCATTCTCTTACAAACAGCTGTTTGCTCATAATGCAGTCCTTCTGTGACATCATCACATTAGTTTCATCGGTGTTCTACCAAAGGGCTTGTGTACAGGTCCAAGAAAGAGCTTGTTACTTCTGCAACATACAGTAGAGAAGATAAACTTCTGTGGAGCACTAAGCTACTTCGACTCATCGCCAGATACTCAACACTTGAGTTCCCGCCGTTTCCCTATCGCAACCTTGCCATTTCCACAGTGGCTCATCGAGGCCTGTTTACTGGCTACAAGATACTCGGTTACAAGATAATTATTTCATAATATGATAAGATTTCAGAAAATCCAAATAGTTTAGCGATTCATTCAACATCCCAAGTTGTGTATTTTATGTTGACATGACACTATTGAGACTTACTATTAGTTTGTGACCACACGATGAAAGAAACAATAGATATTTGGCTTATTTTATGATAGCCTGACAAGCCACCAATCAGTTTAGGTGTGGTGTTCAGGTACAGTTAAAAATTGTAGGCTATATGGACCCATAGGCCAGGAGCTCTGTCCTCACTCCCACTAGCACATGTACTCCGGCAATAGTTTAGACTTTCCTGGTGTTCATTTTGACTGAACACCAAGGCAAGCAGACACAGGGACCAAGCCATTTGTGAATCTATCTCACTGTGCTCCCCAGCCTATGTTCACTGTGCATAAACACAATTGTTCAGTCTTCCACACTGAATTCCACACTACAGTCAAGGCCATAGCCATGTCCAAAACAACATACTGCAGTGATTATAATAATTTAATTACTTCCAATTATCTAGAATATGTCAGCATCAGTCCCTGTTCAACTCTGATTGGACTGAGTCTTCAGCTTGGGAGGCTGGGTAATTCTGGACTGCCACAGCAGGATGTGGGAGTAGGGCAATGTGTCTTTTTTCCTGCTTTTATTGGTTGTAATTAGCACTTTTGTGCCAATGGTTCTTGGAATGGGACGATATGCTGACTGTAATTAGTGTAAAAATGTGGGTGCAAGGCTTATCTTTTTTTAATATTTGAGATTTTTAGTAGCTTTTTGAGATTTAACAATTGTGTACTGGTCTGGAGTACCAACAAGGCCACAGGACAGTTCACTGAAATTCCTCAGCTGTAGTATTACGCTGTAGATAATTTCTTAATTATGTTCAGCATCTAAATTCATATGAACAAGAAAGGCATGCATATTTCTCTGAGACAAAGTTTGTTGAGACTGAAACAATAAACAAGCACATTTCCTTGGTCAACTACAGATAACTCTACCATGTCTTGGATCTGCGATACAAATAGATGAAACATATGAAATCATTCTAAGTGACTGTTTCTTTGAATGTTTTTCCCTTAGGCCTAAAATAAATCAATGACAGCCTATATTTCTGCTGTGTATATCTACCTAAGACTTACTCAGTTCTTATAACCAGATGGGTTTATTAGGTATTTAATCATGTGGCCCCCTACACAAGGCCACACAGTATAGACATATTTCCACAAATAATTACCTAATGACCAAAATATGAGAACTGAAGGTGGGTAGGCGGGCGCAGTTTACTGGCAAGAACTCAAGTCCCAAGACCCAGGAAGTATTTCTGTTGAGGGCGGGTTTACTATGAGATTTGCAAGGATTCATGGAATACAACTATATCAAAACTTTAATCTATCAATCAATCAGTCCATGGTCCAAACAGACCCCTAGTATGACTTTTCTTGTTTCCAAAAAGGATGGCGAAATTTCTCATTGACATATGCCAGTTGGGGATGAAAAGGTGGTTTATCTGCACCAGTCACTGACAATGGCATGTTCTACATTTGATCTTACACCAGTGCCCCAGTAAGCAGAAAAAAGCCCCGCCCACCGCCGCTGGTAACCAGCAGGCTGCTGGCTTCCTGTATACCGGCTTCATAAACTTTCCCCTCTTTGGGTGTCAAGCGTCATTATGATTCACCAAAATGTTTATGCAAATCGAGGGCTTGTGGGGACCTCTGAATTAAGTGAAGTCTGCTGATTATAACACTGATGATGAGATGACTGCAGAGCCTACAGAAGGTCAGCTTTCTCAGAAGTTAATGAATGATGAAAACTGGATGAGGTAATGCTGAAGCACCTACCCGAAAACGCAAGCTTACACACTTTTCACTTCTTTCAAGAACATAATGAGTACTGACAAAACTATATATTTGATATTGCCAGTGGCATGATGCAGGTACATGCCTCATGACATAATACTAAAATCAACTGAATTCAAAAATCTTATTTAAAATTGCGTCATAGAGAGTAGTTTTTAGCTTTTCTTTTTATATCTTGCACATGCAGATTTTCACATAAAAATGACAAGGAAGTAAAACATAATTTTGCAAATGTGTTGTCATTAAAATTGATTTCCATCATTAATTCCCAGTGGGCATGCATTTTTAATTCACTCAATAAAAAGTGACAAATACTACAGCCGTTTTTCAGTAGTCACTGGAGAAAGGTTGAGGTTCATCAGAAGTGCTCCACTCCATCTACACCAGTTATAGAATATCATTTTGAAATGTATTGCTGCATAAATAGAACAAAGGTATATACTGAAGTTTAAGCCCCCCCAAAATATGTGGTCACTGTCCTTAGAATGGTATGTTTAAAACAGCGGAGAAAGGACTTTGTGTGAGAAGACAATGTAACAGAAACTAAGGACTGAACATGATGTCACTGTGTAATTCTACAACTGAAAAAAGTACATGTTTCACAGAAGGGGGAAAAAAACAAAACATACAACACGACCACTTTCACACAAAAAAGGTGTATCAGAAATTCCCAAGTGAAAGAAGGGAGGTTAATGAAATGTTTCAGTTTCATTTCCACTCTATCTTTGCGTCGTAATTCATGGTTTGTGAAGAAAGAGTTGGCAAATTGATGCATCTTACTGACTGAGAACGTGCATTATGTGAATGTGTTGAGCCAAAGAGTTTCTGCCATGAAATTTAGTACTGGGGACAGTCCCTGATAGGTGACTAACATTCATAATTCCCATCCAGGTGTAGGGAGAGACCCAGGGGGAATTCAGAGGGTGAGAGTACTAAACCAAGGCCACTGTCTCCCTCTCAGTCATTCTCTCAACCCACCTGCACAAGTCTGTCTCTCCTACTGCTTAGTGCTTAGGCACTGATCCACTGCATACAACCAACAGCATCTTCAGCTGAGGAAGTCGCTTTTACGGATTCTAAGAATTTGGGGTCAACTGAAGCAGGAAGGATGTGGACCCAGCAGCAGCGCTCTTAGATGGAAGATGAGCAGCTTGGCGGAGACAGGTAATATGTTACCCCAGCAGGTATGTTTCTGACAAAATTGGTCAAAATGACTTTACAAAACGTCTGTGTAAAGGTTTTCTTATAGTGAGACCAAAAGCTTTAACCTGACATGTATTATTCGCTATTACTGATGTCAAAGAATTGCAGTCCTCTCCCTTTGCTAATCTGTGAGCTATTTCTTTTTATGCACGTTACTTCTAACATATTTCATGTTTTTGTTGCACCTGTTTAAAATGCATGTTTTAAAACGTCATGGAAATGCTTGCGATCAACTCATTTTACAACAAAACAAATTAAGGTTTTCTGAGGCATAAGTTTGTGCAGCAGACTGAAATGGAGGGGAATTCTCATGGCAAAATATATTTGATTCTTTTCCTCTTTGTGAAATGCTTTACATGCTCCGTCTTCCTGGTGTTGTGATTCAACGAATAACTTTTTATAGGGTTTAAAAAAAGTCACATTAGAAGGGTGCGTTTGTGTGTTTAGTCCAAAGGGAAGTGGAGGTTCAACAGTTAACTGTCAAAGAAATTCATGGGGTGTGGTGCAGGGGTGGTGGTTGGGGGTTATATAGATTAACGTAATGCAGCTTCTCTCTTAGTAAACTGAAGGCTCTAAGAAGCACCAGTGAGTCAGGATCCCAAATTAAAATTAAGTAGATTCTCTTTTAATTGATCATATGTTTATTTAAGCAGATACTATGTAAAGTGCACAAATATCACATAAATGGAAAAAAATGTGTGTAACAAGAGATTGGTGAAGTTGTGCTTGACACGTTTCTCATCTGAAAAAGATGCAACAGATTTATTTATTGGTGAAAATGAACCTTAATGGGTGGAAACATGTCTGGATTGTTTGTGATGTTCACTGCATACCCAGTATTCAGGGTAGGATCTGTGTGATAATCAAATACAGCTACATCTGATTACTGGGTCTGTAAGGACATTATTAGCCACAAAGATTCAAAGGTAAAAACTCAGAAGACTCCAAGTTAAGAGTGGAAAATGCTGTCTGTATGTCTTTTCACCTTATAATAAAATTAAAAAAATGAACAATGCATTTATGTTCTTAAATGATTTTCTGCACTCTTGTGTATTGTCTGCCAATTTTACAATTAAAATAAAGTAATAAACCAATTCTTTAGAAGTGATTGTTTGGTTTTTGTCCATCTGGGTGAGTTTATTACATGATTCTTGTGTTTTGTGTATCTCACTCATGTCATTAGTTTATGTGTTGTCAGTTCCTTATTGGCAGTTGATATTATATATTATATTATTACATAAAGTGCACTGCATTTTGCAGTTCAACAGCAACAAAGCTACACACACACACACACACACACACACACACACACACACACACACACACACACACACACACACACACACACACACACACACACACACACACACACACACACACACACACACACACACACACACACACACACACACTTTACCCTTCATAAACAACCAGAACAAAACACGGGTAATGATATTGTATGCTTCTAAAATAGTGTTTCGAGATAATTAACATATTCTGATATCTTTGACCATTCCTCCACACGGAATCCAGCCCTTTTTTACTCATATTCACCCAGAGTGCTAATCATTTTTGGAGGGTTGCATGACATACATGACAATATTGGCGTTGCATTGCTATTGGCTTAAATGAAACTTATCATTATAAGACTGATGCTAAGATTATGGCGGATATGACGGCTGACATGATTAACTACACGAGCACTAATCACCGTTCAATGACAATAGACACCACCATCTCACCATCCACCGTTTTCTACCATCGGTGACTTCCCACGGATTATCCATGTCATTGCATTTAAAAACACTGTCCATGTTATTAGTGGCACAAAGGCAGAATGTTTGAGTGCCTAGTGTCATGAACATAATTAGAGGCATCTCTTGCCATATGATGAATAAAACTGAAGTAATCCTGACAATGATAGTCTGTCTCAAATGCATTTAAAAAAAAAAATACTTCAGTCAGAATTGACTCTGAAAACTTGGCATGGTGCAGGCAGAGCAGCATGGCACAAAGACAACCAAAATAAGGCGGGGCAGCAGAAAATAACAACAGTTCCTTTTTAGCTGCTTATCCATTCGAAGCCTCTAGGTCCCATGCCTGAGGAACTTCTGCCCATGGGATATTTCAAATATTTCATTCACATTTCTCTTCGGACTAGAACTGGGTGGTAATGGAGGTGTGTAACTGCAGTAATTTCAGATCACCAAAAATGAAGAGTAGCCTACCTTTATTAATACAGCCTCTTCAGCAACCAAAAACTACCAGATCCCTCTTCACGTTTAGTTGCCATTTTCTGCCCAGAAACCACACAAAAATGTATTGAGTACCTTTATCTTAAAAACACAGAGATCTACAGTAGATGCAGACGCATACTATCAAATATACAGCCAGATCTTTCAGATGCTCATATATAAATACATAACTTCAACAAGCTCATTATATCAAAATAAAATTACGGTCCACTACCTCTATGCTCTCTTCACAAATCAAGATACCAACATACATTAATATTAGTACAAAATGATATAAATGCAAATCCTCTACCAGATTTTTTTCTCTCTTAGATACAAAGATGTAACATTACTCAGTACGATGTGATCGCATGTGTCAGGCTTGTCCTGTCAAAAAAGAGAATGCTGTTTATCAACCAAGAAGTAAACAGATGTTCATTGCATATATTTAATGCATCTATAATGTTTATTAGATTAAGGGAGTTTTTACGTACAAGCCTGTACATTTTGTAATCTGAGCTGGTTAGAATGGGTCTGTACAGATTTGTGTCCTTGCAAAACCTGCCAAACTGAGTTTTGTTACAGAAAACAAAAACATGTCAATTTAATTAACAAATGTTGATTGAATCCAGGCCTTTGTGTACTTCATTTCTTTGAAAGTAAATTTGCATTTTTGTGAAAGATGTACTAAATTGGAGGAAATTAACAGCCACAAATTATCTGTTTTTTTCTCCCCTTTTTTCTTAAACACATCAAAATAACAAGCCATTATTTAAGTGTGGGGAAAGTGGGGTTGCAACTCCAAGGTTGTAAATTCAAATCCCAGTTGGGGCACTGCAGTTGTACCCTACTACAGTTGTGCAAAGTACTTAACCTGCATTGCTTCAGTAAATATCCAGTTGTATAAATGGAATGCAAGCTCTTAGCTCTGGGCCTGGCAAAGAGTGTGTGCTAAATACCAACATCTAAATGCATTCAATTAAGTCTTCTAGTATGGTATGTACATATGCAGATGCCTTAGTTCTTTTAATAAGCTTATTATTAGGCTGCATAATTAAACATACATAGGTCTACTTATAATTTATTGTATATCATATATGAAAATGTTTTATTTTTCTGCAAAGTTTCAGCAGAAGAATGCTCATTTAAAAATGGAGCCATTATGCAAAGAAGCAATGGTATCCAATTAGTATGAACTCAAGAAGACTATATATATTATATATTTATATATAACGTATGCCTGTTATCATATCACTCCAGGTTTGCCTTTTGACTTGTGTTGTCTGCACCCCAGCAGAGCCTGTGACTTGATATCTAGTATTTGAGTTCAGAACTGGAATAGTTCTGTTTAAGAAATGAACTTGTAGGAAAGAGTGGCAGTTTAAATTGCACTGAGTTGATGAAATATGTTTTATGTTTAGGCTATTCATCCCAGTTGTCATTTCATGGCACAAGACTAAAAGAATGAATAGTCCTGCCCAAAATAAATAAATATCTGTTATTATTATATTAATTATACATTTTCTTGTCCACCCAAACATCTCTGTGACATGTTTCTTTTGATAAACGGGATCTTAGGGTTCCCCACCTACCAAATTCCAATGTAACCGCTTTATGTATGATAGTTTCATGTCACAGGAGAATTGAACACTTTATTGTGGACTGTGCAGGTCTCCAAGGTTAAGCATGTTGTGCCTACATCATATAATTTTGGTAAGACACACTTTCCTATAGGCATATGTGCCTTACCAGTAGGCTACCCAAGGTCGCCACAAGATGGTGTCGTGGATTTTGTGTTAATAGTCTATATTTAGGACGGGTTACCTAATGGTAGTTTGGGAATAATGAAACTTCACAAGCTGTCAAAGTGTGTGTGATGCATGCGGTCATTCTGGGATCCAGGAGTTAATACGGATTTAGCCCGCTGGTTTGTCTCGCATCGGGGTCTATCGTGTAAGCTCCTAAAGTAGGCTACTCAACCTTCCCAAGTGCGGGGAGCCTAACGTTTATATTTTAAAAAGAAAAGCTAATTAAACGTTTCTTCTAAAACGGTTCATTCTTGGGTACAAAAACAAATCACTTATATCTTAGATCATTGGCATAAATTGGGTTGTGTGTGCTAAACTAAAGGTTTTTTGTTCTACCTCTGGTGGAGACGCCTAAAAGATACGCGCCTGCTGACGGTCCAGTATCTCACCGCGCATGCGCGCAACTGCGTCCGGGTTCAAACCACAAAAATGCCCGAACAGAAAGGTAAGTTTAGCCCGCTAACTAACTTAACGTAAGCAAACACAGTAATTAAACTAAATATATAATTTGAGTGAATTCGCTACAGATTTATTTTCTTACGTATTGTATACGTGTGAATGCACAAAGTTCGCGAACGTTATATGGCAACTAACATTACCGTTCAGAAAAGTTTTTATCAGCATCACATTGAAATTTGTTGACAGCTGTAACTAAATGTTAAATGGCTGTTAAATAGCTACTTAACTTAGCAAGCTAACACAATGAACACAAAATATAGACGGTCACCACAAGCGAAACTAGCATGCTAACGTTAGCGCCCTGGCCATGTTGTCAGGATTGCTTAATATTATGCAGACATGTCTGAAAGACTGGAGCAAAGCATCGTTTCTAATTTAGATGTGGCTAACCAGCGAGCGCAACAATAGACCTAGGCTACCGTTACTTTGTTTATTTAGCGCTAACGTTACACCAAAAGCAAGTTCGCATTTTCAGTTAATGATGATAATCTCTGCTAACTTAGTTTGCAAACCATGACGGGCACATTTTCTAACTATTTAAGTGATGAATTAATAGTTTATTTTAAGATCTACCAGGCCTGCTGGCTCACTTTCAATATTTTGCGTTTATTAGCCTATAAATTGTGCCATGTGCATCAAATGCACTGCATGCTTATTGAATACCGGGCTAATGTTGATGCGCATAATTTGTGGTTGTATGTAGTGTTCATGGCGTTTGTGTGTTTCATTAATGTGATACAACAAAGTTAGATTCATTGACCTAAAATAATGCTGGAGGTGAAACCAAATTTCCGAAGACATTTCGTTTTGTGTAGGCTATCACAGATCCTTGCGTTTTAATGCTTTTCAGAGCAGGAGGTCAGTGTGTCCCGCAGGCAGGGAGTGGTATCCGTCCAGGCTCCTGTGCGCTAATATGCCATCATGGCCTAATCCCATCCACTGAAAGCGACACCAGAGGCCATCTGTTGACGGCAGTAGAGCAGCTATATTAGGGCTCTGTTTTGACGCTTGGTTTTCAGTAGTCAAGGTCGTTTTCTTGATTTAGACAACAGCAATAAAAGCGCAGCTAACACAATGCGCATAACCTTTTTTTAAAATAAAAAAAGCAAAATCATCTTTACCGCAGTCGCGATCGTGGTTAAGATTTCCCACAAGTTTTTGCCTGTAGAATAAGTGCTCGCACTGTTGGAGTGTGCTAAATAGCCGTCCGTTCAGGACACCTAAGTGCCCTTTCATAAATTGTGGTTCACACTTAATGTATTGTTAATGTTTCGATATCCGTCCAGTGGCTACAATGCACTAGCCTATACATGTTGTTCGTAAAAATTTTGAAAGCTTTTTTTCTGTAGTTATAAAAGCTAGCTTAAGACCATGCTTAAGACCAGCTTGCTTTCAGTTTCAGTTTGATGCAGAAAGAACCCAGTGCATTTTTCAGGTACTTCAATGTTTTCAGTGTTGGTAGCTGTAGTCAGAAAATGCAATATCCAGCTCCCACTGCCGTTTGTTTAAATCTCTTGAAAAATGAGTACGTACATTTCCAAGTGGCCATTGGCACTAAATTTGGTTCATATGTCATTGGTACCATATGAGCAAAACAAACACTGTACGTTAGAATTATTGTAGGAATGCTGATAAGTATAATATTGAAGGTCAGCTGATGGCTACTACAAAGTAATTCATCACATGGGTGGTGTGTTAGTTGCTTGGTGCACTCACCTTCATCACTGCTTTTAGCTTTATGCATTTTGTGGCCTATTTCGCCATATATATAATATTTGTATTTTATATTAAAACCCCTTATTGGGTCTTCTGACATCAAACGGAGGATTGGTCTTCATTGCCATGTGTTGTATCTTCCTAGATAAGAGTGAGGAGACCTTTGATGTAATGGAACTGGCAGAGTATGCCAAGAAACAAAAATGGTGGAACAGGGTCTTTGGCAATAAGGACTCTGGGCCAGTTGCAGATAAGTATTCAGTGACCAAGCAGCTTGTGATTGGAGGTGTGACAGGCTGGTGAGTGAGCTTAATTTGAATCTGTGCACTTTAGTGCTTCACATTCACACAATGTTAAGCACTGTCTGAATGCAGTGTAAGTGGATAAAATTAAGTACTTTTTGAATTGTGATGAATTGCAGTAAACAAATATGTGATGTATTTATTTATTTATTTATTTTTTCATCTGAAATAGGTGTGCAGGGTATCTGTTTCAGAAAGTTGGGAAGCTTGCAGCTTCAGCAGTGGGTGGAGGCTTCTTTCTGCTTCAGGTAATGGCCTGCTGGAACCAATGTCTTAGTTTACCATGTGACCTGCTTTTACTTCAATTGAATGATAAATTGGTCATTTAATTTTCAAAAGTAAAATGTACTGTTAGGCATACGTCTTCCCTCAGTGTATTTGATAGCGACAAATATGTATGCAGTCTTGTGTCTAACAGTTTCTTCATCTCGTTGGACACTGGTCACCTTTGTTCTCATGTCAGGTTGTTGAAAGCCATATGAAAAATAATGTGTATTACTCTTGTATTACCAAGGAAGTACCTCAGCACAGTGAGGGACTTTCACCTCCACACACGTGAACTTCGAAGGGCAACATGTATTTGCTTGGCTGATGCCTTCATCTTGTGGAGAGCGTGTGTCTCGCATATTACACGGATTTAAATTGACACAATTGCATCTTTTTATTATGCCATTCAGGTTAAGCGCTTTGCTCTCGGGTGCAAGAGGGCGGCGCCGCCTTGAACTTGAATCCTCAGCCCTCTGGTTTCGAGTTCCTTAACCGCCACTCCGTAGTGCCACAGTATAGACTGCTTTGGTTGTTGTTGTTTAAGTAAAGATCAGTGGTTAACAATGTGTTTCAGATCGCAAATCACACAGGGTACATAACGGTGGACTGGAAGAGGGTGGAGAGGGATGTGAACAAGGCAAAGCAACAGCTCAAGCTTAACACACAGAAACCCACCAAGGAGGTGCGGACTAAGGTGGAAGAGGTAAGGCCATCTTCCCGCAAAAGAACAAATCAAAACACAAGTGCCACGTGTTCATAAAACTCGCCCCTCAATTATTAATACGACAGCATGCAAGACGGTCTCTAAAGTCAATTCGTTTAGCCCCAGTACCCTAGATACTGCTTTCAGGATTTTCATTGTTTTACGCTCTCTATAATTGTAACAAGTCGTTGTTATATTACATTGCTCATGAAAACGCATTTCAATCCAGATATTTAAGTTGGCGATGGATGGTTTAACTCTTTTTTTCCCCTCCCCTCTCCTAGGTGCAAACATTTGTCAAGAAAAACCTTGTTCTCACTGGAGGATTTGCAGGGGGCTTCCTGATTGGCATGGCATCTTAGGAAATGTATTTCTTGTTTATTTTGTTTTAAAACATTCTCCGTTTTCATAGTGTGCATATTACTCATGCAATCTAGCACTTAGATTTAAAATCAAGTATTTTTGCGTCTTATATTGAACATATTCTGGAAGCTTGATATGCAACGTAGGCATTTGAAAAGTGGTTGACATGAAGTATCGGTTTGTACTTTCAAACCTTTTGTGGGCTTAAGCATGGCCGAAGCACTTATAATTCAAACAGAATTTTCTGTATATTTTATTTGCACTGTATGATGTTCATTTATAATTATGAAATGCTAAGGTATAATTAGTAAGAATGTGTATGAACAGCAACCTTGGGACTGAGTTGCATTTTGGCCTGAATGTTTCTCCTGGACATGCAGGATGGCACTCACTATTTTTCCTGCATGGAAGAAGGGATTTTAACAAGTTAATTGGAGAGGTACTCGTATGTTTTAATGTTTAAATGATGTCAATGTATCCTCTCAATGGATATGAAAGCATAGCAAAGTTCCAGCAGAAGAATGCTAATTTAAAAACGGAGCCATTACTGTGCTTGATTGCAAATAAGCAATGGTATCCAATTAGTATGAACTCAAGAAGACTACATATTATATATTTATATATATAACGTATGCCTGTTATCATATCACTCCAGGTTTGCCTTTTGACTTGTGTTGTCTGCACCCCAGCAGACTTGATATCTAGGATTTGAGTTCAGAACTGGAATAGTTCAGTTTAAGAAATGAACTTGTAGGAAAGAGTGGCAGTTTAAATTGCACTGAGTTGATGAAAGGTAATGTCACTACAATAAAACAAAGTAACTAAATGTTTTTTTTTATTATACAGTGAATCTGTAGTTACCTGCTTTGCAAAGCTTTATGAGAAGATTCCATTGCTCCTTTGTCACAAATAAAATTTAATTTTACTGCATCACCATTAACAGTGGAAAAATGAGGTAAGCTCAGAGTTCTGGAAGTAAATTCAAGGAATAGTGCTGTAATTATTGAAAAAACGCTGAACTGGTAGAAATAACCAAAGCATGCACCAAAATATCTCAGTTAATATTTATTATGGAGATAAAGATAAATATCACTCAATGGAGCTATATCCCACGTGTATCACATTTTGATTTTTAAAATGCAGTATAATTTTGCAACAGAAAATGTTAATTTTCGAGAAATACATTTTTAACACGTATCTGAAAATACAATGACTTGTATATAATGGCATTTAATACATTTGCAGCTCTTATGGGTGGGATAGGAATTGTCCTGAACCAAAAGTAAAGGTGTTGTTACACGAAGCAATTTTTGTTGCTTGCAGCTGAGTTGCTCATAGATTGCTTCGTGTAACATTCCCTGCAATTTCTGTGCAACTTGATTGCAACAAGTTGGGAGCAGTTCAACTTTCATGCAACCGATTGCATGTAATAACCAATCAGAACAGAGATATTGATACTACTACGATAACGTTACTAGCTAGCTAAATTATAAACTATAACTGGCTAACTAACGTTACCTAACCGAACTGGCTAACTAATAAAATGAACGCACATAAGGCTTTGCGTTTCCTTGTTGGCAGCATTTTAGACATCGCGAAAATAAATAAATGTAACTAGCTAAATGTTAAAAGAGAAAAATTGTAACGATAGCTAAATTTAGTGATCAATACTTGATATTTGTATCTAACGGAATAAACGGATCCGGCGTAATATCGAATGCTACATACATACTTGATTCTGATTGGTCGTTGCGTGCAATTTAAATTGATTGCGAATTGCGTCGTGTAACAGTTGAATTGCATAAAATGACATCACCAGCAACGAGTTGCCGCAACCAAAGTTGCGCGGAAATTGCATCGTGTAACAACACCTTTACTTTTTTTTTTTTTTTTTTGCTTTTTGCGATATGAAATGAATTGTATGCAATGTAAATTGCATTAAATTCTAAAATTGTTGATTGAATTGGAATTGATGTGTACAGAAGCTTACGTCATTAGCACGTCGTTTGCTCTATTTACAACTTTAGGGAGACATTTGTAGAGGACATTAGCTACCACAGTACCATCAACTTTACGTCCAGCGGCGTACATATACAACAACGAGTACATTTTACAGAGCAAGCTGGCCCTGAACAGTCAGGTTTTTCTTTCTCCTTCTGTCTTCTGTTCTTTCGCAAACCCAGAGCAGCAGACCGAGTCCTTCCCAGCGAGAGCTGAACAGCACCGACGCATTTCTCTCATCACGTTCTCGCACCGGCTCTCAATGTACTTGTTGGCTGTGTGATCCAGAAGCAGCATGTTAATGGTAGCTGTAACTTTAATCACAGTAAAGCTAAATCATGCATACATTTTAAACAACTATCAAGACTGCTAGCTGTAAACGCCATAGTTGACCGGTCATCTACATGCATAGAGTAACGGATACACTAAACCAACTCTGTTAAAGTTGGTTAAATGACATGTCCAGCTTGTTTAGGGAAACTAGCTATGTCGTTACCTTGTAAGCATTTCTGTATTTCACATGCTTGCTTCTGACAAGGATCTTTCTGGGACATTTCGTTTTGCTGATTTTTATGAAGATTGTTCTTTGAAACGTATCTAATATATTTACATGAAGGTCAGACGAGGAACGGATCACCTAAAAACTTGTAGGACCAAAGATACTTCCCCGCAGCGTGAACGGTCGGTGCAGCCACGAAAGGTGTCCGTCTGGAACAACTGCATCAAAAATCGGTTTTTACAACGGAAGCATAAATTGTAGCAACGGAAACACTGAAGCAGGAAGTTTAGTAAATAATAGCAATGATATATGTGATTGTAAGAACATTGCAATCTAAAGCTTAAAACTTAGATATTCTGGGCCAAGTACCTTATTACCTTATCTTAACGTATAATATGGCGGTTAGTGCAGTCCATCTAGAGTCGGACGCTTTTTTGGTTTGTATGAATCATGCGTTAAGCACAGAGAAAGAAGAAGTCATGGGTTTGTGCATTGGAGAGGTAAGTCTTTAGCTAGTGCTAACTAAACATAGCTGGTATCTGTAGCAGGGCAGTGTAAACTGCAGCGACGATGGAGTTAATCGTGCCAATGTTAAATCACAGAGATGTAGTTTGTTATTGACGTTGGCTAATAGCAAGTACTAGCATCATCGTTACGTTAGCTTATAAGTTAGCTATGAAATATGGTTGGATAGCTGTCCCAGAGTATCTCCATAGCAATGATTTCACCTCGCTAACACGCGCTACGTTGTTAGATATAGAATAATCGGCAACTAGCTGGTTGTATTTGCCCAAATTTACGACCGTACATGTTAATGTCAACTACAGGTAGATAACAACCGGATCGTCCACATTCACTCGGTGATCATCTTGCGTCGCTCTGACAAGAGGAAGGACCGGGTGGAAATCTCACCTGAGCAGCTTTCGGCAGCTTCAACTGAAGCAGAAATATCCTTCACATCTTTTCATTTTTTTCCAGAAAAAAAGCACACGTATGAAACGGGTTCATATTCCTGTGTTCTATGATTTTGGTCAATACTATCTTGATCTATTTGAAGGTAGAAGTCCAACAATCGCTAGATTTGTAGACTGGAACACAGTTCTTAGAAGGAATACATTCGCTGAAGTAGACTAAAGTCCTGCTGAATTGATCAGGAATAACATCACCAACAAGCTATGTTACAATAGTGCAATGCTGATGCCTGTCTTTCCGAAAGACTCTGTGAATATATCCCTAATAAAAAAACACAGATTAGCTGAGATGACAGGACGTCCCATGAGAGTAGTCGGATGGTACCATTCCCATCCCCACATCACTGTATGGCCTTCACACGTTGGTAAGTGTCTACTTGACCTGGTATAGGCCACTTTGGTACATTTCCAGTTACATTAAAATATTGAATGTGCTGCTTTGTCTGAAAGGGAGCTCGCCCAAATGATGTAAAAATGTACTTTACTTCAAGTAAATACAAGTAAACAGTATGTGTAATAATGCTGATAGAGGGATTGCATTGTGTTTTAATTTAATGAACAATGATACATTGGCACTCTGTGGCATGTGTTTGAATAATCTCAGAGTTGGAAGTACAGTGGGTTGAAAAAGTATTCAGCCCCCTTAGACTTTTTCATATTTTGTTGTGTATGAACATTTGATCAAAGTTGTAGATTCTACTTTTCACATTGACATTGTAGAGTTGTTTATGTGGAATGCCATCAAAAAAAGCCTAATAAAATCAATTTGTATCAAATATTTATACACAACATAATATGAAACAGTCTAAGGGGGATGCATACTTTTTCAATCCACTGTATATTTAACACTGTTACATGGGTAAAAATGCTGAAATGGAAGAACACGTTGATGAAATGTCATGGGGTGTAACTTTGTTTTTGTATTGTCATTATTGTACTTCCTGCAGACGTGAGAACCCAGGCAATGTATCAAATGATGGATCAAGGTTTTGTTGGGTTGATATTCTCTTGCTTCATTGAGGATAAAAACACGAAGGTTAGTGGCACAGAAAGTAAACACGTTTACTTTGTTTAATGGTTATTGTTTATGAGGATTGCATTCATATTGATTTATCATTTTTATGGGGATACACAGTCCTCTTAAAATGATTGGCACCCTAGATAAAGAGCAAAAAAGCCTGTACAAAATAAACAACACCCTTTGTAAGGATTACACTGCTGTCATCTCCTATAATGTTCTTCTTGATTGGTTAACAAGGTAGGGTGGGTTGGGTCTTCCTCAGTACAGAATCTTTCAGGATTTTTTGAGCTGCACTTGTTTCTTCAATTCAAAGCACACATTTTGATCAAGTCAAGTCTTGGCCGTTGTCATTTTGTGGTCAACCATTTATTAGAGGGCGCACACAGTGCTGGAAATCGGTGCCAATCATTTTTACACCTATCTTTTTAGGGAATACAATTATGACCTGTTTAAAAAAAAAAAACATTTTCTCTGGGAAATTACAATGAAATAATAGCTTCCCCATATTGTTAACCATAGAACATAGCTCATTACCTGTGTGGTTTATTATTTTTTTTAAGCCTATTTTGATAATCTTTATCAAGGCTGCCAGTAATGGAGCTGACTAAGTATTGAACAGAAACATGCTTAACATATTTCAGAGAACCCCGACATCACTTTATAGAGCAGCGTGCCTTAGGTACCGTGCATTTAGGGTGAGCTCTCTGAGGGCAGCACTATGTCAGACTCCTTTCTGGCTTTGGGATAACCAGGAACCAGGAAGTGTAACAAAACGTTAATGTGGATTGTCTGCATCTGTCTCAGATGAATTTAAAATGACATGTTGTGCTTGTAATGGGCATTAAAGAAGGTTTTGCAGCCAAAATGTTTGTGTACATTTTTCCCCCTGCTGCACAATAATAAAGCCAATTAAAATCATAAAGCAATTTTAAGAATTTTTCTTGGAGTGCAAACCTCATCATTTTTTTTTTGTCATTCTTGTATTGAAACGACTTCGGTTGTCTTGGTTTTGAGTTGTGCAGGCTTAAAATATTGTGATGCATATGACATGTGCTCCATGCATTTGTATCACAAGAGAGCCAAACCTACGGTTAATGATTTGATTGTGCTTGTGTCTCCTTTAGACTGGGAGGGTTCTCTACACATGTTTCCAGTCAGTACAGGCACAAAAGGGCTCTGAGTAAGTGTTTCAAGTCGCAGCACAATAACTACATACGCAACAGCACGGTGGAAATTCAGCTGAAAGCCATAATTCACCCTAAAGGTGAAGGCAGATTTATGTTCTTTCCAGAGACGTGTATTTGACCTGACCATGACAGCTCTCGGCAGCATCTTTTTTTTCAAAAGGCACATTAAGGCCCCAAATGCGAATAAATGAAATGTATTAGCTAGGGCCCGACCGATATGGGATTTTAGGTCCGATACCGATGTCGATAAAGAGGGGTTAAAATTTCCCGATTTCCGATAAATCTGCCGATATACAGTATATATATTTTTATAATGTAAATCAGACATATCCCAGAAATCATCAGTCACATTTGGGTCTTAAAGAGCAATTATTAAAGAATTGCACTGGAGGCAGGATTTGTTTTACTTACAAACAATAAACTATTAATTTAACATTATATAACATCATACATAGAACATAGTATGTCACCTAACCTTTGAAAGTAAAGTAAAACTAATTGAAATATATACATATTCTTTTATAACAATGTAACATTCTTTAATCTTTATTATTACACACTGGCCAGTCTCTGGTTCAAATGTTCTCAAACAGAAAACAATAAGTATGTTCTACATTAGAACAATAGTATGTCACCTAACTTTTGAAAGTAAAGTAAAACTAATTGAAATAATATATGCATACTTTTATAACAAGGTATATTCTTATTACACACTGGCCACTGTCTCTTTGGTTCAAACGTTCTCAAACAGAAAACAGTAAGTATGTTCTGCATTAGAAAAATAGTATGTCACCTGACCTTAAAATAAAACAAAAATGAACTTAAATATTATGCATGTTCTTTTAGAACAAAGTAGGTGTACATTTCTTCATTTCACACACTGGTCACAGGCTCTTGAGGTTAACGATCAACTTCAATACTGCCAATTTAACAGAAGCAGGTTGTAGTGCAGGAAGCACAGCTTCTCTGCATTTTCTCCTGAGAGTGACATTCTTTTTGCTAGTTTTACATTTTCAAAAGAGAAAAGAAAAATAACAGTCCATGAAAAGACCAATAAAATGGGTACACGAAATAGCATGGTCAGAAGTTCAAGCTAGTTAGCTAGCTAGCTCGCTTGACAGACCTTACTGACTGGGATTGGGGAAGCTAAACTAGCTAGCTAGCTACCTAGCTACCTATCGATAGGTAGATTGAGTATGAAGATTGAGCAATTGACTCCAGAATATGCTAAAGATATGCACTTAGAATCATTAATGGGACTCTAGCTACATTCAACACTCTTGAATTGATTTCACTGTTTATAGAACTCAACGTGGCCGCAACAAGTTCTTCTAACATCACTTGCAAATGTGTTTACTCTGGGAACCTAGCCAAATTATTAGCTAGCTAGCTAGCTAGCAAGCAAGCTAGCTAAATGTTAGTTAAGAAATGTAGTTAGCCTCAGTCATTTGGCGACTAAAGCGGCAAGTAAGGTAACGTTAGTCTTGGCTGTGTAACGTTGACATTTATTGTCCAACAAAATGAAATGTCTTTGCTAGTTGTTAATTTACGTTACAGTTGTGTTTTTCTCACAAACAATAATTTACCTCAATACACGTTTGACGCAGCAGCCATGAATGTGTAGTTGTATCGATGATCCGCGTTCAATCACGGAGTCGAGAGGGTGAGACCATAATGTGGAGTGGAGGTATATGGTTAATCAGCGAACGGCGCCCTCTACTGGGGAAATTTAGTAAAATTGTGTTTAAGTGTTTAAAAATTATAATTTTGTTTTTACATATTTTATCGGTGCTTATCGTGGATTTTTTCCCCGATACAGATATATCTGTGACAGGCCAATATCTGCCGATAATATCGGTGCTCCGATATATCGGTCGGGCCCTAGTATTAGCTGGATCTTCAACTGCGGAGGAACACCCAGCTACGGTTCTGCTGTACGATCTCTTTGAAAAGAATGCTATCATTTCCAAAAGGAGCCAGTCGGAGGCCGGGTTGGCAGTTACAGCCACATACATAATGATACGCCCTCTTAAGTCATTGGTTTTTTCCTGAGGAAAGCGCCAACAAACTGCAGTGGCAGGACGGTCGCGCACGCTGCATCTTTAACATGATCATGAACATGGCTCTTCTGTTGCCCCGCTATAGCTGCGGCCTGTAAACGGCATGTTTACAGGGGATAAGTAGTCACATGCACTACGCAGTACCTTTCACTGCAATCTGGTTGTGCAGTCCCCCCCCCCCCCCCCCTAAGTTCTGATGACGTAGCATGTGCATCTGCTGGGCTTGTCGCAAGTTTCAAGTGACGAGGAGATCATTTATGGTTATATTACTGTGTATTTGATTATGACTGCACATAACACCTCTGAATATATTGTTTTTGTTGATTGAGTGAGATATAATTTAATATAGAATTAAAATGAAAGCAAAACCATTGAGGGATCTTCCTTTCCCAGTGATTGATTGGCTTTTAAATGAGGTCTTGTTAAACCTTTTTGATGTGCTAGTCAAATTTACAAAAAGATGCTCCAACAGATACGTTGTCAGGTGAGAAACTGAACGAATGCTATTCATTTTAGTGTGAGTTATACCTTTATAGACCGTACCCTTCACTGGGATTTTAAACCACAACCTTCTGTTTGCCAGACCAGTACCAAGAGCGTCTGCTAAATTCCAGTAATGTAACGTAATGTTCCCTTCCAAGTGCTCTGCGTTGCCTAATTTAACTAGACGTGGCCAAATGTTGCAGGCAGCAGTGCACAGAGACAGTTTGAATAAAGTACTAATTAAGTACTGTGCTTTGTCCTGATGAGGTATGAGAGAATTGAGATTCCAATCCACGTGGTCCCGCATGAAGCGATTGGGAAAGTATGCCTGGAGTCTGCTGTTGAACTACCCAAAATCCTCTGCGAGGAGGAGCAAGACACCTATCGGAGAATTCACAGGTAGGATTACATTCTTTTGGGGGAAATTCTCACCTCACCTTTTGGTTCTGAATTTTTGCAACACCTTCCAGCTTTGAAGTGCATGCTCTTATGATATTCAAAGAGATCCTGTAATGTGAGCCTTTTTGAGGTTTTTGGATGCACAGAGATGGCTTAACTTCTAAATTCTCATTGCATCATGAGTGTTTAAGTAATTATTTAAAAGGCCAGTTTAACATGACATAAACCTGCTTGGAGTGAGAGAACAGTGTCTGTGCTCCTCTGCATGGATGCAGATAGTTTTACTGAGGTCTCAACTGCAGTTCTGCTTCAAACTTTCAGCCTGTCTCACCTGGATCCCATTACGAAGATACACAATGGCTCAGGTACCTTCAACTTTGTATTTGTGAGATTATCTTTTGTGCTTTGTTTCACATTCATGGGCTAAATGTCCTGTAAAATAACTAAATCAGCACACTGCTACTTTTCTGAGCATGTCACCATTTTATTTTATATTAGTCATATTTTTTATATTGGTGGGTTATATATATATATATTTTTTGCATGTTTGTGATCAATGGCTAGAGTAACAATCGAGTTCCTAAAGCCTCATGGTCTTTATTCTGCAGTCTTCACTAAGAACCTGTGCAGTCAGATGTCGGCGGTGAGCGGCCCGCTGCTTCAGTGGTTGGAGGACAGACTGGAACAGAACAAGCAGAGTATCAGCGAGCTGCAGCTAGAGAGGGAGAGGCTGACGCAGGAGCTGGCTGCAATGTGAGGGCTTTGAGCCCCCCCCACCCCACCCCACCCCATCCCATCCCTCAACTCATACTTCAGTTCTGAGTCTCCAGCCTTCCTCTCAGCACCCCCCCCCCCCCCCACCACCCCCACCTCACCCAGACCCCTGATTGCACGTGAGGATATCACGCCGTGCAGATAGATTAACTGGTCTTAATGATTTGTGCTCTGGCTGACACCCTGTACCGAATACGTGGGCTGAGCCATTCAGATGATTTAAAGATCGGTGAATTTGCAGGAACAAGCCGTCAAGACGTGACCTTGTGTCTAACTGCCCTGTCCCGGCAGCCCCAAAACGCTGGTGAGCAGCTCTTCTCTTCAGGTCCTGTCCTAGGGGTGGGGTTACTCATCCTCTGAAGGACTCCTTTAGTGTCCTGTGGGCGGGGTTACACTTCCTCTGACGGACTCCTTTAGTGTCCTGGGGGTGGGGTTACCCTTCCTGTGGAAGACTAATTTTCTACCTTCTGCCTTGTTCCTCAGAACGATCCATTTTATCACCGGCATCAGTGTAGATGAAGGCACCGCGCAGATCCACTAATCTTGATATGAACCGTCAGTCTAATCAAAGGTGTCCCCTCCTCTCAGCCCATCCAGATGATGTAAAGCTCAGTGGACCTGATTGATGGGTGTGAGTAGAGAGCCCCCACCCCCTCAGGAGCGTACTGAGGGAGTTCTGGGTGAGGAGTTCTGCTCTCTGTTCCCACCCCCTGAGGCGATTTATCTGAAAGCTCACAGCGGTACTGTAGCACCCCCCCCCCCCCTCCCCCTGCCCCATCTCTGTGATACTGATAACCCTCAACTGCGCAAGGTGAAAAGGCAATAGCGCTTCCGAAATGTTCTTTGATTTTTGTTTTTGTTGTATGTATTTTTTTTTTGTCTTGTTGATCAGTGACAGTGCCACAACTTGCTATATGTTTTGTGACAAAATGTTTTAGTTTTTTTTAAGAAACACCATGGGTTTTAAGTAAAATGTGCTCACAAGCATGCAGTTAATTCTCTAAGAGGTGATATGGTTACTACTTACTAACCATATCAAGCGGTTTGTCATCGTATGTATTGTAATATGTAATCCTGGATACAAATGGGATGTAATTGCACCTTATTCATTCATACATCTTGTAGGAAATATACTGTACTGTAGACGTGCCACGTAGGGATATTTCTACATTTGTGAATGTAGGTGTTGGCGCAGTCAGGATTGTGTTGTGTATGGTTTAGGGATGATTGAGCCTTGGGAAATTATATAAATCTTTTGTTATAAAGCACTGGTTTATGGCTGCAGAATGCAATTATTCACATCTTCAACAAATTAATTGTGTTTTTCGCACTTACAATACAAAAATTCCCACTTCTATTAATTCAACAACCTCCATTCCTTCAGGACTTTAAAGCTCCAGCAGGTCTCCATCTTCCTGAAATAAGCTGACGCTGGTTTCAACGTTATGAATTGTGTTATACACTATATGGCCAAAAGTATGTGGACACCCCTTGCTCTGGGGCTGTTTTTCATGGTTCAGGCTAGGCTCCTTAGTTCCAGTGAAGGCAAATCTTAACACTACAGTATACAATAACATTCTAGACGATTCTGGATTTCCAACAGTTTGGGGAAGGCCCTTTCCTGTTTCAGAATGACAATGCCCCCGTGCACAAATAGTCGAGGTCCATACAGAAATGATTTGTTGAGATCGGTATGGTTGAACTTGACTGGCCGGCAGAGAGCCCTGACCTCAACCCCATCAAACACCATTGGGATCAATTGGAAAGCCGACTGTGAGCCAGGCCTAATAGCTCCACATCAGTGCCCGACCTCACTAATGCTCTTCTGACTGAATGGAAACAAATCCATGCAGCAATGTTCCAACATCTAGTGCAGGGGTCCTCAATCTTATCCAGTAAGGGCCACACCGGCAGGCTTTTGTTCCAACCTAGCAGTAACACACCTGACTATACTAATCAATCTCCTCCGCAAAGACTAGGCTAGTAGTATCAGGTGTGTAACTGCTGCTTGGTTGGAACAAAAGCCTGCACCCACGCCAGCCCTTTCTGGATAAGGTTGAAGACCCATGTTCTAGTGGAAAGCCTTCCCAGGAGAGTGGAGGCTGTTATAGCAGCAAATGGGGACCAACTCTATGTTAATGCCCATGATTTTGGAATGAGATGTTGGATGAGCTGGTGTCCATATACTTTAGGCCATGTAGTGTACCTTCTGTTAGGATTATGGTTATATTCATTTGCAAGAATTACGGTAGTATGCTGTAATATTAAATTAATTTATTAATTTAATAAAATCTAGGGGAGGAGATTACAGAATCAAATACAGGTTGCCCTGAAAACGATCTTCTGATTAACAGCATTAATAAACAGTAATGTCATGGCTTTATTGATATTAGATATGCACATCTGACATACACTGCCTGGCCAAAAAAAAAGTCGCCGTTGCACCCGTCATGCTTAGTGCCCACTGTACAAACCTCTGGAGGTAGTGTTAAGATCTGGGGTTGCTTCAATTGGTCAGGTCTAGGCTCAGCAACGTTATGCAGCAATAAAATGAAGTCAGCTGAGTACCTGAATGTACTGAATGACCAGGTTATCCCATCAATGGGCATATTCCAGGAAGACAATGCCAAGATTCATCAGGCTCAAATTGTGAAAGAGCGGTTCAGGGAGCATGAGGAATCATTTTCACACATGAATTGGCCACCAGAGTCCTGACCTTAACCCCATTGAAAGTCTTTGGGGTGTGCTGGAGAAGACGTTACGGAGTGGTTCAACTCTCCCGTCGTCAATACAAGATCTCGGCCAAAAATGAATGCAACTCTGGACGGAAATAAATGTTGTAACGTTGCATAAGGTTGTCGAAACAATTCCACGACGAATGCGCGCCATAATCAAGGCTATAGGCGGTCCAACAAAATATTAGCGTGTGCGACTTTTTTTTTGGCCAGGCAGTGTATGAGCAAAGTTTAAAATGGTTTAAAATAATAAAATGACTCCGGATTAAAGGAGTACTTCTCGTCCTAAACCAAATGTTCAACAGATGTTTGAATCCCTTTAGACTTTGGTCATACCCATTGTGCTGGGTGAAATTTACATTGTGTTGAATTAGAATTTACTTTGAGTCCTAATTAAAGCTAATCCACTTCCTGTAGTGCACAGGGTATTGAGACGTTTGTGAGACCTGGGCTGCATTCGGATCCGAAATGTATCCTTTCTTCCTGCCGCTCCCTTCCCTTGCTTCAAGGGGGGAATCCCGAAAAATGCCAGGATGAAATATGGCAGCCTCACAAAGTGAGATTTGGTTCCAATTTAAGGGGCGGAGTAATTATAAATATAATTAGTAGGCTAATTATATTAACTCAGTTCCCTCACAATGCAATGCTCCACGCAAGTGGGATGTCACGTTTCAACTCTATGGGGTAGAATTCCTATATCGGTTGCGAGGGCCATTCAGTTCCATTTTGTTTTGATTCTCATCTATCCTCCCTTGCAGAGCACCTGCTAAGGTTGCTTGCTGCACGTTGCAAATTACGTCACAAGGTGGCTCACTCGAGGGAAGTGAGCAAGGGAAGGGAATGTGTAAAATTGTATCCGAATGCAGCCCAGGTCTAGCAGAGCAGAGGATTTAGGCTAGTTCAGGGAGGAGGACCCTGGAAGCAGAGGCACCTTGAGATGAGTAATATTATCTCACGTTTAAGCTCTGCCTGGAGGAAGGAACCGTTAAAGAGCCCATGATTCCCTCAGGAGAAGTCTGAACTGGAGCAGATTCGGAAAGGATCAGAACATACATGTGTGCGTAAATGCATAAGACTCGTCGTGGAGCAGTGCCCCCTGAAGCGGCCTGGGGGTAAAACCATGCTGTAAAATGATTATGGCTCGAATATCTCCCTCCGAGTTGCCATAGAAACCGGACTGCCCAGCTCCTCTCGCTGCTCGGTATTCCAGCTGAGTCACGGCACTGGGACAGAGAGAGACAGCTCTTCATTACGGGAGAATTGAGTATTCCGGCTCAGTCGCATCACTGGGAGAGAGAGGCGGCTCTTCATTACGGGAGAATTGAATGATATCCTGCAACACTGAACACACTTGAAACGTTGAAATATTGCTGAGGCCAGACGGGGGCCAAGATGTTGGTAATAAAGCTGAGATGGGAGGCTCTCAAAACTACAGCACAGATGCATTTTGGAAAGTGCTAATGCAGAAATGTGTTTTGTTCGGAGGACAGAGTAACCGGCGCAACCTTTGCTCGTATCATGTAAATTCCCAAAGATACAGTCAAGCCGGAAAGTCTGCACACCCCTTTCACCTTCTCCACGTTTTATCACGTTACAGACATATTCTACAATAGATTGAGTTCATTTTTTGTCTCAAAATTCTACACAAAATAGCCCATAATGACAAAGTGAAAACAGGTTTTTAGACAAAAAGTGAGCTGAGGTGCAATTTGTTTCCACTGATACTGCTTGAGATGTTTCTACAACTTAATTGGAGTCCATCTGTGATAAATTCAATTGATTGGACATGATTGGGGATTGCCAACACCTGCCTATATAAGGTCCCACAGTTGACAGTGCATGTCAGAGCAAACTCCAAGCCATGGGGTGAAAGGAATTATCGGCAGACCTCAGAAACAGGATTGTGTCAAGGCATAGATCTGGAGAAGGGTACGGAAAAATCTCTGCAGCTTTACAGGTCCCAAAGAGCACAGTGGCCACCATCATTCATAAATGGAAGAAGTTTGGAACCACCAAGAATCTTCCTAGACCTGGCCGCCCGGCCAAACTGAGCAATCGGGGAAGACGGGCCTTGGCCAGGGAGGTGAGCAGGAACCCGAGGGTCACTCTGACAGAGCTCCAGCGTATCCTTGTGGAGATGGGAGAACCTTTCAGAAGATCAACCATCCAGGCAGCACTCCACCAATCAGGCCTTTATGGTAGAGTGGCCAGATGGAAGCCCCTCCTTAGTAAAAGGCACATCACCGCCCGCTTGGAGTTTGCCAAAAGGCACAGAGAGGACTCTCAAACCATGAGAATCAAGATTCTCTGGTCTGATGAAACCGAAATGGAACTTTTTGGCCTGAATACCAAGCGTCTCGTCTGGAGGAAACCAGGCACCGCTCATCACCTGGCTAATACCATCCCTACAGTGAAGCATGGCGGTGGCAGCATCATGATGTGGGGATGTTTTTCAGCACCGGGAACGGGGCGACTAGTCCTGATAGAGGGAAAGATGAATGCAGCTAAGTACACCGAGATCCTTGAAGAAAACCTGCTCCAGAGCGCTCTGGACCTCAGACTGGGGCGAAGGTTTACCTTCCAACATGACAACGACCCGAAGCACACAGCCAAGAGAACAAAGGAGTGGCTTTGGAGAAAGTCTGTGCATGTCCTTGAGTGGCCCAGCCAGAGCCCAGACCTGAATCCAATTGAACATCTGTGGAAAGAGCTTAAAATGGCTGTGTACCGACGCTCCCCATCCAACCTGACGGAGCTTGCAAGGATATGCCAAGAGGAATGGGCAAAAATGTCCAGAAACAAGTGTGCCAAGCTCGTAGATTCTTTCCCAAGACGCCTTGAAGCTGTAATCGCTGCCAAAGGTGCAGCAACCAAGTATTAGGCTAAGGGTGTGTACAGATATGTAACCCCTAAATAAAAATTTTTGTCAGTAAAATAAAATTGCATATTTTCTAAAAACCTGTTTTCACTTTGTCATTATTGGATATTGTGTGTAGATGTTTGAGGCAAAAAATGAACTCAATCTATTGTAGTATAAGTCTGTAACGTAATAAAACGTGGTGAAGGTGAAAGGGGTGTGCAGACTTTCCGGCTTGACTGTACAATCCAGGGTGTGCATGTGTGACACTGCCATTGCACTCCACCTGGACCTCTGTAACCAGACAGGAAAGCAGGGTTTCCTTCCATACATTAAAAAACTAAACTACAGGGAAAGGTACTGGATGGGACCTACTAAAGTACAATAACAAATGGATATGGTTACTTTTTGAGGCTCTTCCAGGCTGAGTTAAATTAAGTCTTATACTTAACTCAGAGGTAGAGTCTTCCACTTTGATCACGTTTGTGCTGTGTTGAAGGTTTATAGAACTACCCAAAGGGCCATATGAGACTGTGGGGGTGGGGATTTCCCTGTCTGTTCAAGTATTGACCACACAATGACCCTGAGCTGTAGGTTTTTGCCCAGTATCGGATGCTAAAAGGCTTGCATTGAGTACTCGGCAGAATCTTGCTTAGCCAAGAACCCGATAAAATGTAGGATAAAACATCCTTGATGTTAGATTTTTCTGCACATATTTTTTATCTAAAAACATCAAGTATTATTAAAAAAAATACATGTGGAGTTTGTATAAATTTTTGATCTCCGCATGGGTAAGTGTGCCAAAAAGAATGTGAAACGTGATAAACATTTTAAAAGGCCTTCAAATTACAATAAATATTTAACATTTAAAACACATTCAAAAAGTTTGAAAATCCTGGCCCTTAGGAATCATATCCGTGGCCTTTAGAAGGTCTGATGCAATCATGATCACGGTTTGCGTTGTTATCCAGATAGAAAGAGATCTCTCTGAACAAGTTACCAGCCTGGTTGTCAGATTTGACTCACGCAGAGTTACACGCTACCGTAATCGATTCAATCTCAGTTACTTTCAGGACTCTCACTGGAAGAAAAATGTTCCATCTCTGCTGAGAGTGATGGACTGCATCCTGCACTCTTATTGCAGGCTGTTGAGTGCTAATGGAGTGATCATCACCAGCTCACACACAGCCTGTACACTTAACTCCCAAACATGGACCAGCTCACACACAGCCTGTACACTTAACTTTCAAACACAGACCAGCTCTCACACAGCCTGTACACTTAACTCTCAAACACAGACCAGCTCTCACACAGCCTGTACACTTAACTCTCAAACACAGACCAGCTCTCACACAGCCTGTACACTTAACTCCCAAACATGGACCAGCTCACACACATCCTGTACACTTAACTTTCAAACACAGCCTGTACACTTAACTCTCAAACACAGACCAGCTCACACACATCCTGTACACTTAACTTTCAAACACAGACCAGCTCTCACACAGCCTGTACACTTAACTCTCAAACACAGACCAGCTCTCACACAGCCTGTACACTTAACTCTCAAACATGGACCAGCTCACACACAGCCTGTACACTTAACTCTCAGACACAGCCTGTACACTTAACTCTTAAACATGGACCAGCTCACACACAGCCTGTAAACTTAGCTCTCAAACATGGACCAGCTCACACACAGCCTGTACACTTAACTCTCAAACACAGACCAGCTCACACACATCCTGTACACTTAACTTTCAAACATGGACCAGCTCACACACAGCCTGTACACTTAACTCCCAAACATGGACCAGCTCACACACAGCCTGTAAACTTAACTCTCAAACATGGACCAGCTCACACACAGCCTGTACACTTAACTCTCAAACACAGACCAGCTCACACACAGCCTGTACACTTAACCCTCAAACATGGACCAGCTCACACACAGCCTGTACACTTAACTCTCAAACACAGACCAGCTCTCACACAGCCTGTACACTTAACTCTCAAACATGGACCAGCTCTCACAGAGGACCCCCTCCTGGGCCTTTCACAGTTTCCCTGAGCTTATTCAACACTGTCAACAGTATAGTTAATTTCCCCCAAGTCACTGTCTCTGCTGCCCAGGAAAGGCTGTGGGATTTCCTTTATACACTGTGAGACTTGGGAATGGGAATGGGAATTCTGTCCTATAATAATGCTGAATATTTCACATGTTCTCCAGAAACTTGTTTTTTTCCTCTTTCTTGTCACAAAGCCATTTGTATGACCCTACATCCTGTGGAAATGAAATTTCTTTATGCATCCCTTGGAAATTCAATTTCTTTCTTTACCTTTTCCATCTATGAATGGCTTTGGTTGCCTAAAGCAGCATGCATGTGAACACTGTATAAGCAACCGTGATTTAACCAGATTGTGCTCTGCGCCCACATCCAATGCAGATGATTGCCTATTTTCCCAGGGAAACCATCACCAATTGAGAACACAATGCAGTGCTTTCAACATTCGTAGTACTCTGAGAAGATTGCATGTGACCTCCTGCACTTTATATTAGCAGTTTCCAAGGATATGCTGAAAATCCATATCCACTTTCTGTGAGCCACAAACCATGATCAGCTCATCTGAGCTCTGGGGAGGTAATGGCCCCAAAGTGCTGATTTCCAATCAGCCAACCCGACTGCAGTGCTGAACCCAACCGCTATGTACGAACGGTGAGCCGGGGCTCACACAGCAAAGCTGAAATGCACCACAGCCTTTACTTTACACCTCTGTCTAATGGTTGCCTGTTTCTTTTCCCCTCATTAAAAATATTGGCACATTGAGCACAATGTGTTTGTTGGTTTTATGGCAAGGTTTTGTGAAAACAAGCATTTGTTTCATGAATTAAAAAAAAAAAATTTGAGTAGACCCTTGATAGTGTGACTATCGAAAGTGCTGAGGGGTGGAGTCAAACTTAAACGGCCAATAAGGGGCATAAGTAGCCCAGACAAATACTTAGTATTTCCTCATATTTTAAAAAGATGCTCAGATACATTTTTATTTTTATACATTTATTATACATCTTTGTAGCACTGTTTTTCCTAACTGGAGAGAAAATTTCTTCAGGGATTCTGTATCAAGGCTACTAATTTGAACAACCTAAGAACTTTGTAATATAGTTTGTGACGGAATATTAAATATCCAGAATATGTTGATTAATGATTACATCAGCATCTTAAAATGTGTTTTTTTTCAGTAGCAGAGGTAGAGTTATGAAACTGTAAATTATGAAAGGAAAATATATTTCTTTACAATGAGTTACTATACAGTTAAAGGACCATATAAACTAAATGTAATAAGTCACAGCCAGTATTCTATTGTTCAGAACAAGCAGGATTGGCAGATAACCTTCTGCAAAACTGATTATGATTTTTTTTAGTGATTTTAGCAAATACATAACAAACATATAACATAAACAGTATTTTTTACATCACCAGACTATTTAATGTTGAGTGCACAAAGACAGATAAGTCAGGGTTAAGGAAAAAGCTTATATAACTTGACTTGTGCGTTAATTACAGCGATCAAAGATGATTTCGTGAATGACAGTATTTTGTTCTGTAGCTCAGCGGCTGTCGGGAAACTAAGCAAGTAAATAAATGAATAAATGATGCTGAGAAAAGCTGGTTCCAAACTACAGAGGGTAAATAGTGGAGTGCTGGAGGTCTCTGAACCACAATGTTCTCATCAGTTACCCTGTAGGCAAACTGGATCGCCTTGCACTCTGTAGAGCATACTTTGCCCTCTAGGGGGCATGCATCGTCAGTACAATTCCACCTGGGGCTGCCCATGAATATTCCCTGTGACCCAGTGCAGCAGTGGTCAGAAACCAGCTGAACCAGCTGTTTCTTACATAATGTGCTACAAAAGGCTGTTGTGTGGGTACAAGGCTAAGTGCAGGGGAACTGGGACAGGCCCCAGAATATTTGGCATCAGGGCCCCTACTCACAAACCCCCCCCTGCATTATGGAACACAGCTCTGTTGATATGTTTCAATATACAATGTCAGTAAATAATCTTGTCTATTAAAGATATCAATAGAATTTGCCTCCAGAAATACCTTTACTGTAGTTAGTGTACTTTCAAAACAGCCCTCTTCAAATGTTAAAGATAATTTTTGCTTGTGCATGTGTGTGCTGGGACAGATGGAGGACCCAGCAGTGTGAGCAGATGATGCTTCTGCTCATCTCCCCCCATCACAGAAATAAAGGCCCTCCAAGGGTTGGAGATTTTGCCCAAAATCCAGGGAAAGAGGTTGACTCATGATAGACATCATCCTTTTCACAGCGCATGCGCGTGGCATGTTGCCAAATGTACATACTGGGATGTTGACCATTCCTTGCTTCATTAAAATGATTATGTCCCTTTTTTATATTCCTTCTAATCATGTACAAATAACCATGTATTACTTCACTCATGTCTTCAGTGATATTTAATAAGATACGGGTTTCCGATTTGTGAGCTTTGTGCACGTAAAATTCATGTACAGTCCTTAATTATACATTAATTATGGTATTTCATATGAACCGATCCTTGTTTAGAGTCAAATTGAATTTGTGATACCTGTTATCCACTAGAGGGCAGTACAATATAGCTTTTTTTATGACCAGGTACAGTAAAATAGCCATTGTTCATACATTATTTAACACAATATCTATTTTAGGTTGACATGCAAAGTCAGGCCACTTCTTAATTTGATCAAAGATGAGTCAAATACAACTAACTTTAGATGTCACCTAATGTGTTACTTTTTCTTTCCAAACACGGTGGTGTTGATATGCAAATCGAAGAATTGAAACATTTGTCTTAATAACAGAAACATTTGGAATCCTTAAAGGTTATTATATCAATTCAAATGCCACATATGCCCCAAACACAGATCAGACTGAAATGTCAAAGCACTGTCCCTACATCCTGAGCAGAGAAACTGTTGTTAGTGGTGTTTTGACTAAGCACCCGTATACTTGAAGAAAAGAGGCGAAAAGCTTTGAAAAGTAATTTTGTCCCCTTTGCAGGAAACCAAAAACAAACAAAAACTGTGAGGTGTATGACAAATGATGAATTATGGTAGAGACCCCCCTGTTTCAGCTGAAAAGCCCCCCTATGACAGCAGGAGCCTTGACAGTGCTTTCATCCACAAACAGAATGAATGTTTAAAGTTTTGAGTGATTGCTTCTTCTAGCTGATTGCTGACTGCCCCCGTCCGCAACATTTTTCCTGATCAGCACCTGGCCTCCAGCAAGTCTGGCCTCAGCCCCTGACACATTTTCGGGTAATCCCTCAAACCTAAATTAGTTTGGAGACTGGTCTAAGAGCAGCATGTCTCAGTGGATTGGCGTTCCGTGCAAGCGCAGGTGAGGTAGCCGTGCTAGCGCAAACTATAGAGGCATTGGGTCTCATTCATGAAACGTGAGCAGAACGAATTTGCACGTAAATCGTTCATATTAGCAATTTTGCCCATATTTTGGCATTCATCAACGTTTTCGTATCTGAGAATTGTTAGTATGTAGAACAAACTTTACACCTGCTCACGACAACGCGTAGTAAATTCAAAATGGCACTAAATATAGCTTCTGAATATCGATCATTAATTTATTTTTTATTTTCTGTTAAATTCACATGACAAAATGTAGCCTCTGAAATACACAATGCAAACGTAGCTAATAAATTGCGATTGTAAAAAGCAAACGCATTAGATGATGCCTATTCATAAATTGTAGGCTATATGAACTTGTTTAATTAGACTCATAAGCGTAATGAATGCTCCCAGTACTATTTTTCTAAATTTCTAAAATGCTAATTTATATGCTGTTAAATATACCATTTAAAACACACATTTGACCAATGAATGACATTTGCTTTAAATTGCCTACAGGTCTGTAGCCAGTGTTGCAATGACTGACCTTGCGCTGTTGGAGGAGTTGGCTGCTTAGGAGAGAAACGAACACATCTTTCGGATCGCGCAAAAGCTGTTGGCTGAGAGTGATATATGGCTGGGTAGTCATTTTCGGGTTCTTTGAAATTGATAACCTGCCCAGCAATGTTATTGGTGCTGTAACTGTACTGCACAAACGTAGCCTGAAGGCTCCATCCGAAGATACGTTTGCAAAATATGAATAGAAAGGGCTGTCACATCTGTGCAGCTCATGTCATGGGAAATGTATTGCTCAACGTCCTGGCTCGGTTGCCTGGTGTGACCATAGACGGGTAGGACCCACAACAGCTTAAGTTGGCTGGCTTTAGTGGCTTATTGGTGTAGCTACGTAATTTATTGTGTCAGACAGTAAGTAGGCCTACCTCTTTCCATCACGAGGGGATCAGGAATTAAAACAGAACACCAACAAAATGACAAAATTAATAAATTAATAATTTTATTTCCAAAATGGTGAGATGTGTGGTGCTTGGCATAGAGGCAATGTGCTCGTCCGATGCAGATAGGTCGGCACTTTAACAGCTTGTGTAATGAGAGATTCTGCATTTCCTTCATGTCATATCCTCTTTTTACTTTCCCATGTAGGCTACTTTACTATTTACTTTATGACACCGGAACGGACAATACTGAACTATTTATTTTCCTTATTTGAACATCTGCTAATACAACTTCGATTTCAGTGTGGGAATAATTCTTTCTTTTGCTTTTTCTGGGCAATTTTGAGTTCGTATGGACCTTTAGATTAAAGTGACAACCTCCATATAAGGAAATTAATGGCCATGCATTTATGCTAATCAGAAAATAACGTGAACGCGCCTGTCATTTACGTGTATGGACATACGTGCGTGCACACGAAAAATCAGCCTTTTTCACAGGGTTTGATGAATCCGGCGTAATTTTTTCATACCAACTCGTTTCGTACATAAATGTACGCGCATATTTAGGAACGCTTTATGAATGAGGCCCAATGAGTGAAAATGAAGGGCGATAATATGTGTGACTATGTAGAATTATGAGTCTACTGAAACGCCTGCTTCCCCACTAAGATTTGGGCTTTCCCTTATAATATCGCGTATACACAGCTAGCGCCGATGCTCTGAATGATCTCACGTGCATGAAACAGACCAAAGGTAACATGAGCGGTGGTAGTGCTGCTTGATGTCTGGAAGGTCTCCCGCACATCATCTCACTGTTTATTACTCCTGGCAGAAGGGCACCTTTTATTGAACGTGAAAAAGCAGCGAATGAAAACTGCAAGCCGCTATAAATCATGGGGGGGGGGGGGGGGGGGTACAGTGGCAGCTGAGTACAGTGGCTATATTTCTGACTCAGGAGTCACGTCTAGATGAACAATTGCGGTCGGGGTGCTGACAGTGTGCAATTGCCGCCGCAGAATGAATGGAGACCGCCTGGACATTGTTCTGCGCGCATGAAGCTCTCAAAGCGCTCGAGGAAAACAAATTGCAGGCACAAGTGCTAACAGAGGGACTGAATTGAGGTGTTTAAAGTGGACTATGCAAATGTGCCATGCTGTGAGTACGATCATCTTAATATCCCAGTAGACGCCGGCAGAATGGACTATGCTGAAATCTGAGCCTTGATTCGTGCAGTATTAATCAGCCTCCTATCAGCAGGAAGGTTGTAGCAGCGACCTCCCTTCCTCTATGCCTGGACCAGGTCTGGAGATATGCCACATTGATGTGATGGAGGGAGTAGTTCTACCAGCCAGAATGTGAGCTGTCCCACCTAAGATGCACTCTGACGGCCTTTCACCGCAGTCCCCATGCGCGAGGTGAACTCTGACCTTTTCCTCACTCCTGATCATATTTATTGATCTGCGCTCCCATGTACAGTATATCTGGCTGAGAGGGTTATAGGGTTAGGCTGAGAGGGCACACTGAAAGGCTCTCTAAATGCCTCAGCTCGCTTGCAACAAAGACCTTCATCTTTCGAAGACCTTCATCTTACGATTTCGAAAATATCCGCTCCAAGTGTTTATGCCTTTGATTCCGCGCAGGATTTATTGTTCTATTAAAGAAAAGCTCTCATTTCGTGTTCAGATCTAAACCATTTGTTACTTACGGTGGGCAATTGCCAACCATCACTGCTTTCCCCGGGCAATTGCCAACCATCACTGCTTTCCCCCTTTTTTATTTACCTATTTCCATTTAATAACATACTGTGACGTCATAAATCATATCATGCATGAAAATAAAAACGGATTGATGTGGCAGTTATAGCCAACTGCAGCAGCTGTATAGGTGATAAAGAATTGTTGCAAATACTAAAATGTGATTGCAATTCCAAGCTCTGAACATAACCCCTGCAACAAAGACAGCTTCCAGAACTCTTTTCTGCATAAAGGCGAATTGCCTTATGACATTTGCCCACTTGAAACGTATCATTAATTTAATGTTTTAATAATTACATTTTTTTTTAGTTTTTTTTTAATATGTAAATTATATTCTAAATCAAGGTTAATGTGAAGATGCTTTTAGTCTCCAAGGGACTTAATTAATTCCCCTAAGGAATTCCCTCAAGTGTTTTTCGCTACATGGTCATTGTATTGGAATCATATACTCAGTAAAGAATGCCACGTGCTTCAATTATGGTCATTTTTTTGTTGTACCTTATAACAGCACATGTTAATTTATCAGTTAAAGTAGTCAGATAATGTAAAGAGGGTTACTTTCCTGCTTGTGATAAAACAGTAAATAAGTCTGTAAAATATTATTTTTGGGATAGGAAACGAATCCAGCGGCCATGCTGTTGGCTGTGTCCCGGTCTCCAGTTCTGGGCTCTGTTTGGGGCTCCTTGCTGGGTTCCTGGGGAAACAGTGCGGCTGGCGTCCCTTGGCTAGCATGGAGCAGCACAGACTGAGGCCTGAATGTGGGCAAAATGTTGGCTGCAAGGGAAAAGAGGGCATCTCTCCCTCCCCCCGGTTACCCGCAAGACACGTCATGGCCTTTCAAGTTTCTTGCCAACGTCACTGCACTTTGTGCGGCAGAAAAAAATGAATATGAGGCGTTTTTGAAAGAGCAGTTTTGTAAAGTGAACCCCTTTCCATCTCAGGGCTGGGACTGTGCTCGTTTTCCTCCAGACGCAAGCGCAAAAATGTGCTGCTTTGGACATGGTTTCTGACATTCACCTCACCTCCACTGTCTCTGGGAACAGCTGCTTCACTTCCCCTTAAAACACACACTTTTGCAGAATTGCGTTTAACATCGTTCACCCTCGTTTGTCATCGTTACGAGCCTCCTTTTCACACTTTCTCATTTCAATCTTAAAATGGCTGGCAGTTTTATTATTTCATTCTATTGGCTTTTTAATGCCTCGTCCAATTAACTTTTTATAATTTTTATTTCTTGTCATTCTGAAATACTTCTTTTGTATTGTTTTTATTTCCTGAAATGCACTTGCTATACAAATAAAGGCATCATTATTATTACTATTATTATACTATTAAGTGTCGGCATGCTTTTTTTGTCAGCATGGGATAATTTCAGCTTTTATTTTTTATTTTTTACTTTCCTCAAGTATACATTTACATGTCTGAGGTGAAATGAAACATTCCCTTAATATGTTATATAACATGTTCTGCATTACATTACATGACTAATATCCAATTTTCATAAATCTTGAAATATAGATTGTAGATGTCTAATATAGAGACAGGGGGGGTATTCCACAAAGCAGGATTACTGAGTTAGCTGGATAACTGCACTGAGTAAAATCTGGAACAGCTCTTTTTTACTTCAGTCCATGTTCCATATTTGGGAGGGTTCCGGGTTTTACTCAGTGCAGTTATCCAGCTAACTCAGTAATCCTGCTTTGTGGAATATCCCATTAGGTGAGTAGCTTCCAGTTTCCCAATCTGGTATTTCATTTATATCAGCTTGAGTAATTTCTCATGTTTCTTCAGCGAAGCCTCAATCTCCCGTTAGTGGATGAATCTGCCAAATTGGCTCTGGCTAAGATCTGAATATGATGCTTTCGTTAATTATATTGCTGATTGTATCGCAAGAGACATTTCTTTCTGCCATGCCCTACTAAATATGTGAAAAACAATATTTCTGTAACGACCGCATTCCCGTCCTACTGTTTCCTATGTTTTCCCTCTCTCCCTGTGTCATGTTCGTCTCTCCTTAGTCCGTCTTTCCCCATGCTGCAGGTTGGGCGTAATTGTATCACCCTGTTTCACGCCACTCCTTACAGCCTATCCCACTTCCCCGCTTTCACATGCATTCCACACTCTTCTATCTGCTAATCACTCCTGCATACATTCGCAAGCGGCACATAATTGATAGCAATTAAATGTATTTAGTCACCCGGTGTGCTCTGTCCTGTGCCAGTTCGTTAACGTTGTTGTCTGTGAACCTCTGGTCCTGCCTTGAGTCCTAGTAACCAGTCTAGTAATATTCCTGAGTCTTGGCTGTACTGGTGTTAATTCGCCTAACCGCCTTGTCTGATATCTAAGTCTGCTCCAGTCTGGAACAGCAGTTCTGCTGTTCATTGTTCCTGTCCTGTTGTACTAACTCTCTGTCTGCTTCGGTCCGCCAAACTGCAGTTGTTGGTCGTCCCTGCCTGTGTCGCGGTCTACTGCCTCCCTCCTGACGTGTGTGAAAGCAGTTTGGGGTTCTACTCCTTCACGCTACAGCTGTTCCTGCGTCTGGCCATCGCCGCATCTACTGCCACGGTTACGGTTGCACTCACTGCTGCTGCCCTGCTGCAACGCCTGGGTCCGGTCCGGATCCCGATCCACGGTCCTGCTCTTCCGCTCCCGCTCCCGCTCATCCCCTGCTCATTCTAACCGGTTGTCTGTTTCCACTGCTTTCCCTGGTCTCTCCTAACTCTCTCATTCCCCACAGCCTCAAACCCGGACTGTTCGTATTAAATGTCGCTCCCTGCGCTTCAGGAGAATGCCTAATTTGAAGTCTAATTTATTGGATGCTTAGCGCTCCCACAATTGTCTGTCTAATCTGTCTGTTGTGAGTCCAGTCCAGCTCTGTCAAGTCCAGTTCCGGCCTGGAACAAGTGCTGCCCGGTTGCCAAGTCCAGTTCCGGCTTGGAATAAGCGCCGTCGTCTGTCAAGTCCAGTTCCGGCCTGGAACGAGTCCCGTCTGGTTGTCAAGTCCAGTTCCGGCTTGGAACAAGTCTACCCGGTCCAAGAATCAAGTCTTGTAATTTGCTAACCTGTCTTGCCTTTCTTCCCTTGCTACAGGACTGCCCTGTTGAGCAATAAATATCTGGGAATTGGCAATCTTGTGTCTGAGTCGTGCATTTGGGTTCAGTCCGCCTTCTGGGTCATAACAATTTCATATTGATTTTTTATTAGTCCTAGTTATACCAACATGGCAGAACTGGGGATTGATGGCTTGCATTGCAGAAAATGTGAATCAGACCCAGATATAAGAACAAGTCCTTCACTGATATATTTAATCTGCCGAGACCTCCACACCCGTTGCTTTTCCATGAGTACTGGAAAAAAACATGTCAATGCTTATCTTCTGTTTGAAAGAAACCCGTTTAACCCCTTAACTGCCCACAGGTTTTTTCAACAAGATCTCTTTTAAATCAAAAGCCGTCTACCATTTAGCTGACCAGATGAACAGAAAATGAATTTGGCCCTACTTCATAGCTATAAAAAAAAATTTCATTGTTCACAGCAGAAAAGTCGTTCTTCGCTATCATGTGTTCATCGGGAGTCAATAAGGATCTTTTTTTGATTTGTTTGTCGTGATAAACACGCTCAGACAGGTCTGCAGTGCACCGCTGAAGCGTGGCTGAAACCGTCACGTTGACGGTGCCTGAGACTGTCTTTCTGCCAGCGCCGCTGTAATTGCCGGCTCGGTCCATTGTGCCAGGATCACAGGATCAATAAAGGGCGAGTCCAGTGTAGCACTTTTGGATGGACTCTTTCTCCATGGAATGAACTGTGCATTTGCACAAAACAAAAGTAAATCATATCGTTGCTTCCTCTCCCAACCTATTCCACATACATTATTTAGCCAAGTCCAGTGAGGTGCACCATTTGCTTTGTGTACATTACATTACAGGTATTCAGCAGATACTCTTATCCAGAGCGACTTATGCAACTTTTAAAATTCTTTGTTTACATATTATCCATTTATACAGCTGGATATATACTGAAGCGATTCAGGTTAAGTACCTTGCTCAAGGGTACAACGGCAGTGTCCTACCTGGGAATCGAGCAGGCAAACTTTTGGTTACAAGTCCAGTTCCTTAACCATTATACTACACTGCCGCCAATGGCCAAGCAAACGGCATGGCCCCTGGATCCGTTTCCTATCCCGGATATAATATTTTACAGACTCATTCGCTGTTTTATCACAAGCACGAAAGTAACCCTCTTTACATTATCTGATTACTTTAACTGATCAATTAACATGTGTGTTATAAGGTATAAAAAAATCTACCATAATTGAGGCATGTGGCATTCTTTACTGAGTATATGATTCCAATACGATGACCATGTAGCGAAGAACACTTGAGGGAATTTCTTAAGGGGAAGACTAAAAGCATCTTCACATTAACCTTGATTTAGAATGTAATTTACATGTAAAAAAAAAAAAACAAGACAAAATGTAATTATTAAAACGATTAGTGTAAAGCGTTGTATAGGCTTTCCCCGAGACCTTACGCCGGCCTACCTGCAGCCAAATCTAGTTTTTTACCATGTTCTCCCATGAGTAACTTATAGCTTCGTGTGGGGCTCTTCCCTGTGCAGGACAGTGATTATTTGTTCATGTCCAATATGAAAAGGGAAGTCTCAACCCTAACTGCTGCAGAGACTGATATCCAACCCCCCCCCCCACCCAAACGAATGCTCCTCTCATTTTGCTCAGCTTGCTGTTTGCAGGTGCCAGACTCTTTAGGAAGCAAAAGGAAAGGCAAGTCGTAGAAATAAATACGGGGAGGGCGAGATTTGAGCAGAGTCTGGCAGCCTATTCTCAGGTTCAGCGGTTCATTTGATAGGGGCTTTACCAAGTAAATAAATAAAAGATGTTTTGCTGTATCAGGCACTTTCGACAAATTAAAGTCAATACAGCGGAACGGACCGTCCCACGTTCCCCTCTGTTCCTGCAGGAGGGGCTGGAGGGACTCCTGAACTGAACAACGCCAGCTGAGTGATGTTCCAGACTCCATCATTCTCAACCACGCGCTGCTGCGCCCTGCAAAAAAATGAAAGACAGAGATTTGGGTTTCACTCGCGCTGTGTACCGTACTCCTCATGTGCCGTGAGGGAACACGCGTGTGAATGCTCAGTCCGTTCATCGTCATACGTGTGCTCTGCCTTCAACGTGGATGCAGATTTTTACCATTTGCAGCCATCGCAGCACTCTTAACATGCTCAGTCCCTGCTGAGGACATAGACAAGTTCATTCAACTTTTCTTTGTGCAATGAATGTTCACCATCTCTGTCAGAATAATTTTGTCATGGTTATTGGCAGTCTCCGTTGTTCTCTGCGTTTCTACATTTAGGTTTCCTTTTTGGCATCATCGGGATGCTCTATCTGATTTTTTCCGTCTCCGTTCCCGGTGATTGTATCTTGCCCGGCAATTATTCCCTGCACCTGTTTTGCGTTTCCTGCCAGCTATAAATGCCTCAGGACTTCCGCATTTCCTCACTTTGATATTGTCTTTGCTATGTTGACAACGAAGTTGGTAAGGTATAGGAAATTCGGTCGCTGCATTTCCGGTTCGTACGAATAAGAAATGCAACAAGTCTGGTTATAAGAATTAGGATTAGATTGGTTTCCTCTTTTCTTTCCAATCTTTCTTTATCCTTTATTCTTTTTACCTGTTACGATTTGAGTTCAGCTCTTTCGCCACAAGAGCTTTGGATAACAGGTCTTATTTTCTATTATTTTCCTTCGCTCGTTCTCTCGAGTTTTGTTTTGTTTCTCTAACCCCTGTTACGCCTAATGATTTAGTGCATGAGGTTCTTTTGTTATTCATTCTCGCTGTTTATCGAGACTTGCCTCCTTTTGAGTTTGCTTTGTTTTTGGCTTGTGCTAGGGACGTTTTGCTCCCATTCTTTTGTTTACCTATCCCCTGGTGCGGGGTACTTCCGCATTTGTGGTGTATCTTTTAAAGATATTTTTAAGATATAATATCTTTTTAAGATACGCTTTTAGAATCCTTTTCGGTCGCGTCTGGTTCTCCGAACTGTAACAGAACCCTTACAAATTTAATCTGGAATCATCCGCAATTCCTCAGTGTAAATGGGACACATCTGCATTCAGCTTGACTCAGTTTCCGGGATTCGCAGTCATCGCTTGGCGTTGCCGCTTTCCATCGTGGTCCGCCTCCCTCATCTGCTGTGTAGGGTTCCGACCTATTCCACATTGGTTTTTTGTTTCTCTTCGATTCCCTCCTTCATTCTGGAGGTGTAAATCTGACAGCAGCTTGCCAGATAACCCACGTGGTTATACCTCGCTGCATGCATGTGGGATATGCCAGAAACCCTCCTCGAAGCATGGCATTCACTGCCTCAGAAGCTGGTAAAGGCGGCCTCTTTAGTGTGTTCCATTATGAGGTCCATTATTCCACTCTGCTGCGTCTGGGTATCTGTAAGGAGCTGTGCTCTAGTGTTACACAAACACAAACACACCTTTTATATTCTCTGTTAAATGCCACTCCCCATATCTAGTCATAGCACAATGCAGAAAATACTCTCTTTTCCAGTACAGAATAACTCTTTATTTTTGACATCTTGGACCCTAAAAGTGCCAGAAGTTGCATGTGGACACTCAAAGTTAGGATGTTGTGTTGTTCTCTGTCTCTGTTTCCCTGCTAGTGCTGCTGTTGTATCTCTGAACAAGTCTCTTAACCTGAGTTACTTTTAGAAATATCCAGATGAACAAATGGTATATTTTAACAATGTAATCCATGCAAGTAAATAATAATGAATACATATACATATGTAGATACATACCTGACCTGATACATACAATATAGATATATCCAATAAAAAGAAAATAGGAGGAGAATATTTTTATACATTCAAAAAACGTAAAAATGTCAATAAATTATGAAAAAAATTTTTTAAATCTAATTTCTAAAAATTGAACATTTTATTACTAAAAAAAAGAAAAGAAAAACGGCACGGTGGTGCAGTGGTTAGCACTGTCGCCTCACAGCAAGAAGGTACCGAGTTCGAATCCCGGCCGAGGGCCTTTCTGTGTGGAGTTTGCATGTTCTCCCCGTGTCTGCGTGGGTTTCCTCCGGGTACTCCGGTTTCCTCCCACAGTCCAAAGACATGCAGGTTAAGCTAATTGGAGAATCAAAATTGCCCATAGGTATGAGTGTGTGAGTGAATGGTGTGTGTGCCCTGTGATGGATTGGCGGCCTGTCCAGGGTGTATTCCTGCCTCTCGCCCGATGCATGCTGGGATAGGCTCCAGCACCCCCCGTGACCAGGAATAAGCGGGTTAATGGATAATAGATGGATGGATGGAAAAAATTAAAAATCCAATATGAAAAATTTTAAAACATTAAAAAATATATATTCATAAAGATTTTTTAATGTTTTAAAAATATAAAAAATAAACAATTTAAAAACATAAAAAGCAGAAATTTTTTTCAAAAAATGTATAATTAAAATAACTAACTGTAACCCTAAGTCATAAGGACTTTTTAATACTAAATATTTTTTTCATTTTTTATTTTGCAGGTGTGAAGGAGAAACATGTTTTGGTATACCTTCATAGGTTTATTCCACTAAAGACATCATCACAGGTGATGTTAAGGAAAAGACAAGGACGCATAATTGCAATTAAGGCAATTATACACAATCACAATGATTAAAGCCAGAAACAACTGAAGGTGGCCTAGTTTGTTGCCTCATGCAACACAAGCCTTTGCAAAACTTCATGGAGATTTCCTTTGACTGTCAGGCCAGCAATTGCACCCAACTAATCAAGCAGAACCTCAATATGGAGTAAACTGGCACTGACTGAATTAGCTTCTAAGCAACTGGCTAAGGTTAAAACCTGCCACATTATCAGGATGGAGCTGAGCTGGGCTGCATCTTGAACAAAATGATGCTTTCCTCTCCTCAACCAAGAGACACAGGAGTCCTTTTCTGTCAGCCACACCCACGAGGAATGTGTGACAGGTGGCAGTTGGTGAAAGTGATTGGGTAAGGCAAGATGGTGTGAAGGCTCTCCCTATACACCATAAGGAGGCCCCTTCTTCACTCAAGACAGCACACAGGTACTCATTCAAGCCCTGGTAATCCCTCGCCTGATTTACTGTAATGCCCTCCTGGATCCCTAGCCTGTGCCATCAGGCCACTGCTTCCAGGCTGGCACACCCTACCCTGGCTTCAAACATCTGAAAACGAACCTTTTCCAAGGAAAACCTCAATATTTCTATACAAAAAAACCTCTTCTCTACTTAACTGGTCTTCAGGCAGTGCCTTGATGGTGGCACTTACTATGCATAGCTCGAGCTAGTGGGGTGTCTTACCATGTTAAATTCACTTAATTCACTGTAGGTTGCTTTGGATAAAACTGACAAATGATTCAATTGTAAATTGTTGAATATCAAAAATGCATTTCACATTGAGATTTCATTTTAGTTTTGAATGGATAGCATCACTGAGTGTATATAGTGTTTTTTGATATTTGTGATCATATGGGGAGAAAGGATCTTAGACCATTCCACCATACATATCTAAAGGTATGTCAGCCTGTGCTTTTTCACTGCCATCTTATTCAAAGCACATATTTCCAATTACGTGCAAGTCTGGAGACTGAGATGGCCATTGCAAAACAATAATTGTGATCAGTTAATCATTTGCTGGTTGATTTTGATGTATGCTTTGGATCATTGTCTTGCTGATAGATCCATAAAGCCAGGTTTGAGCTTTCTGGTGGGGAGTATAAGTCTTTGGTCCCAGGACCAGTAGATGCAAACAAAACCATTACATCAAAGACCCACCACCATATTTCACCTTAGTTATGACATCCATTTCAAGGTAAAAATCCTTCTTCTTCTGATGCCAAACCCACCTCTAGTGGGCTGCCCTGTCAAAAGGCTCAAATTTGTTCCCATCAGAATTGGAACTGGGTGTTATATGCAGTACCTGTATTGTTTAGTCCGTACAGCCATCTTTGCTCATCTACAGTATATCAAAGGTGTGAATGATTTTGGAGGGCACATTATAAATAATATAGAGAGAGAGAAAGCAAGAGAGAGAGAGAGAGAGAGAGAGAGAGAGAGAGAGAGAGAGAGAGAGAGAGAGAGAGAGAGAGAGAGAGAGAGAGAGAGAGAGAGAGAAAGAGAGAGAGTGGGCAAGAAAAGACAGGAGTGTGCAGGAGAGGAGTCCCAGAATGGCTCCATAGCCTGCTATCCCTGCATTTGAAGAAGCCCAGCTCTAACTCTGTTAAGGGCGCTGCTTGTGTACAGAAGTACAAACTCATCTTTGTTTCCGAAATTGTTTGTGACAGCGCCCCAGCCTTGCTGAGCCATCAGACGACCTGATGGTGAGGATCACCGGGGGACTGAGATCAGATGGAATCTTTTTCCTCAACGGTCCCCTGGGTGCTACCGCGATGTGCAGAGCCTCTTCTGTCGTTACACACTCTCTCTGCCCTCACGACTTTCTGCCAGCTGCTATAGAAGTGCCCCAGTTTATACATTACCCCCCCCCACCCCCCCCACCCCACCAATAGTCCCCTCCCTCTCCAGCTCATTTGCAAAAGCCTCCACCATAGATATACAGTTATTAGATTATCTAGAGAATGCTGTAGATGTAGTATTATTGTGTTAGGTGGAGCATGCTATAGATATATCATTTTTATAAGCATTTTGTAGATATATGATTATTACATTATCTGATGCATTCTATACATATAGGATTATTAGATTATGGATAGAGGGGCCCTCTTATAGAGCAACTCTACTGACAGTGATAGATGGGCCCTCTCATAGAGCAGCTCTACTGACAGTGATAGAGGGGCCCATGCCTGATGTATAAGTTATGCAGACAGTCCTCTACTGTTCTAATGCCCCATGTATAAGTTACACAGACAGCCTGCTACTGTTCTAATGCCCCATGTATAAGTTACACAGACAGCCTGCTACTGTTCTAATGGCCCATGTGTAAGTTACACAGAGAGCCTGCTACTGTTCTAATGCCCCATGTATAAGTTACACAGACAGCTCTCTGCTGTTCTAATGCCCATGTATAAATTACACAGAGAGCTCTCTGCTGTTCTAATGCCCCATGTATAAGTTACACAGAGAGCCTGCTACTGTTCTAATGCCCCATGTATAAGTTACACAGACAGCTCTCTGCTGTTCTAATGCCCATGTATAAGTTACACAGAGAGCTCTCTGCTGTTCTAATGCCCCATGTATAAGTTACACAGAGAGCCTGCTACGGTTCTAATGCCCCATGTATAAGTTACACAAAGAGCCAGCTACTCTTCTAATGCCCCATGTATAAGTTACACAGAGAGCCCTCAGCTGTCCTAATGCCCCATGTGTAAGTTACACAGAGAGACAGCTACTGTTCTAATGCCGCATGTGTAAGTTACACAGAGAGCCTGCTACTGTCCTAATGCCGCATGTGTAAGTTACACAGAGAGCCCTCTTGCCGCATGTGTAAGTTACACAGAGAGCCCTCTCACCGCATGTGTGAGTTACACAGAGAGCTCTTGCCGCATGTGTAAGGTACACAGAGAGCCCTCTTGCCGCATGTGTAAGTTACACAGAGAGCCCTCTTGCCGCATGTGTAAGGTACACAGAGAGCCCTCTTGTCTCATGTGTAAGTTACACAGAGAGCCCTCTTGCCGCTTGTATAAGTTACACAGAGAGCCCTCTTGCCGCATATGTAAGTTACACAGAGAGCCCTCTTGCCGCATGTGTAAGGTACACAGAGAGCCCTCTTGTCTCATGTGTAAGTTACACAGAGAGCCCTCTTACCGCATGTGTAAGTTACACAGAGAGCCCTCTTGTCTCATATGTAAGTTACACAGAGAGCCCTCTTACCGCATGTGTAAGTTACACAGAGAGTCCTCTTACCGCATGTGTAAGTTACACAGAGAGCCCTCTTACCGCATGTGTAAGTTACACAGAGAGTCCTCTTGCCGCATGTGTAAGTTACACAGAGAGCCCTCTTGTCTCATGTGTAAGTTACACAGAGAGCCCTCTTGCCGCATGTGTAAGGTACACAGAGAGCCCTCTTGCCGCATGTGTAAGTTACACAGAGAGCCCTCTTGCCGCATGTGTAAGGTACACAGAGAGCCCTCTCGCCGCATGTGTAAGTTACACAGAGAGCCCTCTTGCCGCATGTGTAAGTTACACAGAGAGACCTCTTGCCGCATGTGGAAAGTACACAGAGGGCCCTCTTGCCGCATGTGTAAGTTACACAGAGAGCCCTCTTGCCGCATGTGTAAGTTACACAGAGAGCCCTCTTGCCGCATGTGTAAGGTACACAGAGAGCCCTCTTGCCGCATGTGTAAAGTACACAGAGAGCCCTCTTGCCGCATGTGTAAGTTACACAGAGAGCCCTCTTGCCGCATGTGTAAGTTACACAGAGAGCCCTCTTGCCGCATGTGTAAAGTACACAGAGAGCCCTCTTGCCGCATGTGTAAGTTACACAGAGAGCCCTCTTGCCGCATGTGTAAGTTACACAGAGAGCCCTCTTGCCGCATATGTAAGTTACACAGAGAGCCCTCTTGCCGGATGTGTAAAGTACACAGAGAGCCCTCTTGCCGCATATGTAAGTTACACAGAGAGCCCTCTTGCCGCATGTGTAAGTTACACAGAGAGCCCTCTTGCCGCATGTGTAAGTTACACAGAGAGCCCTCTTGCCGCATGTGTAAGGTACACAGAGAGCCCTCTTGCCGCATGTGTAAATTACACAGAGAGCCCTCTTGCCGCATGTGTAAGTTACACAGAGAGCCCTCTTGCCGCATGTGTAAAGTACACAGAGAGCCCTCTTGCCGCATGTGTAAGTTACACAGAGAGCCCTCTTGCCGCATGTGTAAGTTACACAGAGAGCCCTCTTTGCCGCATGTGTAAGTTACACAGAGAGCCCTCTTGCCGCATATGTAAGTTACACAGAGAGCCCTCTTGCCGGATGTGTAAAGTACACAGAGAGCCCTCTTGCCGCATATGTAAGTTACACAGAGAGCCCTCTTGCCGCATGTGTAAGTTACACAGAGAGCCCTCTTGCCGCATATGTAAGTTACACAGAGAGCCCTCTTGCCGCATGTGTAAGTTACACAGAGAGCCCTCTTGCCGCATGTGTAAAGTACACAGAGAGCCCTCTTGCCGCATATGTAAGTTACACAGAGAGCCCTCTTGCCGCATGTGTAAAGTACACAGAGAGCCCTCTTGCCGCATATGTAAGTTACACAGAGAGCCCTCTTGCCGCATGTGTAAAGTACACAGAGAGCCCTCTTGCCGCATATGTAAGTTACATGTGTAAGCTCTCTCCTCTGCACAAATCCAGCTTGTCATTCATATGTCCACCCTTTGAGTCCTCAGACTGTTGCCCATAGCTACCAGGAGAACAGAGTGTGCCTGGACTCAAGGCCACTTCAGTGGAGCTGCACACTGAAGTGACATAAGCAGGATGTGTGAACATGCGCTAAGATTGTCCTAGCAGCACGGTATTTGGCGGTACAGCTGCGACCCGCCCAGCAGGGGGGTTCTTGCTGTACCCCGGAGCTCATAGGGGAGAGTTCCATCCTGCCAGGTCTCTGCAGTGGCTTTTTATAGACTCACCGACTGCACTCTAATTCGGCAGTGAAAAGGCAGGGATGCATGTGTGTGCACGCGTGTGTCTGTGTACGTTTCTGCGCGTATGTTATGGGTGCGTGTGCGCATATCCATGTGAGCGCATATTTTCATGCACAGACCCCCCTCCCTGTGTGCGGGTATGTGTGCGCACATGTTTGTGAGATCATGTGTGTATGCGCAAATATTACGCATGAGAAAATGTTAATGAGCCGATCTATGTGTGTGCACATGTGACAAAGAAAGCATTTTTATTACTTCCGAATGAAACGCATACGGAGATGAACTGATTACAGTGCATAGTCCCATAGGCAGGAGGTGAATAAAGCTGTCAATAAGAAGCAATTTGCTAATTCAGACTGCTGTCAAATCTCTGTCAGGAGTTTTTTTACCAATCACTGTACAGCTGTGTCTCACATATTGCTATTATATATATCAGTAGCTTTTTCAGCTTTAGTTAAACCAGGAAGCAGGCGGAAGGGGTGGGTATGCATGCACTATAGTTTTGCATTGAACATGAAGATGCCAAGGCACGTATGAGAATGCATGTGTGTGTATATGTGTGTGTTTGTGTGTGTGTGCGTGTGTGTGTGTGTATGTGATGCAGTACGATTTAAAATGTGACTCACGTAGGCTCACCTCACTTCAGAACTGAAGGCTGTCCTTGGCTCAGTGCTTAAAAACTGGTTGTTTCTCATGAAATGGTAAATAGGGGACACCATGGCAGTGAGTCAGAAATTCCCGGAAAGGAAAGCTTTCAGGGGATCGGTACGGGGCTTCACACGGTATTCCCGGAGAGGAAAGCTTTCAGGGGATCGGTACAGGGCTTCACACGGTACTAAAAGGCACTGAATTTTTCAACACTCCACGTTCACTTTCTGAAGAGCATGTGCATTTGGATCAGATTGTGAGGACAAGGGGGGGGGGGGGGGGGGCATTGGGGCCAAACTTCATGCTGGACACCAACTTACCAAACTGCCAATTCACCATTACACTTGTGTTTGCGATGTAAGTCGCTCCGTATAAGAGCATCTGCTAAATGCCAATAAAGTAAAGTTCATTGAGAAATTCTTAAAACTGTTCATTCCTGACCCAGTTGTGCTCAATCAGTTGAACGGTCTGCAGAGGCTATACTTCATGCATTTCAAGCTGACGAATTAGCACCACGTGCTAATCTACCTTATACTTTTCCACGTGAGGGCGAAAACATAACAGCACTAAGAAAAATGGTACATTTATGGTAATACGTTCATGTCTCTCTAAGCACAGTCCCTGCCATTCAGTCCAAAGCTTACAGCATGGCTCATAAGGAAAATAAACGCTTTCTTATTTAGAATGATCCGGAATCATTTTTTACTTTTACGGACGGCGTTTGACGGTACCGCCATTTGATGGATGCTAATGTGCAGCCGGTTATTTTCCACCAGAAGATGCTGCTGTTGTTCCACACGTCTTTGGTCGGATTTTCAGCGATCATATCCTGCCGTCTGCTCGCACAGGGAGAAACGGACCGTGGAGGACCGGGGTAGCACATCCACATGCTTTGTTCCTCCAACAACCTTTAATTTTCCATCAGATGGCCGATGAGACTAATAGCACGTAGAAAATTAATTGCACATTATTTAAAGGGCTTGTTTATTTATGCAGAAAACATTGATGTTTCTATTATTCATGGTTTATTTTTATATGGGTTAATACATAGTTTGTAAGTGGGTAGCATAACTAGATTTACATTTTGCTGGTGTGCTATTTTTTTTTGCAGGCAATGATCATAAATATTAATGTTAGATCTTGACATTAATTGAAATTCTATATTGTCTCTTACCCATTTACTCCAAGCTCATTATTGGTTTATTGTATATTCAAATAAAAACTAAACCTATAAAAAACAGGTTACTCATACTGAATAGTTAGTATGTATAAATGGTTGTATCAGTTGCCCCTTAAAATAAATTGTGACCAGACTATTTCTAACATAGGTGAAAATGGGACCAGTATAGTTTGTAGCCAGATACAACAATTCAACACAATGAACCCTGGTTTGCTGAATAAGTTTGTTATGTCTGATGTTTGTTAAAAATAATTATGTCTGAAGATCCAGTTTGATCCAGTTTCACTAGTTGACCATTTCAAGAGGAAAAACATGAGGTTATGAGGACATTATTAACTTATGAGCAAAGGTAAAGCACTAAATGAAGAAGGGGATACACCTTATGAGGAGGGGTATGGCACCTATGAGGAGGGGTATAGCACTTATGAGGAGGGGTATAGCACCTATGAGGAAGGGTACAGCACTTATGAGGAAGGGTATAGCACTAATGAGGAAGGGTATGGCACCTATGAGGAGGGGTATAGCACTTATGAGGAGGGGTATAGCACTTATGAGGAGGGGTATAGCACCTATGAGGAAGGGTATAGCACTTATGAGGAAGGGTATAGCACTTATGAGGAGGGGTATATCACCTATGAGGAAGGGTATAGCACCTATGAGGAAGGGTATAGCACTTATGAGGAGGGGTATAGCTCTTATGAGGAGGGGTATAGCACCTATGAGGAAGGGTATAGCACTTATGAGGAGGGGTATAGCTCTTATGAGGAGGGGTATGGCACCTATGAGGAGGGGTATAGCACTTATGAGGAGGGGTATAGCACCTATGAGGAAGGGTACAGCACTTATGAGGAAGGGTATAGCACTAATGAGGAAGGGTATGGCACCTATGAGGAGGGGTATAGCACTTATGAGGAGGGGTATAGCACTTATGAGGAGGGGTATAGCACCTATGAGGAAGGGTATAGCACTTATGAGGAAGGGTATAGCACTTATGAGGAGGGGTATATCACCTATGAGGAAGGGTATAGCACCTATGAGGAAGGGTATAGCACTTATGAGGAAGGGTATGGCACCTATGAGGAGGGGTATAGCACTTATGAGGAAGGGTATAGCACCTATGAGGAAGGGTATAGCACTAATGAGGAAGGGTATGGCACCTATGAGGAGGGGTATAGCACTTATGAGGAGGGGTATAGCACCTATGAGGAAGGGTATAGCACTTATGAGGAAGGGTATAGCACTTATGAGGAGGGGTATATCACCTATGAGGAAGGGTATAGCACCTACGAGGAAGGGTATAGCACTTATGAGGAAGGGTATAGCACTTATGAGGAAGGGTATGGCACCTATGAGGAAGGGTATGGCACCTATGAGGAAGGGTACAGCACTTATGAGGAAGGGTATGGCACCTATGAGGAGGGGTATAGCACTTATGAGGAAGGGTATGGCACCTATGAGGAAGGGTATAGCACTAATGAGGAAGGGTATAGCACTTATGAGGAAGGGTATGGCACCTATGAGGAAGGGTATGGCACCTATGAGGAAGGGTACAGCACTTATGAGGAAGGGTATGGCACCTATGAGGAGGGGTATAGCACTTATGAGGAAGGGTATGGCACCTATGAGGAGGGGTATAGCACTTATGAGGAAGGGTATGGCACCTATGAGGAAGGGTATGGCACTAATGAGGAAGGGTATAGCACTAATGAGGAGGGGTATATCACCTATGAGGAAGGGTATAGCACCTATGAGGAAGGGTATGGCACCTATGAGGAGGGGTATAGCACTTATGAGGAAGGGTATGGCACCTATGAGGAAGGGTATAGCACTAATGAGGAGGGGTATATCACCTATGAGGAAGGGTATAGCACTTATGAGGAAGGGTATGGCACCTATGAGGAGGGGTATAGCACTTATGAGGAAGGGTATGGCACCTATGAGGAAGGGTAATAGCACTAATGAGGAGGGGTATATCACCTATGAGGAAGGGTATAGCACCTATGAGGAAGGGTATAGCACTTATGAGGAAGGGTATGGCACCTATGAGGAAGGGTATGGCACCTATGAGGAAGGGTATAGCACTAATGAGGAAGGGTATGGCACCTATGAGGAGGGGTATAGCACCTATGAGGAAGGGTATAGCACTTATGAGGAAGGGTACAGCACTAATGAGGAAGGGTATGGCACCTATGAGGAAGGGTACAGCACTAATGAGGAAGGGTATAGCACTTATGAGGAAGGGTACAGCACTAATGAGGAAGGGTATGGCACCTATGAGGAAGGGTATAGCACTAATGAGGAAGGGTATGGCACCTATGAGGAGGGGTATAGCACCTATGAGGAAGGGTATAGCACTTATGAGGAAGGGTATAGCACTAATGAGGAAGGGTATGGCACCTATGAGGAGGGGTATAGCACTAATGAGGAAGGGTATGGCACCTATGAGGAGGGGTATAGCACCTATGAGGAAGGGTATAGCACTTATGAGGAAGGGTATAGCACTAATGTGCAAGGGTATGACACCTATGAGGAAGAGTATAATACTGATGAGGAAGGGTATCCCTGCAGAAAAAAAAAATTACAAACCATGAGAGAATTTCTAATGTTTTTCTACTGGTGATCTAATGGTGGTTACTGTGTTTTAATCGAAATCTAATGGTCATTGATGGTGATCCAATTTCATCCTACTAATTTTATCTAATGGTCTGTGATGGTGTTTTATGGTAAACCTGATGGTATGTGATGGAAACCATTAGAAAAATTTCCTAATGGTTTCTATGTTTTTTTTCAACAGGGATAGCACTATGAGGAAGGGAATAGCACCAATGAGGAATGGTATAGCACCTATGAAAAGGGTATAGCACTTATGAGGGAGGGTATAGAACTTACGAGGAAGGGTATAGCCCTTATGACGAAGGGTATAGCACATATGTGGAAGGGTGTAGCACTTCTATATTTTACATATCAAGTGTTGGGGAAACTGTAGGGGGAGGGATCTGGCACATTTTTACTTTTCTTTAGTGCCAGAAACCATCAAAGATATCTGGCCAACATCAGCGAATGAAAGTAGAGCAGCCTGAGGAGATCACACCCACTGGTGACCTCACTTCCTGAGAGGGCAGAGACTGCTATGCAGACACTACCACTTACGACCATGAAAACTCCTCATCACATATTTATTATACCAAGGTCACTCAGCCTTGCTGTAATCTGTATTACTAAAGCTTAAGTCCAATTTGACAACTGGCTTAATGATCCAATAAAAAGACAACGGCGTGCAGCGCAGCTTTGTTTCGACTGCATAAAACAACATAAAAGTTTCCATTCTTTAAAGTGCTGGAGAACACAGAAGATAGATTACAATCAATAAAAATTACCACTAAGCCCAAAGATGAATATACCCAAGAAGCAATTAAAAGTGACAAATCTTCAAGCACACAATCATCTGCGAGGACCGTGAAGTGAGTAAACATTTGTGTCTGTAAACATAAAACAGTCCCAGTTCTGCAGTTCTGTTGCAGGCAGAGAAACTACAGGGCAAACATCTTTGTTATGGTTATTGAAGCAGTTTATGCCTTTGGCACACACAAAAATTAATTTTGCTCAAATAATTAATTACAGCGGTTAGTTACTGTAATTTGTGATTTTATCTGGAGAAGAAAGCTCTGTGTGTCCCCTGCTCAAAACGGTTGGTCAGCAAGCATAACTCAATAAAATTCTTCAGATATAGAAACACAGATGTCCCTGTTTCTATCCCTCTGTGCCATGGCCTTTGTGTAGCGCTGCTGCTCCACTGCTGCAGACACATACATATGTGGTCTATGGGACTTGTGAGGCTTCAGTCAAGAAGCTCATGCGATGCAGAACATCAGACACTGGGGAAGAAGCATGCAGATTTCAAAAACAGTGATGGCTAAAGAAACTCAGCCTGTAATTTAACACAATTAACTGCATTATATACAGTATGTGTGTGTATACACAGTCGCTCAGTTCCTTAGTGCCAAATGGCCACTTCATTATCTTCTTTTCTTTAGGGCAGAAAATAAGGGAAAGATAAATGAGAAGTGACCATTTTGGAGATGAAAACAACATGGAGGATGAAGATGAGGGCTTTAAAGAGCCCCAGTGGCCCATGCTGTGGAAAACATGGGAGAATGGGGGCTCGCTGAGCTGCTTGTGTGAAAGTGATTCACAACTGATTGGGATTTAAGTCTCAAACTTCAGAATAATTGGGCAAAAGTGTTACGAGCCAAGGAGACACACAAACAACTTAAAGCCATTTGTCATCCCTGCCATCGCTGGCTTCACAGCAAAAATGTACCGAAGCCCAGAGGGACCAATAAATACGGGAGAACACTGGTCTGTCAAGAAACAAGAGCACATTAACAGGGCGAATGAGGAAAAAAACAACACTTTTTCCTCTTAACTTTCAAAACTATGGAACATTATCTCACAGAGTGAAATGCGTTTTACTTTCCGCTCCTGATGCTGAAGCACTGAAGACAGCCGCTGCTGCTAAAGGCCTGAAGAGCAGAGCTCAGCTCATCTCCATCCAGCTGTGTTTAACCCTCTTTTAGTAAAACCAAGACGTCTCCCCATATCAACCTCAATATCTGTGTTCTAGTGTGTGAGACACAAATTTAGATGTTGAGCTTGTTGAGAAGTTGAGGATATCTCCTTTACAACAATGTAATATAGTTCTAGGGTCCTTTCAATAAATTGCACTTGACAAATCTAGGCCAGAACGTCTTCATTTCCAAACACAAATTCCCATATCCAGGGTTTAAAGGCAGAGCTGCTGAGACCGGAAAGCCTGAGGTCAATCTGGGATGCGGCAGGGAAAGGGCTGCCGCCAGGATTTTCTTTGTACTGTTTTCAATTAAATATATGTAAAAACAAATTTACAAATCACTGCTTTCTGCTTTTATGTGCATTTTACATACTGTCCCAACTTTTTTGGAATTGGGGTTGTACATAGTCCTCCCATTTTAGGGGACCAAAAGTAATTGCATAAATTAACATAGACTTTAAAATAATCATCATATTTAATATTTGGTTGCATATCCTTTGGTGTGCCATGACTTCCTGATGTATGTGACCCAAAAACATCAAAAGCAACCAACTAGTACAGAGCCAAAACAAAAATTGTGTCACTGTCCAAATACTTACGGACTGCACTGTGAGCTATGTGATACGTGTTGCTGAACGTTGTGGCCTGGTGGGACCCACGACAGCTGTGTTCTGTAGGGCAGCTAGTCATGACACTCATTTGGGGAATTGTGCTGTGAGAGATGGCTCGCTTATTAAGAATATATTTGTCAAATTGCTCATCCTTGGCCACCACCTGTAGCTGTGGTGCTTTTGTGCGCAGCTATGCATTTCTTCGCCTCCAGTTTAATGTCGATCCATTTTTATTTTAACAGTTTGTGTGCCAGTCCACGGTGTATTCTACCACTTGCCCAATAGGCTCCAGTGCCCCCCACCCCCCCGCCCCCCCCCGTTAGATAATTGATGGATGGATAATTTGCGTGAGCCAATATTGTGTAACTTGGCCTCATTTTGATGTCAATACTTTTAATGGCAAGTCTACATGTATATTTCACAAGTTTTAATAACTTATAGACTTTGAAAATGTTTTTGTTGAGATATCATTTCTTTTTTACTGTGGTTGTTACTGATGACAATGTGTATACAGTGCAAAAAAACAAAAAATAAGTCAAACTTAACAAGCATTTTAATCTTATATTTAGACTTTAGAATAATATTTTTGTATAGTCTGTATATTATATTCAATATATGATGTGAAAGAAAGCAAGGTAGCCTGCCGTATGTATGTGTGAGCTTATCATATTCTTGCTAAAGGGTGCTTCCTAGCCAGATAGCCATTTCAACTACACAAGGGAGATGCTAGCTATAGCCAACCAGCTGTATAAATGAAGCAAAAATGTGGCTATGTAGCTGGTGGCTAACATGATTTGGTTAAAGAGTAACATCTCAGACAGCACAGCTACTTAGGGCCGACATAAGTGCTCTGTCTCTCTCCGTCTGCGGGAGAGTGGCTATGCCGCTTGGAGGTAGTTTTCCCATTGGGAAGATGTCGCAGCTATGTTGCCGCTGCTCTGCTATGGAATCAGATGTGTGTGAAATTACCGCTATCTCCCACATACAGAACGCAACAGAGTGCCTACATTGGCCTTATGTAGCTGTGCACAGTGTACTGTCTGGGGTTAACAGTTACAAATTCAGCCCAAGACGTTATGGCCTAACTTTTAATCATATAGCTACCCTAGTCATGAAACAATATTATGTGGGGTTTGCATGTGAAATGATAGAGAATGCATATAACAATATGTTCTCAAAAACATGTTCTATTGGGCTGAAATAGCATCACATGTGCAGATGCTGTTATTGGCAGATGTACAGTAGCTATAAATGCCCAAGTTGATAAAACGCTTTGCTTTATAGGTATGGGGTACGCCCCGCCAACCCATAACTTGGTGGATGGCATAATTGCCATCCCAATAAGTCACTCTGGATAAGAGCGTCTGCTTAGTGATCGTAGAGTCCTGTAATGACACGAATGGTATAAATTAATGTATAAATTAATTAGCTATAATTGGTACTTGTATATGTATCTATTCTGGATACAGTACCACATTGGAAAGGAATTTTAATTCGATCATAACACTGTCCAGTGTAATAATTCTGTGGTGACCACATTACTCTCTTTGAAACGTGTAGATACAGCATTCATAAATCATGTAGTGCTATATGGAAAACCTTTGGGGGATGGGGGGGGGGGGGTCATAGTTTCAGGCCCATTGTTAACTGGGGATCTCATCAAGCAAATAGTATGAGCATGCCTGCCAAAAAAGGAACTACAGCTCAGAACGAAAGTGTTCCACCTGGGGCATCATTATTTATGCCCCTGACATCTGGCCCTGGCTCCATTCACAAAGGGCTTTCCATTCTATCAGAATGAACTTCAAAGGAGAACAATTAAACCCCATAGAATGCTGGGAAAATGCATCTTATCTGACTTGAATGAAGCGTTGCCATGGCAAACAAACGGGGGGCATGGAGAACAGTTTCGCTTGCGGCTTACACCGAAACCCACACTGCTGTGAATATGTGGGTAGAGGTTAACGGTTGACTGTCAAACAATCAAGTGGATCTTGCATTGGGCACTTGGCTCAGTTCAATAATGTACATTCAAATATTAAAAAGGTTTCAAAGAGAAACTCCAGCTGAAAGTATAATGCTCGATAACTGCGAGAGCAAATATTAAAATTTAACAGAGAGCAAACGATCCCAATCAAAACTAAATCTGTAAAAGGCAAAACAAAAAGCACCGACTATAACAGAGTCTTTAGAGCAGTACCCTCACAAACCTCACAAAGGTGTCATTTAAATGAGCTCTTCACAGTTTTGCTGAAATTATTTGGCAGTTAGAATAGTGACTTGATAAATAATATTTTCACTGTCAATTATACATATTGTAAACATGACGTACATTTAATATATGTGTGTGAATTAAATGCATCAAGCTCCATTGTGAGGACTATTTTCACACAAAGTTTCTGTTATGACAATTTTCCAGAGAACACGTTGAAATCAGAAATTAGGCCAATCAAAGCCACATGTGCTGACTGGTCCATTGAAAACAGGCGTGATTTGCTTCCAGGTGTTTAATATCAGCCTCCGCAGTTCCATTTAAAGCAGTTTATATAATTGGAAGCCTGTCCATGAATGAGCCCCATCCTCTCAGATATGTTCACATGTCCACCCTGCTGCCATTCACAATTGTTGACTAGCACTTCTATTTCGGGGCTTGTGAGCTTGGCAATGCACAGCCAGGTCCAGATGGCACCGGTACCTTCATTCCCCAATCATATTAGACAATTTCATCAGCAAATGGATTCCTCTGAGACCACTTATTGTTACTCAGGTCCATAAAACTAGACCAATTAGCCTCAATACACATTAAGCCTGGAGGAGAAATGGGCCTATAGCTCATAATGATCTTTCCATTCAGCTGTTTTACTGCTCAGGTGTGTGGCGAGCGCTGGAAGCTTGTGGTCTAAACCTGCACAGATTTTAGGATGGGTGCAGCGCTCTCCCCTTTCTGTGTCGGATATCAGTGTGACACGCAGCTTCTCTAATATTCAAAATGCCTTGTTGCAAATGGGACACATTTATAATACCATTTAGGACACTTTCATCAAAAATATAATTATAATAATTATGCACACAATATGTTTTACTGCTCAACCAATTAAGCAGTAAAGATGCTTGACAGGAGAAGGCAGGGAGAGAGTGAATGGCTTTCCTTGCATGGCAATGAGAGCTCTGGTGTGCAGTACAGTTATACACAGGGCCTCCTTCTTGTGGGCGTAGTGTCTCTGTTTCCCTTAAATGACCTGACACCTCTACCAAAGCATGCTTCAGTTTGATTATTATTGCCAGTCTGGAATGTTTTTATGTAGAACAAAACGCATTATATAGTACTACAATTTTTGCACCTGTCTGCCATCAGCCTTAATACACAAATGCAATTGTTTTGCTTCTCGTTTCTCTCTTCTCGACTCCAGACTGAAAATTTGGGAGATATGGTGCATTCAAGCACACCAGTGTTCAGCGGCTTTTCTGCAAGCTTGTCCTTGTTAGATGGCAGTGCCTAAGAACCTTCAGCAAGCATTAAAAAAAACAATATCTAAATCGTACGCTGAATCTTTGACTGTAGCTGCTGTGATCACAACTGGGGTTTGTGATCACAACTGGGGTTTCCCTGGGAAACAACCCCAGGACCCTGTTTGAGGAACAAGCCTCTCTGCAGCAAGGCTCTGAAGCTGCCATCAATTCCATGGAATGCTGATGGGATGTTGTCATGGTAACTGTGTAACTGTAGACTTCGGATGATCTCCCAGCCTCCCATTTCCATGCAAGGCAGCAGTCATGCAGCCAGTGATGGCAGGTTTGAAAAACCACAGAGGGGCTAAGGGGAACTCTAGTGAGGATGGATGTGTGTGAGGACGGGTGTGTGTGTGATGATGGATGTGTGTGAAGATGGATGTGTGTGATGATGGGTGTGTGTGAAAATGGGAGTGTGTGAGGATGGGTGTGTGTGTGATGATGGATGTGTGTGAGGATGGGTGTGTGTGAGGATGAGTGTGTGTGAGGATGGGTGTGTGTGAGGATGAGTGTGTGTGAGGATGGGTGTGTGTGTGTGATCATGGATGTGTGTGAGGATGGATGTGTGTGATGATGTGTGTGATGATGTGTGTGTGATGATGGGTGTGTGTGAGGATGGGTGTGTTTTTATTTATTTATTTATTTAAAATTTGTTTCTGATTTTTCCCCATTTTTCTCCCAATTTAGTAGCCAATTGAACCCCTATTCTAATTCAATTTCCCCCCATGTAGCAACCGCTAGAGAACCACCGCTACACAACCCTGTCAGCCGGTAGTAGGAATGAGGTCGCCACGTCCTCTACAGGGCGTGACTCCTCGAGCTCCTGACCGTGAATCCAGCTCGCCCAGGGCCGCTATGCGTGCAGCGATTCTCTCCGAGCCCCTCCCCCCACCCGGAAGCAGCCGCCAATTGCTGCTCCCACAGGGCGCCGGCCATGCTCGGATCTGGCAGGACCGGGGCGCGAACCCCGATCCTCGGAGCACAACTGCACCGACTGAAAGTCGGCGGTCTTACCGTTATACCACGCGACGGCCCCGTGATGGGTGTGTTTGATGATGGGTGTGTGTGAGGATGGGTGTGTGTGAGGATGAGTGTGTGTGAGGATGGGTGTGTGTGTGATGATGGATGTGTGTGAGGATGGGTGTGTGTGATGATAGATGTGTGTGATGATGGATGTGTGTGATGATGTGTGTGTGTGATGATGGGTGTGTGTGAGGATGGGTGTGTGATGATGGGTGTGTTTGATGATGGGTGTGTGTGATGATAGATGTGTGTGAGGATGGGTGTGTGTGATGATGGGTGTGTGTGATGATAGATGTGTTTGATGATGGGTGTGTGAGGATGGGTGTGTGTGAGGATGTGTGTGTGTGTGTGATGATGGATGTGTGTGAGGATGGGTGTGTGTGATGATAGATGTGTTTGATGATGGGTGTGTGTGAGGATGGGTGTGTGATGATGGGTGTGTTTGATGATGGGTGTGTGTGATGATAGATGTGTGTGAGGATGGGTGTGTGTGATGATGGGTGTGTGTGATGATAGATGTGTTTGATGATGGGTGTGTGAGGATGGGTGTGTGTGAGGATGTGTGTGTGTGTGTGTGTGTGATGATGGATGTGTGTGAGGATGGGTGTGTGTGATGATAGATGTGTTTGATGATGGGTGTGTGTGATGATGGGGGTGTGTGATGATGGATGTGTGTGAGGATGAGTGTGTGTGCGATGATGGGGGTGTGTGATGATGTGTGTGTGTGAGGATGGGTGTGTGTGATGATGGGTGTGTGTGATGATATATGTGTGTGATGATGGGTGTGTGAGGATGGGTGTGTGTGAGGATGTGTGTGTGTGTGTGTGATGATGGATGTGTGTGAGGATGGGTGTGTGTGATGATAGATGTGTTTGATGATGGGTGTGTGAGGATGGGTGTGTGTGAGGATGTGTGTGTGTGTGTGATGATGGATGTGTGTGAGGATGGGTGTGTGTGATGATAGATGTGTTTGATGATGGGTGTCTGTGATGATGGGGGTGTGTGATGATGGATGTGTGTGAGGATGAGTGTGTGTGCGATGATGGGGGTGTGTGATGATGTGTGTGTGTGAGGATGGGTGTGTGATGATGGATGTGTGTGAGGATGGGGGTGTGTGATGATGGGTGTGTGTGATGATAGATGTGTTTGATGATGGGTGTGTGTGATGATGTGTGTGTGTGAGGATGGGTGTGTGATGATGGATGTGTGTGAGGATGGGTGTGTGATGATGGGTGTGTGTGATGATAGATGTGTGTGAGGATGGGGGTGTGTGATGATGTGTGTGTGTGAGGATGGGTGTGTGATGATGGATGTGTGTGAGGATGGGGGTGTGTGATGATGGGTGTGTGATGATGGATGTGTGTGAGGATGGGTGTGTGATGATGGGTGTGTGTGATGATAGATGCGTTTGATGATGGGTGTGTGTGATGATAGATGTGTGTGATGATGGGTGTAGTGGGTGATGATTTAGAGGTCACAAGCGGTCATAAAACCCATAGCGATGATGCTCTCCCCTACCAGGGAAAAATTATAATTGCATATTTTGTTACATATTGCTTGTAAATATGTATGCTACTAGAATCTGTCAAAACAGCTTGACTTGTTATTATGAAACATTTGTAAATTGTAGTTTTTAATCCACATAGAGCTTAGCATAGAACCCCATGTTCCTTGTTCATGCGGTTGCACTTGCCATTATCTCTGAACAGGAGTTGTAGAAACCACCTCCACATTTCGAGCCACATGCTATGCTTCCCTTTCAAAGCAATATATCTTGGCACTCTCTCTTTAGGTGGAGGAGTGCCTCAGCCAATAAGGGGTGCACGCCGGAAACATATAATACCTCTTCCTATGAATAATAATTGTGCGTGTGCCAGTTATTAAAGAATAATTGTTTTGGGCATGCCTTGGGTGCCGTATTCAATTTGTTACTTATTACACTGGCTCCCTCTGAAAAGGCCAGGCTTGGTCAAATTAATCCCAGGGGAAAAAAAGCAACATTGTCGTCAGTCACAATAGTTTTTTTCCTCACTGTTCATGCTTGGCTGAGCCTGATGGCTGTTTCAAAGTTCTGTGAGGAGCGGTAAATTATTGTTTTAATGGAGACTCTGACACTTGACTGCAGTGTCCTTTGCCCCCCTAATGTAGCTCTGGAAATGTTGAGTGGCCTTGTTATTTCCTGAATTATTGTTTCATTATTTTCAGCTAGAATGGTAATGCTCCTGGATCCCTTTTCCTGTTCTAATCTTCATCTGTGGCTTCACATGTAATCCATTCAAATGTTACTCAGTTTTAACCCCGTGACAATTAATATTCAGCAGTGTCAAATGCATAGTGAAAAGGTCCCGGAAATAATTGCAATCATGAGAAAATATCAATGTTTTACTGTGCATTGTACCTGCTAATAACCTGTAATAAGGCAGCCTGTAAAGCTAAATGCGACATAATGTGTCAAAAATAAATTATATAATGGTATACAATACCATTGTTGCAACTACCAGTAACAATATAACTTTAATATTTCTATAATACTATAAAATTTCTACAGTAGTCCTGGTGCATCAGTATGTTAGTACTACAGCATTACTATAATATAATGATAATAATAATGTATGTTGTATATAAATCACAAAAGAGCACCACAAGGACAATATTAGGGTCCAGTTCATGGCTGTTGAAGGAACTCCTACCTTGTACTTTTGTGCCTTGCGTATTTCACTAATTTAACACAGAACGGCAGAGGCTTTCTACATCAAGCATGATATTCGCCACAGACTAAGCAAGGTCTAACAAAACCCAGCACAGATTGTTCTAAATCATTGACGTGCCATGATAATACCCCAATAATGCAATAAAAGAAAAGGATATCAATGACATTAAGACATATGCTTTTTTGTTGGACTTTGGGTCTCATTGAAGCAGGCCAGAGGACCAGCCCAGGAGCAGCTCCGATGTATTAATGTGCATAGGCACAGGAGATCAAGAGCGGCCAGTTCTCTTCATGCCCTTCATTGATTAGTCATATTAGAAAGAGGGATATTTACAGAAGAGATATCAGAAGCATGAGCTTTTCATCTTTCCCTATATTTACTGTCCCCCTCTGTTTTAAAATTGCCGCATAAATCGTGATAGCCTGTGGTTAATTTGCAGAAAAAGACAGATAGTTAATAAATGCACGTGATCTATCAGATATTTCAGGAAAAAAAAGTCAAGTTACTTTATGATGATTAGGATTTTGGCCATTCATTAAAATCTGTGGTTTAAGTGCTGCTTCCAAGAGTAATTACTTCTCTTGCCCAGAGATTAATCCAAAAACATGCTGATGTTCCGACCTACGTGACTCATAGAATGAGCTATTGCATTTAAACTACACATTATGCAAGATCAGTGACTTTCTAAAGAAATACACAGTGGCTCATGATAATTCAGACAAATTGTTCTCCATTAACAAGGCACATCTGCAAATGATGTTTGAAAGAACGGAGATGATGGGGATCTAAATAAGACAGATTTTGAGTGAAAGAATGGAAACATTTTTCACAATGTCCTGTTTAACAAATGCTACCAGTTTAAATGTCATTTTTCCACACTAATGTGAAATGCAGTACAGAAGCATTTGTGAGAGAGAATGATAGCTTAAATAGAGCATTGGGATTCATTTAAGCGATTTGATTCATTTAATAAGTATACTGTATCCAAATGAGCTGGTCCAGGGAAGAAAATGCCACCACCATATAAGAATGGAGTTACCCTTAAAGGCATAGTATGCAGGATTTTTACCTTGAAAATATAAAATAAACATGCTCAGTCATATCTATGATGCAATGGAAATCTCTGTATTTGCACACATTTGCTGAATCCGTGCTCCTCTGCCCAGGGCCGTTGCTAGGAATTCTGGGCCCCCTGAAAGAATATTGGTGTGGGCCCCTGCTCCCCGACTTTTCATTGCCAAAGATCAATTTTATACAACTTTTTTTTTTAGACTATGTATTATAATTTTTTCTTTATTTTCTATGTTCTTGACAGTGCCTGACGCAACACACGCAATTGGTTTTCTTTTTTTCAATTAACCACTCAACAAACCTACCTGGTCTTGGCATTAACATCAAAAAAAAAAATCTAAATTGCCTTATCAATGCCATAGCTTTACGCAAACAGCTTCACTTTATTATTGTATGAGGAGGGCAAGCTGTAAGATTAGCCCCTGGTTAATGTTAACAAGACTCATGTCAACAGGCTAACGTAGCAGTTTCGTTTTAGTAAACACTCATGTAAGAATGGAAAACTGTGTCCTGCTGCTACTGGATTTTTTTTGACAGCGTATTATAACGTTTGGCGAATTATAACCTTACTGATCTTTTCTGTGGATGATTTTTAGTGGATAATTTAGTAATGTCAGCCTTGTCAGGCGATTATTTTACACTGCTGATAGCACGTAACGTTAAACATTAGTGTCATTCGGTTAACGTAGTAACGTTAGTACTTGGCTAAGCCCCAGGCAGCCACAGGGCGCCTGTAGGCCTACAGCTAGCTTAATACTCTTACCTTTCTTCAAAAAGAAATCTGTTATATTCTGGGCTCCTGATGTGCTACTCCTGGCCTCTCCTTCTTCTCCATGAACCAAACCTTTTTTTTTTAAGAAGGGGGTTATTGTTCAGAAAATAGAAACTTCTTTCATCAATATTGCATGATTTTGTGGCTTTTTTAAACTCTGACACATTAGTATGAGTATTAGTTAGGCCTATGCATAATAATTTAGTCATAGAAAGGGGGGCCTACATAATAGGCTACTGGGGTTTTTGTGCCCCCCCCCCCCCCCCCCCAAGGGCTGTGGACCCCTAGAATTGTCATCACCTTTCACCCCTAAACGACGGCCCTGCCTCTACCTGTATTTCTTCTTCTAAGATGTGTTCGGGACGTTTCTGGACATGGCACTCTTTTCTGTGTGGGGAGGGGTGGATGTGGCTACAGAGCCTGTGGGGTGAGATGAGAGGGTATACTACAGAGCCTGTGGGGTGGGATGAGAGGGTATACTACAGAGCCTGTGGGGTGGGATGAGAGGGTATACTACAGAGCCTGTGGAGTGGGATGAGAGGGTATACTACAGAGCCTGTGGGGTGGGATGAGAGGGTATACTACAGAGCCTGTGGAGTGGGATGAGAGGGTATACTACAGAGCCTGTGGGGTGAGATGAGAGGGTATACTACAGAGCCTGTGGGGTGGGATGAGAGAGTATACTAAAGAGCCTGTGGGGTGGGATGAGAGGGTATACTACAGAGCCTGTGGGGTGGGATGAGAGGGTATACTACAGAGCCTGTGGGGTGGGATGAGAGAGTATACTACAGAGCCTGTGGGGTGGGATGAGAGGGTATACTACAGAGCCTGTGGGGTGGGATGAGAGGGTATACTACAGAGCCTGTGGGGTGGGAAGAGAGGGTATACTACAGAGCCTGTGGGATGGGATGAGAGGGTATACTACAGAGCCTGTGGGGTGGGATGAGAGGGTATACTACAGAGCCTGTGGGGTGGGATGAGAGGGTATACTACAGAGCCTGTGGGGTGGGATGAGAGGGTATACTACAGAGCCTGTGGGGTGAGATGAGAGGGTATACTACAGAGCCTGTGGGGTGGGATGAGAGGGTATACTACAGAGCCTGTGGGGTGAGATGAGAGGGTATACTACAGAGCCTGTGGGGTGGGATGAGAGGGTATACTACAGAGCCTGTGGGGTGGGATGAGAGGGTATACTACAGAGCCTGTGGGGTGGGATGAGAGGGTATTGTAATGTGGAGTGAAAGATTCAGAGAACCAAACGCCACAATCAAGGAATCTGAAAGCGTAATTCGTTAAATACGCCACTAAGCGGACAGCTCCGCAGTAACAGGAGAATTAAAACAAAATATTGGGAATAAAACCCTCTCGGCGTAAGCCAACGCAAAACAACCCCAAAAGAGGGCAACTCGGCGATAGCGAGTAGTAAACAACAAAGGAACCTCACGCACTCACACAAGAGGCGTATAACTAGAGGTCAGAGAAAAACAAAAGAAAGCCCGTGTAACAAGGCGAAAGAAACGTAATAGAAAAATAACCTGTTACCTACAGCTCTAGGTGTGAACGAGCTGACAAAAAGGTAACAGGTAGAGGAAAAATAAATGATAAAGAGAGAAGGAAACAAAAAGACTAAATAAATCTTTACCCTAACTCCTTAACCGGACTACCTATGTTTCTGACGAGTAACAACCAGAAACATAGAGACCGCTATCCTTTTCCTTAACAACTCCGATAGTCAAAAGCAAAGACAATCTCGAAGCGTCGGCAATGCGGAACACCTGTGCTATTTATAACCGGCAGGAAATCCAAAACAGGTGAAAGGAATAATTGCCGGGCGAGATTCAAACACCGAAACGGATGCAGAAAAATCCGATAGATCGCCCCGATGTCGTCAAACAAAAGAACGACCGCAGAAACAACAGCAGGCTGCCAGAAACCATGACAGGTATAGGCTACTACAGAGCCTGTGGGGTGGGATGAGAGGGTTTTTACTACAAAGCAGGATTACTCCGTTCGCGGATTTCCTTCTGTGGTGGTTGCTTCTCATGCTTCGTGGGACAACTTTCAGATCTTTTGTCTGTCGCGTCTGGTTCTCCGAACCCAACCCCTTACAGTCAGAACGTGAAATTGAGTTTTTTTTAACGTAAAAATACAGGAAATATCCACACCATGCATGCAATGCAGAGAGTAGCTCTCCATATCCCTGTCATATACGCAGTTTTCATATGCTTTATACTATATATTTATCTTTAATATTTAAAAAAAATAAACTAGCTAGAAGAACAAACTATCAAAAAACAAGGGACTATCAAGCTAACTATAAAAAAAATATATACCAAAAATAAATAGGCTACTATAACTAGAATATTCAAAAAAGCTAAACTGTAAGCTAGCTATATCGCTCGCTTGCTCTATCTATCTATCACCTCTCCACGCAGATCAACCGCTTCACTGCCCACCCTCGCTCCAAAATTTCAGGGTGTAGCCAACAAACTATCAGTGGGTGTAGCTGCACAGGTTTCTATTTCATCACCGAGGGGAATACGCCACAGGAGGAAATTTCTGGCCAATCACAGATTGAATGTGCAGTACCTAACGTTTTACCACTAGAGACAGTTTTGAGCCAGATTCTCAAAGTTTATGCTTTTTTGTGCAGACTGCAGTAGCCTAATTTGCCAAGATTTGGACCAGGATCAATCAGTAACACTTAGAAAAAAACAAATGTATCCTTTCTCATCTAAAATAAGTGGTTTTAGTGCTTTGTTACCCTTTAATGAAGTCACTTTTAAAAAATATTGTTGCATTTATGTTTTAGGGTATATTATTGCTATATGTGGTATTTCCTGTAATATGTGGTATTTCCTGAGCTTTTGGCTACTTGTGAAAAAAAATAGCTGGGGCGTGGTTTGATACCTGGAGCTCAGCCCCTATATTATTACCTTATCACGCCCAGATTTCGGCATTTTTCGAATTTCAAAAGGGGGCGGGGTCTAGTGAAACCAGCATGTTTTGTTACCCTTTTAAAAAAAGATCGCTCCTTATTTCGAGATAGGGGTAGGGGATAGGGGCCACCGTACTTACTGCATGTGTGTACCTAAAACTTTTTTTTTGAAAACTTTTCAAGAAATCTTGCAGTCAGGAATGTGTCGTATTAACTCAGACAGACAAACTGTAAAGGGATGTCACAATGTTGCTATCCCTTCGGGTATGGGCTGCTGGAGAGCCACAGGCTGCTGGGGATTCCGGCCTGGTGCACATGTCTCTGAGTAAGATACGGGCATTGTGCTGCTTGATTAATCTCCCGTCCTGCTGATCCCCCAAGTCATAGACCTCCAAAGAACAGCCTTGTGAAAAAAACCAAGGCCGCTCTGGAGAAGGGGAACCAAGCAAGCCAGAGAGAGAGACGGAGAAACCCAGCGAAAGCATTATGCAGATAGCGGCTTTTTCTTTGCTGTCAATTCCCCACTGGGATAAGGTAGAATATTTACCTTTAGCTTTCCCAAGAACGACTGCTGCAACACATGTCTGAGGTGTGCTTCATAAATACTATAGAGGACACAGCCTTGAGGGCCTTACCAGAAAAAATAATTTATAGGTGCTTCATGTGAGAGAGGCGGCCCTGCTCTCGCAAAGAGAACAGCTGCTCAGCCACAATTTATTGTCTCCCAGGACGACCAATTCCACATTCAAGGCCCAGTGTTATACAGCAGCTTTTTGAGCTCTCGCAGAACTGACAAGCCACATTTTCCAAGGTTGGGTTTCTGTAATTCACCAATTCAGCTGCTGTGTCGAAAGAAAATGCAGAACACTTCAGAACATGTCCTTGTACCTTACAGCCAGCAGCTATACTTCAAATGCACACGAATAAATATGGACACACACACACACACACACACACACACACACACACGCGCACATTAATGCAAGTAACTTTTTTTGAATGTCACATTCATTTAAAAGAAAACAGATTCTGCTTACATTCTGACAATTTCAATAACAAGGTCAATGCCAGTTCATGATGCAAAGAAGAATTGTTAATAAATCAAGTTTTCCTCACATGGATGTGTGAAAATGGAAGTGTTTTAAAACACAAAAGTGGAGGTGACTATCGTGCCCCCAATTCAGGGTCCCTGAAACAGAATGTAAAGTGTTTCAAAAGTACATATTTAGTTGATTGAAACATCTCCTTGGCGTTTGGAAATGCAAATAAGATTTTCCCTGTCTGAAAGAATGGATATCAGACAAAATATATACATTTTAAAAGTTTTGCAAATTCATAAGTAATTAATATTTTTATTAAATGTGCTTCATTGGACATCTTTCAATCTGCATATAGCCACCAGTTTTAAATCCGTCCAAAATATTTGCCAGGTCAAACAAACAAAATATGATCTTGCTAGCATATTTTAATTGACTAAATAATAATCTTTTATTGAAAATAAAATAATAAAATGGATCGAAAAGTATTACTATGCATATATAAGAACAAAGAAATCATGATGTACTTTATGTACCACCTACATTTGTGCTGTTTACTTGCATACTATTAATGTCATCAATTATAGAGGATATTTTCAAAACTCAGGGTAAACTCTAAATGGCTAAATGGTGTTTTGCCAAAAAAAGTACCTGTCTGAACAACATGCTGTTATCAAGAGTCTTTTGATGTTCTTGGGTCACAGACATCAGGAAGTCATGGCATGAAAGGGTATGCAACCAAATGTTAAATATGATGACTTTATTTAAGTTTATGTTAATTTGTCCAATTACTTTTGGTGCCCTAAAATGGGGGGACTATGTGTAAAAATAGCTACAATTGTGACACGGTTCACCCGATATGGATGTAGAACTTTTCTAAGCTGAAAGCCTGCACTTTAACATCATAGTCACTGTTCCATTTCAAATAGTACAGAGCCAAAACAACAAAAAAAAGTATCACGGTCCTACCACTTTTGGAGTGCACTGTATGTGCACAGATTATACCTGAATTAACAATGCGAGAAGTGGGGTTTAAAATAAATTTTAACATGGGTGCGCATCAGTTAGCTAGCAGCACAGGTTGAACCAATCCAGATGACACAAGGGTCCTTTGATTCTTTCAAGAATGAAAGACTGTCTAGAAGTACAACTGATAAAATAAGTGAAAGAATCTTTACAGTGAAATGCACCAAAAGTCACCAAAATGCCCTCCCCTAATGTTTTTTGAATTTGTATGACCTTTGCTTTTTGAGAGCTTCTAGTCTTTAAACTTGTTAAAGCTTATTTGGTATTTTGACATTCTTAATAAGGACAAAATGCATAGGAAATAGTAACATGATGATCACATCCATAAATATGCCCATTTATACGGCTTACTAGGCTGTGCTTCAGGCGACTGTGTTGAGCTCGGCCTAAAGAGCACCGTTCTGAGAACAGATTGCATCTTATTCCATGAAGGAGACATTATATGGAGCCAATTAAACAAAATCAAAGCATTTTAGTGTTCTACATTAAAAGCCTTTATTAAATCTGCATACCGACAGGAGTTGTGAAACATGGCACGTTTTATGAGGTTACAAAGATTCGTTTTAAGAACAGGCTCACACAATGGCTATATGACAGCAGAGCAAATTATTCAGTTTCAGGAAAAAACTAAAGTGTAATGAAGATACACATATGATAACGTACCAAGCCAGAGAAGTTGAAGAAAATCTAAAATAAATTGGGAAATAATTTGCACTGAGAGGAATCTTTCACAACACTGCAGCGCTAAAAACATTGCCTGGCCAAAAAAAAAGTCGCCGTTGCACCCGTCATGCATAGTGCCCACTGTACAAGCCTCTGGAGGCAGTGTTATGATCTGGGGTTGTTTCAATTGGTCAGGTCTAGGCTCAGCAACGTTAATAAAATGAAGTCAGCTGAGTACCTGAATGTACTGAATGACCAGGTTATCCCATCAATGGGCATATTCCAGGACGACAATGCCAAGATTCATCGGGCTCAAATTGTGAAATTGTGAGTGGTTCAGGGAGTATGAGGAATTATTTTCACACATAAATTGGCCACCAGAGTCCTGACCTTAACCCCATTGAAAGTCTTTGGGATGTGCTGGAGAAGACTTAACGGAGTGGTTCGACTCTCCTGTTGTCAATACAAGATCTCGGCCAAAAATTAATGCAACTCTGGACAGAAATACATGTTGTGACGTTGCATAAGGTTGTCGAAACAATGCCACGATGAATGTGCGCCGTAATCAAAGCTAAAGGCGGTCCAAAAAAATATTAGAGTGTGCCATTTTTCTTTTGGCCAGGCAGAATGAACCACTTTACCAGTGTCAGAATGGCTTGCACTTACATCCCAGCTAAAAAAAACAAAACAACTGTGGCTATAGAGGCAACCCACTGACTGGGAGCAGAAAAAATTATTACACAGGATAAAAAATGTTTTGCGTGAGGCAGAAGAAAAAATCAAATCAACAACATGATTAACTACGGCTATCTCTTACACTGTTTACAGCTTAAGGTCCCTGAGAGTGTTTCACACTGGACCCATAGAACGAAAAGACCAGTTAGCTGCCTGGCTGCATATATTAAATCATGTATAGTGCTTGTAGGTCTATATATAAATATTTATGTACAAATAACATTTTTAATAGATCAAGTGCTGTAGATAATTACCCAAGGCAGGCTAACTTTCATAAACACCCTTAATTATCCAGTGCACAGGCCCCACATTTATATTTAAACATTGAAGTCAACACTCTCAGAAAAAAAGTATGAAAAGTAGCCTACCTTAAAAGGTACAAACACTTGTCACTGGGGTGGTACCCTATAGGTACATATAATTGTACCCCTAGCCAGCAATACATAAATAATCTGTGCTTTTTTTGCTTGAAAAGGTACTTATAGAACATTATTGTACTATCAGGGGAAATTTGGGAAATTTATTCCGTAAAGAAGAAAAATGTGCCTCCACTGTATCTTTATTTCTGACAGTGACTATGGCAATGTGCACCTGCTCCATCACAATGCTGGTGCTGATTTGGACACACCTGTTTGGATTCATGCTCATTAATTGTGCATTTTCATTAATAACTGCATTTGGATACTTGAAATTAGTCCTCACAGATTTGCCATAGACAAGAAAACAATTTACTGTAGTACAAGCTTTTAAACACACAGAAAACACACCCATTTATATTTGAACTGCACCCCCAAAGAGCCAGACTCTGTCCTGCTAATGATGAGCAAAGGATATAGTTTGTGTTGGTAAAAGAGTAGATACGCACACATCCAAATAATACCAGATAAAAACAACCACATGCTGAGCTTGTTAAACACATGTAATTAGTAGAATTGGATTTCCGATCTTTCCAATGTTTGAGGATGTAATAGCAATGAGAAGTAATGGGAATTTGCAGGGTTTTGTGACAAAGGCAGTGCTGCCGGAACAGGATCCTGGACCTCTCAATTTTTGACTGTTCGCGTTCCGGGAACTATTTCTGTGGATCCGGCAACTCTCGAAGGGGAAGGGGAAAAACATTATACAAATATAAATCGATGCATCCATGGTAGCTGATAACCCCCCCCCCCACCTCACACAAGCAGTTTCTGTTCTGGTACCTCCTGATTTACACAAAATAAGTACTGGACAGAGGTAGCATTCTACTCTTGGCATGACTATCCAATAAACAGACGTGAGTACATTGTGTGTGAAGATTAATTAAATTACATTTGCATAAAAATCACAGTGTAAGCTACATTAGATTCTGTCAATAGTGTGTGGGGTCTTGCATGAGCCCATATTTATGCAATACAGGCGTATGCAATCACAAAGAACAGACATATTTCAGTTGTATATTACAACCTGCAATCTTTCAACATTAATTATACATGACTGTGGCAAAAACAATGCTGGCCTGCCTACAATGTTGTACTGTTATTGTACGTTTTTGCTTTTGAGTTCAATGTAGGTTGATGCAGGCTGACACAGGCTGATATAGGCTATTGCAGACTGTGCAGACTGATGCAGGCTGATGCAGGCTGACGCAGGCTGATGTAGGCTGACGCAGGCTGATGCAGGCTGACGCAGGCTGATGCAGGCTGACGCAGGCTGACGCAGGCTGACGCAGGCTGATGCAGGCTGAGGCCACGTTCATACCTAATCCATAATTGCGTCTCCGCACAACGGAAGTTTTGTTGTTTTCAAATAGAAGGATCCGTAGCCACTGCAACAGGTGCTTTACAGGTGTCGCATGCGTTGGATTTTTCCATCTCGTGCCTAGAAGAGCGTCCTTCACCAAAACCAGATGTTGTCATTGTACAAATAAATGTTATAATATAAGAATATCATTTTTGTTTGGAAGCTTTTTGTGATCCTATTACACATTACAAAATCCAACATTTTTATTATCATTATTTTTAGGCGGCGACAATTCATGTAATTTATACCCGGCAGAGCGAATGCTACTTTCCAGGCGGCATTTTTGCCATTAAGGTCTCAATGACAGTTTATGGTAATATCGTCCAACCACCGATAGCCGGAGACCTAGATATTATTTTCTCCTCCATGTTTTCAAACGGCTTCGGATTTGCCTACCCGGAATGCGCCGTTGATTCCCAAGCCTGGCTCCATCATGAGCAGAGACCGAATGCGCGCAAAATTAGCATTCATTTGTGCTATGGCAAAGCAAAAGAAATGCAACGACGGATTAGGTGTTTTTTTTTTGGACGAATTAGGTGTTTTTTTTTGACGGATTAGGTGTGACCGTGGCCTAATGCAGGCTGATGCAGTCTAATGCAGGCTGATACATGCTAATGCAGGCTGATTCAAGCTAATGCAGGCCAGTTGCCTCCCAGCTCGAGCCAGTTTTTTTCACTAGTTGTTTTATTAATGAACAAGGCCAGTGGGGCTGATGAGGAAGGCATCTTCGACAGACAGAATATAGAATGATAAACTGGGAGCCCAGAGGAGAGAGCAGCTTGTTATCACTCAGACACAAGTGCACAACAGTGCCTCTCCCACCAAATTCCCTGCACAGGACTTTATTTGTACTTGTTCTAAATGTCTGCCCACACTAAAATGATCCAGTTGCATTTATTTTACACCAAAGACGCCTTCTGTTTCATATAATGCTGCTTTTTATCGATGCATGGTAAAGCATTTAATTGCCTTTAAATTTAGTGGGGAGAACAGAAACAGTTTATCTGGACACTTTTAAGTTATTCAGCCAAGCAAACTGAGTCCACAGCAGCTGTGCATTGTGCTTAACTAAAGGCATGTGACCCCAATGCTACAGCCTGCAGTTACCCCCAACACTGCCAGGACAGGCTGGAACATCGCCTGCTTAAATAACTGTATGCACATTTCACCCCACAACATCTGTTTGGACTGTGTGCAAGTTTGAGATATATTTCACTGCTTAATGTGACTCCTGCAAGGACACAGACAAGCCAAACTGCCAGTGTCAGTTAAGAAAATTTTACATTCTAATTAGTCCAATTATTACTATCATTTTTAAATACAGAATGCAAGGAAAAACAAAGAAGGAAATGTCCTTCATGCAAAACAGAACAAATAATTATGATTATAGGGATTATAAGGGCTTTTTTCACATACACTTGAAATGAATGGTATTGAAGGCATATCCTTAATCTTAACCTTTTAAGCTGCAATGAAAATTAAATGTTCAATGGTCACTTGACGATGATGAGTTTATGCCTTGTGAACTGAACTAACCAAGAGTGTCATGGTTTGTGACCCTTTTTCCCTGGCGGTCGGTTTCCTTGGTAGCCACGTGAGGGCGCTGCCCTTTTTGGTGGATGTTTGCTCCGCCCCGTCTTGATTGCGAAGCTTCTCTCAGCATCACACCTGTGCGTGGTTACCTTGGAGCTATTTAAGCCCATGTTTTCCTCTGTTCTGGGCTTTGATATTAATTTGTATTGTCTGGCATTATTTGCTCTGTTTTGTGTGTGGTGTTATTTTGCCCTTTGATTGCTTAGCCAGTACGATTAGGTCTAGGTTTTTTAGAAGACCATTTTTGCTCCAGAGTGTTTTATTGGAGTAATGCGGGACTTGCCTTTGTGGATATGTATTAGGACTTTTCCCCCCTGGCTCTATTCTGTCTCCGCATCCTGGTCTTTCCTTTCTTCCCTTGCCTAGACCCTTTTTGCCTTTTCTGTCTCTTCCTCCTCTCTCTGTCTGCTTTCTTCCGTTAAAGCGAGAGGAGTCTTTGTTTGTTTGTGGGTGTATTTGTATAGTCATTTCTTACAAAGAGACCAGGCGTTTTTATCGTACTTACAGGCAGGGCTTTATTTATTCTGAGAGGCAGGGCGTGTATTTTCTTTTAAGCTTGCGTTAGTCTTTTAGCCAGTAAATGTCTGGTACAGCTGTCCTGTTCGTCCTTCGGTACCTGTCTCCGTACATGGAGCTTTGGCGATTTTCTTCGGAACTGTAGTTCTGTTTCATCATTCGGTACATGTCTTCCTATAGGGAGAACGAGCGATGTTGTGGACATGTTAGCGTGTGACTGCGAGTCTCTGAAAGTAGCCTTGGAACGTTAGCTCTCTGTTCCTTTCGCCTCGTTACATTCCCCTTTACTGAGAGGCTAGGGCGTGTATTTTCTACTAAGCTTGTGTTAGTCATTTTGCTAGTAAAGGTATGGGACGGTGGTTTACCGGCGGCTCACCTGTAAAATGTTTCTCTCTCCTGGGAGATCGGGCATTTACCCCCCTTTATGTTTTCTGCGTGTGACTACAAGCTTATGGAAGTAGCCGTGGAACGTTGGATCTCTGTTCCTGTCGCCTCATTACATTCCTCTTTATGGAGAGGCAGGGTGTTTATTTTCTACTAATCTCGCTTTAGTCATTTAGCCGGTAAATGTCCGGTGCAGCTGTCCTGTTCGTTCTATTCGGTACCTGTCTCCGTACATGGAGCTTTGGCGATTTTGTTTGGAACTGTAGTTCTGTTTCGTCCTTCGGTACATGTCTTCCTATAGGGAAGACTGGGCGATGTTGTGGACATGTTTTTGTGTGACTGCGAGTCTGAGAGTAGCCTTGGAACGTTAGATCTGTTCCTTTCGCCTCCTCGGATACTCTCGTATTATTTTGCAGGGTTTGTTGGCTGTGTGTTTTATTTGTACCATTTATGATTCTCGCCTATTCTAACGCCTCATTACTGAGGCAAGGCGTTTATTATTGCTGGCTCTTTAGTTACTTAGCTCTTAGAGGTATGGGACCGCAGATCTCTGCTCTATTCGCCTGTAAAATGTTTCTCTCTCCTGGGAGATCGGGCGTTCACGCTTTTACTGAGTTACTCAGTTCGTAGAAGTATAGGGTAGCAGTTCTTTGTTGCATTCGCCTTGTTTGGTTTTCTTATTGTGAAACCAGGCGTTTGTGCTTCTACTCATTTGCGTGTTACAGCGAGCCGGTTTGTAGCTTCGGTACGTTTGGTGTGTGTTACTTGTGCCATTATGCTACTCGCCTGTTCTTATGCGTCTCGTTACGGAGGCAGGGCGTTTCTTATTTCTGGCTCTTTCTTTAGTCACTTTGCTCATAGAAATATGGAAGCCCAGTGCTTTGTTCCATTAGCCTTGTTTGGTTTTCTTACTGAGAAACCTGGCGTTTGCGCTTTTACTCATTGGTGTGTGACAGTGAGCCGGTTAGTAGCTTTGGTACGTGTGTTCCCTGTCTTGTCTCCTTCCCTTAATTACGGGGTTTCCCGTCCTAGTGGCCTAGTGCTTAATGAATCCCCTTGCTGCGTTTGGCCCCTCCTACCTCACACGTCACGCCACCATTACAAAGAGAGACCAACTATGAACCGACCCTATAAATATGAAGACCATCGGGACTTACGGAGGGCAGATGACGTTAAATCCCGACCTTTAAATTAAATGAATCACCAGCATATCCTTAGGAATTATTTTACGGGCCGTTTGGAGCATGGCTGCATCAGAGTACAGATAACAGCTCTCCTCCAGCCACTGCAAAGTCTACAGTCTGCATATTTTCATTTTAACACAGAGAGTCAGGCTGAACACACAGTCAGTATTAATAAACACAGTCAGAATTAAGACACACAGTCAGGATTAACACAGAGAGTCAGGATTAACACACAGATTAATAGAGAGAATCAGGATTAATTAATAGAGAGAATCAGGATTACAATGTGTTATTTTGTTGCACAATACTGTACATATTGTGCAACTCTGACAGGTAGCCTATGTACTGTATGTGTTTGTGATGGTGAGGCTCTGACTCGTATGTACTGTATGTGTTTGTGATGGTGATGCCCTGACTCGAATGTACTGTATGTGTTTGTGATGGTGATGCTCTGACTTGTATGTACTGTATGTGTTTGTGATGGTGAGGCTCTGACTCGTATGTACTGTATGTGTTTGTGATGGTGATGCTCTGACTTGTATGTACTGTATGTGTTTGTGATGGTGAGGCTCTGACTCGTATGTACTGTATGTGTTTGTGATGGTGATGCTCTGACTCGTATGTACTGTATGTGTTTGTGATGGTGATGCTCTGACTCGTATGTACTGTATGTGTTTGTGATGGTGATGCTCTGACTCGTATGTACTGTATGTGTTTGTGATGGTGATGCTCTGACTCGTATGTACTGTATGTGTTTGTGATGGTGATGCTCTGACTCGTATGTACTGTATGTGTTTGTGTGATGGTGATGCTCTGACTCGTATGTACTGTATGTGTTTGTGATGGTGATGCTCTGACTCGTATGTACAGTATGTGTTTGTGATGGTGAGGCTAGAGCTCAAGCAGTGTTTTGAATGCTCTGTGATGGGTGATTCTGAGTGCTCATTCATTATGGTATGCATCCACACCTCTAATTTCAGGTAATGTGTTTTTGGTAATACATGATAATATGGTGCTGTCTATAAAGCAATTTTTGCTTTGTCCATTTGTAGAGTCAAAGTGAATTGATTTTATTTACACAGGGAAATGGATATGGGGTTAAATTAAGGAGTAAATTGAAGTACCATTAGCACCGCTGAAATATGCATGTTATAGACACAGCCAAAACAAACAGTAAAATGCCTGAAACATCAAACAATTTAACACCCCAGATGAAGTAATAAAATATCCAAATTTGTATGTTTAATCATTTTTCTGGGAACAGGGGCTGGGAACAGGGGCTGGGAACAGGGGCTGGGAATAGGGGCTGGGCTGGGAACAGGGTCTGGCCTGGGAACAGGGGCTGGGCTGGGAACAGTGGCTGGGCTGGGAACAGGGGCTGGGAACAGGGGCTGGGCTGGGAACAGGGGCTGGGAACAGGGGCTGGGCTGGGAACAGGGGCTGGGCTGGGAACTGGGGCTGGGAACAGGGGCTGGGAACAGGGGCTGGGCTGGGAACAGGGGCTGGGCTGGGAACAGGGGCTGGGCTGGGAACAGGGGCTGGGAACAGGGGCTGGGAACAGGGGCTGGGAACAGGGGCTGGGAACAGGGGCTGGGAACAGGGGCTGGGAACAGGGGCTGGGAACAGGGGCTGGGCTGGGAACAGGCTGGGAAGTACTGAGCCATGCACGAATGCAGGGCACAAGACGATCTCGTGTAGAACAAAGAAATAGGGGAGTCTAAATACAAAACTAACGAAGACACAACGAGGAACAGATGAGACGAAACAAATGAGAAAACACAATTCAGGTGTTGGAGCTGGAGGAACACAATCAGGGAAAGGGAAAACATGGAACACAATACACATACAGAAAACACATGGAAACGTAAAACCAGGAGTGGACTAAGACATAGAGGCACGGGACGTGACAGGTACTAGTGAGGGCAGATAATTATCTTAACAGTCCTCAGATGGGGACACCAATGAATGTGTGGAATATATAAATATAAATTTTTATAGCTTCACACTGGGTTACCAGTTATGTTGGTAATATCCACATACCCTCACATGAGCGTCAACTAGTGTTCACAATATACATGCATAGAACCTCATGCAGTGACCAAATGGTGCAAAAAGTACAAGTAATCAGTCTAAACAAATTCATTATTAAATCATGATTATGAATTTCAATATTAAATATAAAAATTACAATAACCAAAAGCGTAAACGTGGTAGGCTCAAAAATGTATCCGAATAATAATCAGACCGATAACGTGGTCTAAGAAAATAAGTAATTACTAAATTAAAAGTAATTTATTAAACAACAAACACGTCTAAAACTAACACCCTAAGAGTAATGAAGGGGGGATATGGGAAGGAAACTGAAGTGTGAAAAAGGAATGAGGTAGATTAGGAGCTCACAGTTCTGTGTGTGTGTGTGTGTGTGTGTGTGTTCACGCCAGCACACGTGGTGTAGCAGAGAGCAAAGACTTATGTGTCACGAAGGAAGTATGAACCAGACTTTAGCATGGGGTGCTAATGTGGCCTCGGAAATGACGTGTATTGAAGGCTACTGAAGTCCACGCAGACCCGTGTCCATTTACAGGCACAATATAGCTATACAGTATGTAATGGGTTAGATATTAGTACAAGGGAGATGGCACGCACAGATCTTGATTAAAAGGTGGTGTAGATTAACGTTGGTTGTAAGTTGTAGGCTACTTCATTGCGCGTCTCTTTGCTGGTCCAGCTTCTGTCCTTTCGGTAAGTCGTTCCTGAAGCTTTCGCGGATTTGTTGTCAGCACGTGGTAACTGCACATTTCGCTGGCTGTTCACTTATGGCTATGTTGCAGAACGATAGCTAAGTGTAGCTGGAAATTAAACGGATCCCTCGGTGGATACAGTTTCGATAGCTTCGCAAGAACATGTTAACTCAGAGTTGACCGTTCTTAGTGGCTACATAACCCGAGAGAGAGAGAGAGAGATTCTCTCTGGGACGGTGGTTTACCGGCAGAGACAAGAGTCCAAGTTAAGAGAGTTACGAGAGTTAAGAGAGTTAAGAGAGTTAAGAGAGTTAAGAGAGTTAAGTAGGGATGGGACGCTCGATACTCACGTGTCGACACTGCGTCGAGTTTCCATAACACTCATGTTTCGAAGTACTGCTCCGACGCTTGCTTCAAGTCACGTGATCACAGCAACCGAAGCTTCGCTACGTCATAGTGACGCCATCATTTTAAACCTGCTCAACCAATACCTGTTGACGCGTCAACTACGGCAGATCTGGGATCAGTGGTTATTTCACTCACATATGAACCTCCATTCAGGTGTATGTGGAAAAGCATGCGACACCTGTGCGTTTGTGCAAAACCTGATTCCAGATCAGCTCCTTCCTTTCCCACCCACGAACTTCCAAAATGTATAAAAATGGTTCAAACGACCCACAAATTCGAGGGTTTTTGTCGGAGGAGAGAGACATTTGAGAGTGCGTTTGTGATTTTGTAGCGAAGTAAAGATAATGGAAAGTTCACGTAAGAGGTATTTTGTATGGGATCATTTCCAGAAAGAGACCCCATCGAAGGTGCGGTGCATGATTTGCGACCGACATCTGTCTTATTCAAATAACACTTCGTCAATGCTTCGCCACTTGCGGTCAACGCATCCCGATACTACAGCAGCACCATCTAATACTGCTGTAAATCAAGCTGGACCATCTAAGCGAGGTATAATAGAGCACCAAATATAATATTGAACATATTGTGTGTTGTGTTGTGTATTTTATCCAAACACTAACTCTCAAACAAAATGAATAAAATGCCATCCCAAACACAATTCCTTCTTTAATGATGCGGAAGTACAAAAGCACAGAAAACAGAAGTACAAAAGCACAGTCATGCTCATGAAACACAAAACACTTTTTTATTTCACTTCAATAATGATAATCGTCATCTCCTTATCATTATGATATTTTTTAATTGTACACTTTTTATGAATAGACTCAGAGAGGGCTTTGAGAATACATGGCAATAGTATTCATATTTTAAAACTAAATATTACAGTCAGGTAGGCTAATGTTTCACTCATTTCTATTTATCACTGCTGTGAAAAGTAATGACAGGTATATTTTATGACCAGGAGATGTCACTAGAGAGGCGGGTGTCAAATGCTTCATGATACCGACACTTTGACCAAAGCAATTGTTTCAACTGTGTCATTGCTTCGGACAGCTTCGCTCTGCCCATCACTAGAGTTAAGAGAGTTAAGAGTTCAGATGTAAGAGTGGTAAGAGATGCTACCTCCCTATGCTGCCTCATGAGTGTGGCCCTTTAAATCTTTGGCGTGCTAACGAGTTTAACTCTGTTCACCTGACTCATGATTGGAAATTGCAGACACCTGTGCTGGATTTTCCAAGTGCATATATATTAGTGGTGTTTTCTACTTGATTTTACCTTGGTTGGTTACTTTTTCCCCTTGTTGGTTAGTTCGTTCATTTGCTGGTTGAATTTCTGCGTGATTCCCTGTTTTAAAAGCTGGTTTAACTTTGTTTGCTTTGTGCAAGTATATTCATTTTGTGTTTGAAATCGTTTGTTGTGGCCCCTTCTGGCCGGGGTCATAACAGAGATAAGAGACAGAAATGTCTGAGGTTTTATAGTGGGTACAGAAGAGGAAGTGACATACTGTTTCCAGTCCTATTGTTCAAGTCTTTTGGAATTTCCATGAATGTGATGCATGTTGGTTCCCAAAATGGATGGGCACTACTGTGTTAATCACAATTGTAAAGCTGTCACCACTCAATCTCTTATCGGTATCACAAACTCAGTCAATGATACCAGTCAGTGAGTAGCTTTATCTTTTCATAACTTTCCGAGGCTAACCTAAATTGCACCACTGAGCACAGCTAGCATAGCTAGCATAGTTGTGTGTTATGGAGACTCCAGGGACTGTTCCCCAAACCAGCAGCAGCCATGATGCCCACCCCAGTTATCTCTGCTAAATTCCCAGGAGTGCTTTTGCTAAACCCACCTGCTGTTTATTATACTGCCACACATAAAACATATTTATACAGATTATTAGGAAGGAAGCCATGGTTTCCAGTTGTGAAATCTGACACAAGGCTACAGCAGTACTGTTGCAATGATATGCATACTTCCATTTCAATAGCCTTTATGACTCATTTATTGAAAGGAATTCATTTAGAATATCACCAATGTATTTTAATGGCATACAGTGTAGTTCTTCATAATCTATCAAGCTAAAGTGCAACCTGTTTTTAAAGATCTCTGCTAATATAAAATAATGACTTTGGGGAGTAAATGACACATTTACAACAAGCCTTATAGACAGTGCAGTCCATAAGTATTTGGACAATGACACAAGTTTTGTTGTTTTCACTTTGTACTCCTGCACATTGGATTTGAAATTAAACAATGAATATGAGGTTAGTGCAGACTGCCAGCTTTACTTAAAGGGTATTTGCATCCATATCGGCTGAACCAGAAATTACAGACCTTTTTACACAGTGTCCCCCCCATTTTAGGGGACCAAAAGTAATTGGAAAAATTAACATAATCTGAAATAATATCATATTTAGTACTTAATCCTTTGCATTCGATGACTGCCTGTCTGCGACCCATAGACATCACCGGATGCTGGGTATCTTCCCTGGTGCTGCTCTGCCAGGCCTGTACTGCAGCCATCTTCAGTTCCTGTTTGTTTCTTGTCTTCAGCAAGTGAAACGCATGTTCAATTGGATTCAGGTCAGGTGATTCACTTGACCAATGAAAAACATTCCACTTTTTGGCCCTGAAAAACTTGCCATTGCTGAGCCCACCAGTGCATTATTAGCAACATATCAAACAGCTGATTTTGTCATAGCCAAAACACTCTGATCACTTTATTCTTATTGTGCATGAACTCACGATGCAACAGCACACAGCTGGCCAAGAAACAGCTGGGCAGCCAATTGTCCAGTACATTTTTGTCCCCCAAAATGGGGCGACTATGTATAAAAAGAGGGCTGAAATTCCTGCAGGGTTCAGCCGATATGGATGTAAATACCTTTAAATACCTACAGTCTGCACTTTAACCTCATATTCCTTGTTTCATTTCAAATGCACTGTGCGGGAGTACAGAACCAAAAACAACAGAAATTGTATCACTGTCCAAATACTTACGAACTGCACTTTAGTGACCATTTTAAACATTTATATGTCCGTTAATTTAAATTATATATAGGCACCCTGCGAATACTAACAGGAGAAAGTCATTACTAAAACATATATGCACCCTGAGGAATTAATCTGAATTAATTACTGTGCTGACCATAATTTGAGTGTGTATATTTATTCTCCATAGTTTATAACATTCAAGCACTCCGTTCTCATGTAAATTTCAAGGAACAAAGCTGCATATAAACTGCTTGATCAGCAGATTGGTGCCCTTTTTGCACCCTTAGGGAGGGTCCAGGACTAATGGGGATACATAAAACCAGTGCTGGCTCCTGCAGGAAAGAGAATGAGGTTGCCACTCATCAAACACATTGACAAGTGTGACTTTGACCAAAACTGCAAATATGATCCTCTTCGAGGGTGTGTGGGCAGTATCTCATGAAAGCCCACATCGCAGCAGGGCAGGACCCTTTTCTTGATTTTGAATGGTTGTTAATGGCCAATTTCATATTTGGCTTCCGTAAGATCTTTGCGTAAGTTGTGTGACATCCTTGCATTCATAATATGGGCCAAAATGACAGAAAAAAATGACACAGAAAGATTATTTATATACAAGACCAAACTTTTTGCATAGTTGGAACAAATATTTTGGCACATTATTGAAAGATACAGAAATGCGTAAGTCAGTTGTGTTGGTTATAATAATAAGTTATCACACACTGAAAATAAGCATAAGACAATATCTATAATTCCCTACATTTCCCACAAATGATTTCAACCTGTCAGAATATCTAGACATAATAAAACACGCTGCATTGAAACCACTGTTTATTTTAAGGTACTGAATATAGGACAAATTGCATAGTCTATTCATTGTATCATCATAAAGGCAGTGCTGTTTAAACCACATGGCACGGATAAACTCCTGGATGTGGCTTCATTACCGCAGTAAACTTGGTACTGTTACCATGACAATTCAAAATCAATTCTGTGCTCAAGATTGTAAATGAAGTGTAAGTGCGGGTGACAGGGCACTAATGCACTTACCCAACAGTCTAATGGGCTACAGAAGACTGAATTGATTTGTCACATCTGTAACACTATACTTCCTAACTTATTTTGCAGAATAATTTTGACAACTGTTAATTGACACAACACGGACTATTGATGTGACGGACACCAATGTGACGGCAAAGTTTCGGCTGGGCCCGAACGCAGGTGACCCGGGGGAGAGGTCATTGGGCTAACCACTGCGCTTCGCTAAAGATTAATTCGCCTTTAGCGCACGCTCGTGTCTTTATCGTCCAATTATGGATGTTCTCACGGTTAGCTGCAACTGTTTCAAGTAATACTGTTGTGTCTAATCACTGCCGCCATGTGTTATGTTCCGTCATACTGTATGTATTGTATTTCACTTTGTATTGTTTATACCTACATACTTATGTATAATATTGTCTTAGAGTATTGTCTTGTAATGTAACCCGTGATTGTGATTTTATAATTGTATGCTGCTATTTGACCCCATCTTGGCTAGGACTCATTTGTAAAAGAGGTTTTAATCGCACTAGGACTTCCTAGTCAAATAATGTATCATGTGAGGATCTGTGAGGATAAAGATGACCTTGTTTCTGTCCTTGTTATTTCTCCCTAATCTGCACTCAATCTGCTTCAATTCAGTAAACTCCTGCTTTTTAGTCCGGCTTTTATGTTTGATTGTCTTCACCAGTGACAGAAATGGAAGACCAAGCTATCTTATTAAAGAAGTTAAAATGATTTCATGAATCTTCCACACCACTGCAAAACAAGCATCGGTCAGGATGTGATCTGGCTCTCAAGGGTCTAGTAATAAGGATGTTATTTTTCCCTCTGCGAGCCATTTAAATAATGTTTAGTTGGGTGTCGAGTTGGGTGCCAAAACATCAGCTCGGCGGCAAATCGCTGCTTCTTTCATCAATGATAGTTTAGTGCTGAACGCTGAGATGAGTTGCCTGTAGCTGGATGCGAAAGGCTGGACCGGTGCACAGACAACCTGAGGAGAGACGCATCTTCCCAGACCACCTGCAGGTGGAGGAGAGACTAGGCTGCATTCAACGTCAGCGTGTGGTTTTAGCCCTGGTGACAGTGATCACCCTGTTCCTATCATGAGCGTCTTTTATGGTCCACTTTCCATCTTGTAGAGGCAGTTTCACAGGGGGTTAAGTAAGACCCCTCCCATCAGGAGAAAAGAAATGGCACGTATTGAAATATTTAGTCTACTTAATGCATGTGCTTAGAAATTCTACAGCACTATGTTTTGTTTTCATGATTATCTAGGGACTCCAGATAATGTAACCAATGTTGTTTATATTTCAGTCAGACAACTCGCGATTGAATTAAGCTATATTTGATTGAGATTTAAAGTGAATGCTATTGTTGGCATCAGGCTATGCCTCTTATCACTCCCTGTTTGCATAACATTTTTTTTTTTGTAAAAAAGAATACTTCACCCCATGTTAAAAGCATGTTAAAAGAATGTTAAAAGCATGTTAAAAGCATGTGGTGAAGTTTTTTTCCCCCAAACTTCAATGTAATTACAGAAGGATGTTGCTGATGACAGTTAATGAAAAGAGACTATATATTATCAAATAAAAATATATTTATTGATAAAAAATCTTGAAAACCATGTGCATTACATATCATCTTTTGTCATGAATACTTTTGTTTTTAGGTTGTGAGATTTATACAGATATTTCTGTCAGCCTTACCAGCCATTTATTCTCTAATTAACACAAGATCCTTGCTGTTTAAAAAAAAAATGAGATTAAGATCTCATTACAGACAGTTTTTGTTGCGTACGTGCTGTGTAACCATCAAACTAGTCTTGTTTAATTGTTTATGTGAACAAGCCATTGAATAATCCATTATTTCATCCTTCTAGCGAGAAAATGTCAACATCTGAGAGAGCACATTGCACTGTGTTGAATCCATAAATCACTTTACGTTTTTGGCATATTTATCTTTTTTTTCCAATCAAGATTGCTAAAATATATAATACTATCCAGTTTGTTGGCCTCATTGTTTTTGTCACCCTTGCTCCTACTATCCTACATTCCTATGTGTTTGTAAATATATTGATATGAATATATTGTGCCAATGGCCTCAGCTACATGATCTTCCATTTACAGAATATCCTTCCACTGTTACCATCTGGCTCTTATTTAATTTTCTTTTTTTTTGGTAAAATTATTTTCCCCAATTGATTAGTTTTATTGATGAGTTATAGGACCGTGCACACAAATCCTCTTTCTTAATTGAACAGTTTGTTTTGAACTTTCGCTTGGTACTGGAATTTTCAGGTCTACATTAATGAAGGTTTCGCTGCAACAATTCCATAGCCTCGTGATCCTTAGCACTGACCCTCAGAACATGCTGGAAACTGATGCTCCGACTGCTGATCAGTATTTTGGGATCTAATCGAGCACGGATACACATTCCAGCAACTTTGAAGCAATTTATTAAAATAAAAAGAAATTATACGATTTAAATTGAAATATTTTTTCATTTCCGTTAATGCTGCATGATATAGCCTTTATGTGGTTTGATAAAAATGAGGCTGCCATTTTTTTCCATTGCAGTAAAATCAATCATGGATGACGGGGACTATTAAGTGGCAGCTGGTAACACAACATGACGTTCATTTTCAGTGAGTGTGCGAGCGCGCAATATCACCTCCGCCAGCAAGACTTCAGAACCGGTTCAGAGAGCAAGGGAAGATCCACCCACAAACTCCTACAAACGATTTTAGAGAAAATACAAAAAAGACCAAGGCGGAAAGATACATTTTAAATGAGAAACTTTTAATCTGTACATACTTTCATATAGAATATGTGATCGAATATGTGATTGTGCAGCAATGATAAATGTTTTATAGAAAGAAAATAGAGTAATATGAGTGTGGATTTCCACCGCTGCACCCTAGACCTTTTTTTACGCTCATCTTCTTCTTCTGGTAGGAAATTGGATGAGACCTCCTCATGTTTAATTTGAGAACAGATTTCATGTTACATTTAATACTTGAAAAATGGCTTTCTAATTACACGTCCACTGTTTGGCAGCCCCTGCTACACCTGCCCATGAATAGATGAAGAATGTACGGCTGAATACCCTGCATCGTTTCAAGGTGCCTCGCATTAGGGGACTTCTGCGAGACCTGAACTTTTCCCACAATGACCGCGATTATATGACCGTGATTATATGACCGTGATTATATGACCGTGATTATATGACCGTGATTATATGACCGTGATTAAATGACACTGGCAGGGAGGAACATGTGCTTTTGTGTCAGTGCAGTTAGTTCAGTAGTGAAATACCACAGCTCCGCATGTCATTCAGGATTTACATTCATTCCGTCAGAGCCACACTGAACTTCCTGGAACAGCCTTCGCTAATGCTAATGCAATCCTTTCTGCTCATTTTTCATTGTGGCTTTAATCCGAAAAGATCACCTGCTGACAGTGTATACTAGGTCATTGACTGGAATGTGATTAAAACACAAAGTTCTAAGAATATCTGATTTGAGCACCAATTTCATAAAAAAGTATAACATTGTATCTACAGAGTTCACAGTCCCCCACATTATTTATTTTTTTGACAGTTTTTGCTTTCCCAGACCAAGATGCCTCTGTTTACAGGATATAAACAGTCTCATAACTCAAAAACCTGGCTGAGAGATCATAAAACCAAAGCAAACATAAAATCATGTCTGCAATACAGGAATTGAAGAGTCTCCAGTGTGCCTAAGGATAACTCTTGTGAGTTAAGTGCTGGTGCTTTGTGAATGTGTGACGCTGTTGTTGCTAAGAAACTGAATAAGAAACACAGTCTTTTGTTGAGTCTCGTTCATACATTGGTTACTGTCGACATCTGAAAGGCATGATCATTTATGTACCCACAATGCTCTAGTTCTCCACTTACATTCTTCATCAGTACTGCATTCATCTGTCCCCAATGCCGCTGCCATGAGTGGCCGTCAGTTCCATTCAAAGTGCCGGACGCAGTAGAGACTGGCTCAAAAGACTGAATGCTGAATTAATCACAACAATGCTCTTCTGTTTGAAATGAAATATTTAAAATGCTACATTTGCTTGGCGCCCATATGTATTTTGTGGCCAAGCAAAGAATCCTCTGTTCATTTTTTGCATGAATCTAAATTAATTTAGGGAAGATAATTATTCACACTCTGTAAACACTCTTGGGTTTACTCATGGGCAGAATGTGCCGTGCCAGGACTGTTGATGCCACACTTCCGTGCCACTTGCATAGATCCCTGGGAAACAAATAAAACAAACAGAAGAGCATTTAATCTTTCGGATGAGACGTTAAACCGAGGTCCTGACTCACTGTGGTCATTAAAGATCCCATGACACTTATCGCAAAGAGTAGGGGTTTCCCCGGTGTCCTGGCTAAATTCCCAACCTGGCTCTTTCAATCTGCCACCTAATCATCCCCCAGTTTAATGGGCTAATAATCATTCTCTCCCTCTCCACCTCAGCTGATGTGTGGTGAGCATTCTGGAGCAAAATGGCTGCTGCTGCATCACCCAGGTGGGTGCTACACATTGCTGGTGGTAGAGGTGAGTTTCCCCCTCGTCACTGTAAGCGCTTTGAGTGTCGTGAAAGGCGCTATATAAATGCAAGGTATTATTATTATTATTATTATTATTATTTATATGCAGTTTATTCTGTTGTTGATTTTATCATTGAGGTCACAAACACATTTATCAAAAACCCCTTTGAAGTAGTCTTCAAAATATGGTGGTCATCCAATATGGTGTTCCTAAACAATGGAGACTGTTTAAATGTAATGACCATGAACTCCATCACTATCAGTGGGTCAGTCACTACCTTTTGATGCAACCTTCATTATTTAATTTAAAAAACCAGACCATCTAGCCATAACTAATTTACCTTGAGAGTAAAATACATTATATAAAGCACCCCATACACCCCATACACCCCATACCAAAAGGTATGTCATGCCAAACCGAAAGGAAATGTTGTGGCCACAAAGGCTCGGCATCATTCGACCAACGCGGTGAGAGATTGTTAATTGAAATCTGAACAATTAATCGCGGGTTCCTGGAGTGTAAACAGCGTCAAAGTACAATCTGTTCTGCTCTTGACACTATCCCCCCCCCCCCCCCCCCCCATGTGTCTGTGACTCATCATGGATGCTTGCGTACGTTTTCCCTCAGTGTGGCAGAATCACTTTCACTTTTTTCACGGCCCTGCTGGCTGCAGAGAGCCGCTGATTATTCTTATTATTGCAGGAGTACAAATAAGCCGGGTCGTGCGGGAAAGAAAGTCCTCGCTAAGTCCTCTCATTTTCATTTTTCCATGAATTCGCAGGAAGAGGAGAGTGTCTGCTTTCTCCCGGCGATTGGCTGCGCCGGTGTTTATCGGAACGGAAAGCCCAAAAGGTTAAGCCTGGTTGACTGGGGGTCACACGGGGCTATCGGCTGGCACAACTTCCATTGAGCGTTCCACCGCGTCTCAGCACTTCGTAATAATTAGATTTGTAACTTGCTGCATCAGTAATAAAGGACATAACAGTAAAGCGTGAGGTCGCTATGGTTACTAAGCAGGACAGAAAATACATGAATGCTTAATTTGTAATCATGAACCTTTGAAATTTATTAATGTACGTTACATAGTTTGTTTGTGGTAAACAAAGAATTCAGTGGTACTTGTAAACAAGACTATAATTACAAAACTATAAAATCCTGAGGTACAATCATCAATGATTTACAGTGTTTGAAGGATGATGCATTTAATGTGTTTTCTGTTACTGACAGTAATAAAGAGGATGTTCAGTGAAACTGCTGAAAGTCACAGATTAGTACTTCAGATGATAAATGGGCTTCAATCAATCCTTATGCAAAACTGACAACAGATAATTCAACATTAGTTGATGAATATTAAAAATATATTAATTCTGTCTCATGTAGTAACGGGAACAGACAGAAAATGGCTCTAATCATTGTAATTACTTTAGATAAAGATCCTAATTATTGTCGATGTACCGCTGGAATTAATCTTGCAAAATTTTACATAAATGGCTCTGTGTATTGACACGTTGTAGAGTTTTATATTTTCCTTTACACCTCTACATGGCCAGTCAAATATGGTTCCCCTGTTAGCGTGTTGAAAGCTCAATGAATTATGTTCAATTTTGAATATTCAGCAGTTGATATAAGTCTGTTTACAGAGGCGCAGAAGAGTTTGTCCTCATTGGCCACAGGGCCAAAAAAGTAATTCTATGTGTCAGCCTATTACAATGTGTGGTTTGGTTTATTGCACAAGTGGATTATTGCTCTGAGCTAATATCTAGATTCAGGAGCTCTCTTAAAACATTTGAGAGTATGGTAATACTAAAGTTTAAATACTCTTCAGTCTATATAAAACCTGAAACTGATTGAATCCAGATATCCAGCACCATCCCATTCAATAGATTAACATGCATACACTACATTCCAATAATAAAGTAACCAGTTAGCCAAGTAACATTTGAAAAAGGTTGTGGTAAGTTCTGAATATGATGAGATTTTGTCAGGTTGCAAACATCCTTAGAATGTTTCGCTGTGAAATAAAGAGTATAAGTGTGATCTATCCACAAGCAAAGCATGCATGGAAAATTGCTCCTTTCTGCAGAAAGTGAAAAGCTAAAAGCTAATACGTACCAATAGATAATGGGTAAAATTTTGAGCATATGACAAAATAGTTTTGTGGAAGAATCATATTCAATGCAGAGACTTCCTAACAAAGAGGAAAACTTGTCACGCACTGCAAAAACTGTCGTTATGCTGAAGAGAAAAAGAGATCCCCCTTGAAATGGATAATGGGCGTATACACTCATCTAAAAGAATGGCTTATACATATTTATATGCTGTATATACGTAATGTTTTTATTCCTGAGTAGAACCTTCTAGCACTCAATTGATGACTGCACATGTGGATTTGTTCAACGATGTCATGGTCGAGAGGGGACGATTGCTGGACTGGCTAATGCCGTACGTACATTATTATTATATTTATTATTATGCATTTTATTTACGTGCACCTTTCAAGAAACCCAAGGACGCTTACAATGGTGAGGGGGAAACTCGCCTCAACCACCATAAATCTGTAGCACCCACCTAGGTGATGCACGGCAGCCATTTTGCGCCAGAATGCTCACCACACATCAGATGAGGTGGTTTAACCAATTAAACCAGGGCTGTGTCTGAATCACAGCCCTGTCTACTGTGTCCTGTCTCCTGTGTACTGTGTGCTAGTAGCTGTGTACTGTTTACTATGTCCTGTTTAGTATGCAGTGTGTAGTATGCTAAAAAATTAACATCTCATCTGCACTGGGATTTATTTGACCAGGGGGACTACCACCCCCTACTGGCTCACCAACACCATTTCCAGCAGAAACATTGTTTTCCCAGAAAGTCTCCTGCCACCCACACTTGCTTAGCGTCAGAAATTCAGCAGTAGCAGAGTGCATGGTGGTTTGGTTACTGACACGCATGCCTCCTTCTTACAAAAACTGTGACATTCCAAAATATATATTCTGGAATGCAAGAAGATTATGTCATTGTATTACATATGTCAAGATGATATAAAGCTGTGTTCCTTTTGATATAAAGCTCCTTTTGCAAACCTAATATCCATGTTTGAAAGCAGTGTATGTTGGACCTTTTCTCTGAATATCTAATTTTTTGGCATTGTCAGCTCTGACTTGTTACTTATAAGAAAGTTTTTTTTTTTGTCGGGAATAAACTTATTCTTTATGTCACTGGTAAAATAATAAAAATGTGTATTGGCTATTACCTTCTTAGTGCAGCAATAGAATAATAAAGTATTTGCCAGTGTAGAAGAATATTATGAACAGAAGTAGCTTTATTAAAAGATAGTGTTGCTTTTATTTCCAGTTTACGAGAGCTTTCGTATTTCACGTTTTTTGATATATCTTGTTCTCACAAGGAAAGGTTTTCCACATGCTGCAGGAAAATGTTGAATTGTGTCGCTGTGCTTTTCCACAGTCTAGAAACCAGGCTAGTTTAGTGGGACAGGTCTTACTGTATACTGCAGGGGTACGCAATCCTGGTCCCGGAGTGCCAGAGATGGTCCTGGTTTTTGCTCCATCCAAACCAATAACTACACAACTGGATTCAGTTTAATTAATCATGTTTAATGAATGCAGGTGACCATGTGCTGGAGGCACTCATCATTTCACCATTCGGAATATTCAGGTTCAGACTTTTAATCATCCATCAAACTTTTGTGGTCAAGCTCTAATGGAACGAAAACCAGACCCGTCACTGACACCCCAGGACCAGGGTTGACTACCCCTGTCTCATAGCGTCATATCTCTGCTGACAAATGATTTTCCATTCTCCTCATGGCTTTTGCCTGGGGCAGCACCAGGTGGTTGGCTGGCAACATTGGCTGTGTCCAAATCAGAGCCATGTCTACTGCGTTGTGTCTCCTGTGTACTGTTTACTGTGTACTGTTTAGTACGCGATGTGCAGTAGTACTAAAAAATATCCTTGATACTATTTTCCAACCGTACTGTGGAAGTGTCGTAAGATGTCCCACCCTTGCGCGGCCATGTCACAAGTTGTCATTGAAGGAAAACATCTGCGAAGCTGCGTCTCATTTTTTAAACGAAGCTGCGTGTCATATTTACGTGACCAAAATGTTTGCTTACTTCTTGAAAAGTATGCTCCCGAATATACTCAGCAAGACCCCGGAAGTAAGTATATCATCCGGGGGTTTTAAGTAAACTACATTTAGAGAAAATTTCTCTTACCTAACTACTTTCTTGTCCAATCTACTCAACAAGCATACTAATAGTATGGGAGGGTGCTGATTCGGACACAGCCATTGTCTCTGGTATAACAAGGTCAGTCGAGGTCAGTAGGAAATTCACCCTACAAATAGTTTCGTATGCACTAGCATGTTTTGTATGTACGGGTATGTTTAATATGCGAGGGCATGTTTCGTATGCACTAGCATGTTTTGTATGTACGGGTATGTTTTATATGTGTGGGGATGTTTCGTATGCACTAGCATGTTTTGTGTGTATGGGTATGTTTTATATGTGTGGGCATGTTTTGTATGTACGGGTATGTTTTATATGCGTGGGCATGTTTCGTATGTACGGGCATGTTTTGTGTGTATGGGTATGTTTTATATGCGTGGGCATGTTTTGTATGCACTTGCATGTTTCATGTGTATGGGTATGTTTTATATGTGTGGGCATGTTTCGTATGCACTAGCATGTTTCATGTATATGGATATGTTTTATATGCGTGGGCATGTTTCGTATGTACGGGCATGTTTTGTGTGTATGGCTATGTTTTATAAGTGTGGGCATGTTTTGTATGTACGGGTATGTTTTATATGCGTGGGAATGTTTCATATGTACGGGCATGTTTCATGTGTATGGGTATGTTTTATATGCGTGGGCATGTTTCGTATGCACTAGCATGTTTTGTATGTACGGGTATGTTTTATATGTGTGGGCATGTTTCGTATGCACTTGCATGTTTCGTATATATGGGTATGTTTAATATGCGAGGGCATGTTTCGTATGCACTAGCATGTTTTGTATGTACGGTATGTTTTATATGTGTGGGCATGTTTCGTATGCACTTGCATGTTTCATGTGTATGGGTATGTTTTATATGTGTGGGCATGTTTTGTATGTATGTGCATGTTTTGTTTCGTGTATATGGGTATGTTTTATATGCGAGGGCATGTTTCGTGTGCACTAGCATGTTTCGTATGTATGGGTATGTTTTATATGTGTGGGCATGTTTTGTATGTATGGGCATGCTTTATATGCATGGGCATGTTTTGTATGTATGAGTATGCTTTGTATGTATGGGTATACTTTATATTTGTGGGCATGTTTTGTATGTACGGGCATGTTTCGTATGTATGAGTATGTTTTGTATGTATGGGTATACTTTATATTTGTGGGCATGTTTTGTATGTATGGGCATGCTTTATATGCACGGGCATGCTTTGTATGTATGAGTATGTTTTTTATGTATGGGCATGTTTCGTATGTATGAGTATGTTTTGTATGTATGAGTATACTTTGTATGTATGAGTATGTTTTGTATGTATGAGTATGTTTTGTATGTATGGGCATGTTTTGTATGTACGGGCATGTTTTGTATCTATGAGTATGTTTTGTATGTATGAGAATGCTTTATATTCATGGGCATGTTTTGTATGTATGGGCATGTTTCGTATGTATGGGTATGCTTTATATTTGTGTGCATGTTTTGTATGTATGGGCATGTTTCGTATGTATGAGTATGTTTTGTATGTATGGGTATGCTTTATATTTGTGGGCATGTTTTGTATGTATGGGCATGTTTCGTATGTATGAGTATGTTTTGTATGTATGAGTATGCTTTATATTTGTGGGCATGTTTTGTATGTATGAGTATGCTTTATATTCGTGGGCATGTTTTGTATGTACGGGCATGTTTCGTATGTATGAGTATGTTTTGTATGTATGGGTATGCTTTATATTCGTGGGCATGTTTTGTATGTACGGGCATGCGCAGTCACACAGAAAGCACTGAATAGCCGCAGAGGGAGGAGATCTACAGGGGATCTGTGGCCCAGAGAATTTTAACCGAGCCCGTTTCTCACTGACATGACGAGTCTTCATGAGACGCTCGGGCCTGGGTCAAATTTCAATTAGACTCTTTGTCTTTCAGTGTGGGGATGGCTCTGAAGTTTGCGTCCTTGGGTCTCGAACAAGCAGTGCATCGCGGCAGTCATTTTATAACCTTTTTTTTATAGTGCCTCCGGGAAGGAAAAACAGGGGGAAAAAAGAAAGCCAAACAAGTGCTTCACAGGGTACTGCAGGGGTTGTTCTTGTCGGCGATTCATGATTTATTCACTTTCTTTTTTTTCTTCTAAAGGCTGACAGAGTAAATGTTCCTACAATGTCACGCCTAGGTGACTGTGCCGTGTGCCAAAACTGTGAGAGCATCCCAACCGCTTTGAAGCTGTAAATTTGTAAATGACAGCCGGAGCTTCTATCACTGTTTCTATTACTCAAGGACAGGAGCCAAGCCGTCCTCTGGATATAATGGCACGTCCCCACCTCATCATCTTTATGGCCATCGCCCACTGCGAGATGATGAACGCGGCGTCGCTGAAGATGGAGCGAGGCGTGGTTACCTTCTTTTCTTGGAATGTAATCTATGCAAGGAGAGAGGCCCAGCTGTGACCTCACCGAACGTCTAAATCAAAAAGCCTTGTCAAATCCATCAAGGCATGTCCTGGGTCGTTAAAACACCTGCATGATAAAGGTGGCAGTGATGAATCGAGGAGCGAGCCTTACTCTAAAGACACGAAAAGCAGCCATTGATGAATGGGAAAACAAAATGGGAAAAGTGTCTGTGTTTCCAGCCCTTTGTCATGACAAATGAATTTTCCAAGCTTGTATGGCCCGGCATGTCTCAGGCCGTGATCCTCTCACTTAAGCTCGGGGGAATTTTAAGCACTAGTATTTCTGTAGGTTTGGTACGGTGATTTATCTCAGATGCAGACATTTATGAAGCCGAATGGGACTCGTATGGGCAGGGATGCCTGCAGTCTCTCACGGGGGCAGGCAACGAAGAAAAGAAAATAAGTCGATCACACCGTTGATTAAGTTATTCTGACGTTAAGTGGCCCCTTTCCTTGAGAGCACTGTGATTGAGCTACTTGGACCCACTCATTCGTCACTATGTGCAACCCTCATTGTATTGGAGAACATTCGGGAATTAAAAGAGGAAAAGCTGCAGCAAGGGGGTTGATGAGGATTTTAAGCTGTGTCTGGGTGGCCTATGGGCTGAGTTAAAGCAGTGACATGACAGAGAAAGGAGAGATCCAGCTCCCTCTCATTTCTTTGCTTGAGAATCCTTTTTGAGAGGCTTTTTGAGAGGGCTGGCTGCTGCCATGCTCTGCATGTGAGTGTGTGTGTGTGTGTGTGTGTGTGTGTGTGTGTGTGTGTGTGTGTGTGTGTGTGTGTGTGAAACTGTCTATGCACGTGTGTGTGTGTGTGTGTGTGTGTGTGTGTGTGTGTGTGTGTGAAACTGTCTATGCACGTGTGTGTGTGTGTGTGTGTGTGTGTGTGTGTGTGTGTGTGTGTGTGTGTGTGTGTGTGTGTGTGTGTGTGCGTGCGTGTGTGTGTGTGTGTGTGTGTGTTTGCACTTATGTTGTCTGTTTTTTGCAGACCTCACTCCTTTGTGTTGCCGAACCCGTCGAAGTGGGAACAAATCCTATTACATTAGAGTCAATCAAGCTCCATAACCTTTAATCTTTCCCCCCCATTTTATCTGTTAATTCAATAGATGTGACACACTCCTGAGGCTGCAGGTATATTGCATTGGTGAGTGGTCATGTATCCCGTTAGGAATGGTCCAGATTTAAGGACTGTGGCTGTCAGGTTCTGCGGGAGTAGCGCATCAATCTCTCTCTCGTTCTGAGGTCCCAGGTGTTCATTATAGAACGGCCATCCTTTTTATCCACTAAAGATATTCCCGTAGATTCAAGATTCTCTCTTCGCCAATTCCGCTATGAATAGGTCATTGCGTTACATGCGTCATACCACACTTAATTTTTTATAAGCTTAAAAAATAAGGATACTTTATTTGTAACATATATCATAGAGTCTATATGGACAATATTCAAATTTAGGCAACCCTGGGCTTTTATTATTGAACATGTACTGTATTACAGAGGCAGACTCAGAAGAGATAAAAGGACAGCATCCATACAACCTGTCTGTTCACCTGCTGGTGCACCGATATCGATCATGGGGTCAGTTCTGTATGAATCTTCCCTGGCCCTCAGGTAATCATATTGTAATAGAGTGAAAAGTGTAAAAGTGGAAGTGATAGTTTCTGAATGCGACAAATAATCACGTAATGAAAACATGAGAAAATGGTTAATATGGCAGGGGGCAAATTTAGGGATAGGGTATTTATGCATTTAGGGGTAATATGGCAGGGGGCAAATTTAGGGATAGGGTATTTAGGCATTTAGGGGTAATATGGCAGGGGGCAAATTTAGGGATAGGGTATTTATGCATTTAGGGGTAATATAGCAGGGGGCAAATTTAGGGATAGGGTATTTATGCATTTAGGGGTAATATGACGGGGCAAATTTAGGGATAGGGTATTTATGCATTTAGGGGTAATATGACAGGGGGCAAATTTAGGGATCGGGTATTTATGCATTTAGGGGTAATATGACAGGGGGTTAATTACGGTTTGGGTATTTATGCATTTAGGGGTAATATGACAGGGGGTTAATTTAGGGTTTGGGTATTTATGCATTTAGGGGTAATATGGCAGGGGGTTCATTTAGGGTTTGGGTATTTATGCATTTAGGGGTAATATGGCAGGGGGTTCATTTAGGGTTTGGGTATTTATGCATTTAGGGGTAATATGGCAGGGGGCTCATTTAGGGATCGGGTATTTATGCATTTAGGAGTAATATGGCAGTGGACTCATTTAAGGTTAGGGTATTTATGCATTTTCTTTTTTTCAGGGAGACAGACTGAATATCCTGCAGTGAAAAAGCCCATCCCTACCACAACAAAATGAGGTCAAGGAATGTATTTGCATCAAGACACTTTTGACAGTCTAATTAAGAATGTTCATTTAAATGTTCATTTAAAGTTAACTCTGACTTTTTTTCATAAACTGTGGGGCTGCTGATAAGACAGCCAGGGCTGACTAGTCTACAGTAAATATTCATTTTTCATTCCTTCAATTTGCTCTTTGGAAACAGGGTCAGTGTGAGCGAATGTTTAATAGCATCTCCCTGGAAGAAGGCAGTGGGGAGAGCTGTCAATGTGTCCATATGCCACTGAAATCATGTTTTACATTCTCAAGTAGAACAAAATATATTGTTAATCACAGCAGGATTCTGCTCACAGAAAGAATAAAACATATTTTAATTATTTTCTACAGACACGCACGCACGCACGCACGCACGCACGCACGCACAGAGGGTTAGTTGGCGATAGAGTAATAGAAAACAGGGGTGGCTTGGTAGATTACAGTAAGAAAGAAAGATTAAAGAAAATATTATTAAAATATGAGGACAAAAAAATTGCTGGGAGGAAATAGATTTTCCTGCCACAGCGCTAACAAAGTATCCAACATTACTTACCACACTTTTAATGGAAATGTGTGATGCCGAACACAAAATGGATGAAGAAGCCAAGAAAAAGGGATGTAAAGCACAGTGTCATTGATAGCTTTGGGATATATTTGCATCAGCATTGCCTGTGAACTTACAAGCTTTTTACAGAAACATACTACAGCTGGAGCAACTGCATTTCTATCCTCATTCAATTGCATTCAGCTGATCTGAGAATGACACACCCAAGTTTTAGATACAGTACCTATGATTAGAGAGTAAGAGAGTAATATGAAGTGTGTGAAAAACATTCAAATAATATTTTTGATTGTATGAAGTGGGGACTGGGATGCACCCACATGGCTTAAAATAAAACCATCAAAACTGGAGGATTTATGGAACATGATTAGTGGATCAGGACTGGGTTTATTAAGCCAATTAAAATGGAGGATGATTAAACATCTCCACCCTTCCAAAAAAGAACCAATCCCATCAGGCAGAAAGCACAAGACTAGAGAGCTACACGGTTTCTGGCCATATTTTAAATCACGAAGCAAGAGAATGCCCAAGATGGGCCTTCTAGGAGTAGCTACTGCCTCTTGCATGAGACTTTATTAAACTATTGCCCAGGCTGGAGGATATAAACTAGCTCAGTAGATGTAGGATGATACATTCATAATTAATCATTAATAATTCCTACATCACAGTTTGCACAAAAGGGTACAGAAGACCTGTTAAACTCTGAATCTGTCACGGTTATTAGCAGCCTTTGCTGTTTCAACGTTTGGTTTTCCTTTTGGCGTCCTCGGGACGCTGTATCGGATTTTTCCGCCTCCGTCCTGTTGTTTGTATCTCGCCCGGCAATTATTCCTTACACCTGTTTTGGGTTTCCTGCCTGTTATAAATAGCCCAGGACTTCTGCATTCCTGCACTTCGATATTGTCTTTGCTATGATGACAACGAAGTTGGTAAGGTATAGGAAATTTGGTCGCTGCATTTCTGGTTTATACGAATAGGAAACGCAGCAAGTCCGGTTAAAGAAATTAGGATTAGATTGGTTTTCTCTTTTCTTTCCAATCGTTTTCTTATTCTTTTTACCTGTTACCCTTTGTTTTCAAGCTCTTTTGCCTATAGAGCTTTGGATAAACAGGTTTTCTTTTCTGTTCCTTCTTTCACTGGTTTTTTCGAGTTTTTGTTTTGTTTCTCTAACCTCCTGTTGCGCCTAATGTTTTAGTGCGTGAGGATCTTTTGTTATTTATTCTTGCTGTTTATCAAGATACACCTCCGTTTTTGAGGTTGCTTTGTTTTGCCTTGTGCTAGGGAAGTTTTGCTCCCGATCCTGTGTTATCTCCATCCTGGTGCGGCTACTACCGCTTTTGTGGCGTATCTTTCTAGATAGGCTTTTAGAAATTATTATCGATCGCATTTGGTTCTCCGAACCTTACACTCCCCCTCACAGAATCAATTTCCCAAAATCTTATTATAATGTTTATTGCTTTTTTAACATACTGTATAATTAACATATATGTTTCCTGCACTCAAAACACTTAAAACTAAAAATGTGTTATTATTTTTGCATGATGTTTGATCATTGCTCGATTCCATCCGGTGAAAATGGAAAACACCCTGCTGAGAGGGTGAAGTCCTTGAATGAGCACTCGGGGGCTTGATGAAAGTACTGCATCTTTATTTAACTTAAAGAATAGCAAAACCTTGACATATGGGAGAGGGAAAACAACATTTCATACCGTGATTACCCTCACAAACCAACCCTTGCAACAGAAAGAGAGTACACTTCAAATGAAGGAGTTCAGCAAGAGCCACTGCATTTCTGACAGTATATCACCTTATAACATTACAGTTGTACACAGCAATACAAAGTGGTTATTACAAAAACGACACCCCAGGGATTAATTGTCTTAAAAACACAACAATCAAATAATCTCAGAAATGCTGGCAATTGATCATTTTTCACACTCTAAATTCCAACTCTTAATTCCAATATTAAGGATGTAGTACAGTGTGGGAATGTAGACGCTCCTGTAGGCAGTTTTACTCAGGTTAAATAAGAAAGTCTGCTGATTCAGAAAGTGGTTCACTGTGGTGAAAGGTGCCAAATCTAACTGCATTTATTCGATCTTGGGTCAGTTGCATTATAGCAAATGCAGAACAAGTAACCAAATTTACAGTGTAACTTGAGATTTAAAAAAAAAAAACATCAAAACTGCAATTCCTCAAATCAAGCTATTTTTAGTGCACTTCATTCATACGTATATCCTAGTTACGCTCTGTCTATGACCATACGGGGGATGGGGGAAATGAAATCAAAGCACTCTGTGGTAATTTTTTTATATGTGCATGTTATTTAATTCTGAAGTTGGGAGTTCTGCTAAGTAGCAAATGCACTCCTTTGCAACTATAATCCACTTTTCTTTTTGGGTTCCTTGCTTACTCATGTATTGGGAATGCCAGAGGTGGGTAGTCACACAAGTACTCCATTGTGTATACTTAAGTAAATTTTGGAGGAATATTCATTGTACTTTTTCTGAGCATTTTATTTATAGATGATAATTTTGCTTGTACTCAGGTAAATTTTGAAAATGTTTACTTTTTACTTGCTTAGATTATATCTGCTTTGGATAATAATGGATACACCCTTGGCCTTTTTTTAGATTTATCTAAAGCTGTTGATATGGTTCTCTATGACATTTTGTACTCTAAATTATCATGTTATAGCTTCAGAGACTGGACTGAACATGATTTGTATAACAGACAAAGAAGGCTGACACACCGTTGTGTGCCACAGGGATCTATTTTAGGACTCTTATTATTTTTGAGGTTAATTTTACATTTATGATCTTGCATGTACTTTAAATATTTGATCATCTGTTTAGTTTGCCGATGATACCAATCTTTCTTATTAGTAAAGTAAATTCTTGGTTGATACATTTTGTCTGGTTTGATACATTAAGTTAAATAATTCAATTAATTATGTTAAATAAAATATCCTTCATTGTTAAAAATCACATTTTTATCATCTTCAAATACAAAGAAGAAGCTTTACTTTATATTGATAATTGATAATCGGCAGTCTGTCATTTTCATTTTTTGGATACTGCCAATGCAACATTTTGTCATGTTTCACAAGTACATTGTAAAAAACAAAAATAATAATAAAAAAATCTGGTAGGGGTCCCCAGACCCTAATCTCCAACCCCCTCTCAATTTTGAACTCTGCTCGCCCCCTTATTTCAACAGTTAGGTGCCAAATACCTTATTTATTACAACCAAGGTGCCAAATACCTTATTTATTTATCAACAGTAGTTATATTGTACCATGTTGTATATGTATAGCTTGTTGGTAATTTTGTGTTTGTGGGAGGAATGTATGATGAGTTTATATAGCTTTAGCCAGAAATAATTGAAAATCTGTGAAGTACATATTTCACATATCAAAAATGTGGAATATGTATGCCCCACATTTCACTAGGCAGTTAAAGGGTTATAAAGTGCATATGTAACACATGTAACCTGTACTTGAGTAGTTCCTCACCAGGTATTTTTTTTACACATTTTAATGAAAGTAACACACTTATACCTGAGTACAGTTTCTGAGTGCTCTACCCACCTCTGGGTAATGCCAGCCCAATGGTTTATTCCTGAATAAGAGCATATCGGGGTTAGGTAAACAACCTAATCCCTCCCCCTACCACCAGGGGAAAATATCAATAATAATCAATAATATGTTTTGGCTTCATTACATTTTGGCAGTTTGGGTATACAGTATGCAAATGCAATCTGCCATGTGTTCAGTACAAAATAGTTCCTTAATAAATGCCCTTGAAACATTTCATGGCAAACTCAGTGGCTATAAAAACTACACACAATCATGCAATGTCCTCCAGGGGAGATTTCCTCTACACTTATCTGAAAGGTCATGTGACACAGTGAATCGTTTGGCATTAACTGAAATGCAGGGCAGGAATAGCACTAAGACCACAAACGCGTTTGTAGGAGATGCATTTTCTATCATTTTTCTTCATATACTGCATAAGCAACTTTGTAACTACAATTCAGCTTAAGGCTGGCTTTCTTGACTTGAGTGTAAAGCTTGGTTTATTTATAAACGTGAGAGGTGCACGGTCTGTCGCCCCGTTTGTGTAGCAATTCGTGACCAGAACAACCCACTTTCACCGGGGCCGCTTGTTATTTGCAACGCGTTCGCCGATTGTGTCTTGTCCACAGAGGCTTTCAAACTGTCACTTTTGCATCGTATCACAGTGTAAAGCCACACTCGCACGCTCCGCAGCACAGCTCAACAGACAAGGTAACCAAGGTAACCAAGAGGCGCAAGATTTATGTCGCAATGAGCCAGTCGTCAACACACACCGAACACTCTGACAGATTATTTTTTTGTCGCAGCTGTTGAACTATTTATATGACAGTTTAAAAGATAGGTCCACACACAATGCCCTTGAAATCCCAACTGCCACTTGTAATTCTGCTTAAAATAGAATGGGACAGGAACTTCAACACTGCACTTGTGCAGGCAATGAGGATATGGGTCGGGAAGGGTACCAGTGAACACAATTAATATACAAACACACACACACACACACGTGCGCGCGCGTGTGAACACACACACACACACACACACACACACACACACACACACACACACACACACACACACACACACACACACACACACACACACACACACACACACACACACACACACACACACACACACACACACACTGCCAGAGACATATGATGCTGTGTAAGACATGATGCTGGGTAATAAATGTGTCCTTAAATCAAAGTTAACAACAGAGCATGTTGTGGTTAGATTGAACCTGGGCCTTTGCCATCTGTTCTTTCACAGTTCTGTTTCTTTGTGTTTTGAAAAAAGGCATGTGAATTCATAAATATATAGTATCACAGCACACACAAAGTACAATGCTATGACCTCTGCCATATTCAGGCCAGAGAAGATTACTGCGTAATTTATAATCCAATTTTTTTTCTTAAGTTTGACGAATGGAAACCCCTATACATGCTGCACAAGTGTCAATATTCAACATCAGGGTTAGTGTCATCAGAGAAGACAACCAGAATATCACCCATCAATGTGTTGATGACACACCTGACATCACACTTTCCATTTATTTTTCAAATGCACTGGATTCACAATATCTACAAAAATGCACAATATATGCGTATGTAGAATCACATGTAAATATAGTGTTTGCCGTTAGCGCTCATATAGTGTTCATATATCTCTGCCTAATACCTATTACCTACCACTACCACTATCTATTTCGTTTTTATCATGAAGATTATATTGTATGCCGACTGTATAGTATCTATAGACATGAGTATCCTATGTATCACTATCATGAAAATATATAGCTTACATTTATATATATATATTTATTTTTTGTTATTGTACATGAGTGTCCCTCGCCAAGTGCTCCCCTCTGAAGCATAATGCCCATCAGAGCACTACAGCCTCATCAAACACAGGGACCAGCAGCTCCAGACAGAAGGACACGTAAGACCATTACTGGCGTTCACAGATACAAATGGCAGGATTGTCATGCAGTAACCCTCTGCTTGGTACAGGAACATTATTCACACTGCATAATGTACTTTCACATTTTACCTTTCCAAAAAAGGGCAAGAAATAAAGAATAAGCTAGGGAACGTTCTTTCGCCATCTCAAAGACATCTCGACTCTCATAAAAGACCAACAAAAAAAATGTATTGGATGATATGGCTAAGGGCGTTCTGTAAGTGTGACCTTTGAAAGGAAACGTTGTGGGAACGTTTGCTGAATGAAAGCTGAAATGTAGTTCCCCCTACATGCTCACATTCAATGACCTCATTTATAAAGCTGAAGCTGTCCCAGTGGCTTTTTTTCTAAACTTATCAGTATCAACATATGTTAAGACAAGTCAGTTAGCGACATATGTTTATGTAGCACTTACATAAGCCATGTAAAACGTGTGTACAATGGCCTGCTAATGCGTGTGTAAGAAGGATATTTTGGCTAGTTCAGTGGTGATAAGCCAAATATGAACCCAAAACCAAAACAATGTGTAACACAAAAGCCACCAGAATCATAACATAATATTCTTCTGTGATGATAATTATAATAATGAAGTAGGGGTCATGTGTGTATTTGGTGTATATTGCATAAATAAATAAGTGAATGAGTGAGTGAATAAATAAATAAATAAATAAATAAATGTCCTTGGGTAACTTCATTTAGAACTAACCACATCACATGAATATGATAAATATCAAGCATGTCCAATAGCACTAATATCAACCTTTTAAACCTTTTACTGTTTGTGAGGGTTAGCATTGTGTGCCAGGCTGGTGCGGGGGGGGGGGGGGGGCATGCAGGGTTCGCCCCGAGGAAAGCAGCATGTGCCAAAGACTATTTTTGATGTGGGACTCAGAAAGGCACATTTAATTTCTCCTTTTCTCCAGGCGAACTCAGGCTGCTAAAACAATAAGCGTCGCTGGACAAGAGATCGCACGGGATATACGCGCGGGAACCCCGAGATCGCACGGGATATACGCGCGGGAACCCCGAGATCGAACGGGATATACGCGCGGGAACCCCGAGATCGAACGGGATATACCCGCGGGAACCCCGAGCGATTCCGGATGATGTTGCGCTAGTCTGCGGGAGATTCAACACTGTAAAAGGCAGAGACTGGAGGCCGTTAATGAAGCTTTCTGTTTCTATTGGCTGCCGGTGTCTGAAAGAGCTGACTATGGCGGCGGGCGGCCAATGGCTGAGCAGCTTCTCTCTGCTGCATATCTCAAAGCACGTGGACAGAAAACTGTGGAACCAGAGCATCTCTAACGAGCAAGGAGAATGGAATCAACAACTGTGCTCATTCACATTCGTTCCGCTGCTGCTAGAGTCAATGTGATCAGAGTAGTCTGTGAGTATCTAAAAACACCTAACAACAACCGGACAAAGAAACTAAAACAACAAATGACCGTCTAAATCTATATAGATATATCTACAGCATCTGTAGCTAAACCTATGGAGACTATGGCAAATATCAAAATGAAGTTAAACAAATACAACAGCAACTCATTGACAACACTTGGCATATTACATGGAATTGGCTTGGTAGAATTCTGAGTTCACTTTTGTGGGTTTGATGTCATGATGGTTGGCTTCCTGTTGACATATGTCGCCCAGTAAACTAAATTGAATATGAAGAAGAGCACAGGGAAGATAATGCGTGAGATCTGATCCACTCTACTGACACGGTTGTAGGACTTTTTCCCCTCCATGAACTGCTCCTCCATTCGGGAGAATTTCACCGGCGCTGAGGTAGCACTCTTGGCAATGGTGGTCAAACCCTGCTCTTTGGCAACGTTGATGGCGTAGGTTGTTCCAACAATGTTGAACGTGTTGTTGGCCTTTTTGGAAAGTGACGTAGACTCCCTTCTCTGAAAGAATAGAAGAAAAAAAAAATCTGAATAAAGGTAATTCAAAATAAATATACTACACACACGCACGCACGCACACACGCACGCACGCACACACGCACGCACGCACACACACACACACACACACACACACACACACATGCTCAGACAATGCCATTGCTTTTAGCTAGTTCAAGAAGTTATATACATTTAAAATATATACACAAAATACAGCACATACTAACACTGGTTAAATATAAAGCTGTTCCTCTGGAGAGAAAAAGTCACCAATAAATAAAGACTTAATCCATGATACCATTTCCATGTAGTGCTTTGGTCTTTAGTCCAAATTAAGACTTCATCACTAGTACATGGTGATACAGTGAATATAACTAATCTGTTGGCTCAATAAAGGGACTGTTCCCCCACACTGTTGAAGGCAGAACACCAAGGAACTTCTCATAAAGGTACGTAGTTACAGAGAACTGAATAGCCTATTTTAGACTAAAGCGAATAGCATTTTTTAAAGTGAAAAGAAAAGCAGTATGCCTATGTTTCAAAGGTTAAAATGTGTGGTAAAAAGAAAGTACATTAATTATGCTGTAAAGTTTAGGGAAAACTGTGAACGGTTAGTAAATACACACACACACACACACGCACACACACACACAAAAATAACTGTTATGGAAACCTACACCTCGATATTCTATTTGCAGAAGTAACATACTGTATAAAAGGATAATTAAAACCATATTACAATTAAAATAAATAAATAAACTGGCTAGTTCTATCAATGCAAATATAGTTTAATAATTCATCAAGGGATACCATAGCAATGCAGGAGAGTAACTAGGAGAAGGATTAAAGTTAAACAACCAACACCCCCCACAGCAAAACCATTCTTTCTTATGTGAAACAATTTATCTTTTCAAAAATAGGGGGCTTAGAATAAAAAAAGCTACTTGCTTAGATTCACTCTTTTTTTTATTTATTATTAATATAAAGATCATTCCTGTAGATGACCATGGATTTCAATGGGCCTCATGCAAGAAACACGCAAATTAATTTTTATGTGGCAGGTAAAAACGGTTTACAAGATGTTATGGCATTCACCATTTTTCGCTTATTTTGGATTTACTCGTAGGTAAGAACAAAATTTAAGAGTGGTCGCAACCTGTTGTATGAGTTACGCACAACGGCCTGTTATTCGCCAAAGCAAACAGGCCTAAATTATATTTCTAGAAACTCGGTTGCTTTAGTTTTGATTATTTAAAAGAAAATACAAGTTTGAATTGCTCACCATAATCACATCACCATGTTTAAATGATCATGTCATTTTGTGTTTAAGTGTTAAAATTATATGATTGAAATATTGTATTGTAGCCTACACATAAATATAGCAAGCACCCTGCATTTACCTTCCTCAATCGAAAACAATAGCCTACAACTCCATCAACGTCCAAGTTAATAGCCTATATGCAAAATACAACTTGTCCTCACTTGCTGCCTGGTCGAGAGGAGCACACGATTTGCCTGATATTATCAACCGGAAATACATCTCATTTCAGTCCAGCCTGCCTATAACATCTATATAACCTATAACATCTTTTTCTTTTCTTTCCCTCCCCATGTGATTCATGGGCTGAGGCCAGGAAAGCGCACGATTCCATGGTGCAGCAAGACAGTGCATGTGGGATGCGTCTCGACTTGAACTATGTGCTCATGAAGACAATGTATTTTTTGCTTCCTTTTTTCTCCATCATTTTTAGGCAAGATGCGACTTTTAAGAATGCATCTTCTGGGTACAGGGGGCAGGAGAGCTGGCCCTATATGGCATTTTGGAGGCATTAATTATGCTAACAATAGCTAATAATTGAATGCGCGTTCACTTAAAAACAGGTGGCCTGTAAGAAGAGTTCTGGCGGTTAAGAAGTTTGGTGAAGCCGATGTTAAGTCCTCAAATGAAAATCTCTCAAGAACGAATATAAGAGAAAGTTAAGATAATAAGAAAATGTTCTTGGATGAGGCCCAATGTATTATATGTCAATATTTTTGCACCGCCTATCCTTTTAAATTTAAGCAGATTCATGCCTCTAATTTCTTTTGCAAAATAGATGGAAACCCTTTTCGATTTCTGCCAGAATGACACAGGGATTCTAGAAGAGAGTAAAGTCCTGTGGATACAAAACCCAAAACAAAACACCCACCGGCTGAAGTATATTTTAGCATGCATATATAACAGTGCCAGCACAATCTACTTCAAAGTCCCTAGTCTTATAGCTTCGCTTTGAGATTTACAGACTATTAAATTCTATTCTAACCTAATTATTTCAAAAGTGAAACTGTATCTTAGCACATATATCTTTCAATGCATATAAAAACAAACAAACAAATAAAAAAACACCCGGCACACACACACACACACACACACACACACACACACACACACACACACAAAATTAATCTGAGATGGCATGCAACAAACAACTGTGCATAAGAAATCCTCCACATAATGACTGATGGTAATCATAGAGTGACATGTATTAATATTCGAATGATGACTGTCAGCTCGGGAATGCCCCCTGATCTCATCCCACTATCTGCAGAGAAGAGCCTCTGTAGCACTACTGTTTTAGCAGGGCATTGATCGCCCCCCATACTACGCCCCAGGCACTTTAATCAAAGCCAAGGTTTATGTTGGCAGCAGAGGGACACCGCACCACCCTCTCTCCAATCTTCCATAAAATACCGGTTGTGCTTTCGCAAGCCCAAAGCAGAGGAAGATGAGTGGAAAGCAAAACGTTCATTGAAGTCCCCTGGTGGTGTTTAGCTTAGCATGTTCCCCGGCACAATGCTGTGCTGGTGATGTTTAGCTTAGCATGTATCCCTGCACAATGCTGTGCTGGTGGTGTTTAGCTTAGTATGTTCCCCTGCACAATGCTGTGCTGGTGGTGTTTAGCTTAGCATGTATCCCTGCACAATGCTGTGCTGGTGGTCTTTAGCTTAGTATGTTCCCCTGCACAATGCTATGCTGGTGGTGTTTAGCTTAGCATGTTCTCCGGCACAATGCTGTGCTGGTGATGTTTAGCTTAGCATGTTCCCCTGCACAATGCTGTGCTGGTAGTGTTTAGCTTAGTATGTTCCCCTGCACAATGCTGTGCTGGTGGTGTTTAGCTTAGCATGTTCCCCGGCACAATGCTGTGCTGGTGATGTTTAGCTTAGCATGTATCCCTGCACAATGCTGTGCTGGTGGTGTTTAGCTTAGTATGTTCCCCTGCACAATGCTGTGCTGGTGGTGTTTAGCTTAGCATGTTCCCCTGCACAATGCTGTGCTGGTGGTGTTTAGCTTAGCATGTTCCCCTGCACAATGCTGTGCTGGTGATGTTTAGCTTAGTATGTTCCCCTGCACAATGCAGTGCTGGTGGTGTTTAGCTTAGCATGTATCCCTGCACAATGCTGTGCTGGTGGTTTTTAGCTTAGTATGTTCCCCTGCACAATGCTGTGCTGGTGGTGTTTAGCTTAGCATGTTCCCCGGCACAATGCTGTGCTGGTGATGTTTAGCTTAGCATGTATCCCTGCACAATGCTGTGCTGGTGGTGTTTAGCTTAGCATGTTCCCCTGCACAATGCTGTGCTGGTGGTGTTTAGCTTAGCATGTTCCCCTGCACAATGCTGTGCTGGTGGTGTTTAGCTTAGCATGTCCCCCTGCACAATGCTGTGCTAGGAGGCCATAGGGTAAAATTACAGTGAAAGGCACTTATGGATGGGACGGGGGTCTGGTTTTGGATGCGGACCATGGTCCACAATCCTGCAGGACGAAGCAGAATAATAATAACTTGCATTTATATCGCGCCGTTCTCACCGGCCGGCGGCTCAAAGCGCTTTGCTACGATAAGGGGGAAGCTCGCCTCTACCACCACCAATGTGTAACACCCACCTGGGTGATGCAACGGCAGCCATTTTGTGCCAGAATGCTCACCACGCATCAGCTGAGATGGAGAGGGACAGAACAATTTTTTTAGCCAATTAAACTGGGGGATGATTTGGTCGCAGTCTGAAAGAGCCAGGTTGGGAAGTGTCATGGGATCTTTAATGACGAGAGTAAGTCAGGATCTTGGTTTAACGTCTCATCCGAAAGACAGCATCTGCTACAGCACAGTGTCCCCATCACTGCACTGGGGCATTGGGGTTTATTTGACCAGAGGGAGGATTGCCCCCTACTGGCCCACAAACACCACATCCAGCAGCAACTTAGTTTTCCCAGGAGGTCTCCCATCCAAGTACTAACCAAGCCCACACCTGCTTAGCTTCAGCCATTCAGCATGGTGGTATGGCTGCAGGCATAAATCATATCGCATATAATATATCACATATATGGCATATAGCAATTGGTGCTAAAGTAACCCAGGGAAGGGAGCCGCATCATAGCCCCTTTACTGTGGAGTTTATTACAGGCCCACAGTGAGCATGAATTAAACATGCTTAAAATCCCTAATCAATGTGAACGTTTCCCTACCCCGTACGGCTCTCCCTGGTTTCCCCAAGCCTGTCTCGCTCTCTCTCTGTGCCCTGCCCTACCCTCTCTCTCTCTCTCTCTCTCTCTCTCTCTCTCTCTCTCTCTAAATTTATCTTTCTCTCTACCCTGCCCTCTCTCTCTCTAAATCTCTCTCTCTAAACAGCCCTCTCCCTATGTATGTATATGCCTCTCTACACTGGCCCCTCTCTCTTTTTAGCCTGCCACCCCACCCCACCCCCCAACCCCCTCTCTCACACACACACACACACACACACACACACACACACACACACACACACACACACACACACACACACACACACACACACAATCATACTTAAAGGGCAGTCTATTGATCACTGTTTAAACATGCAGCACTGAATTCACAAGTAACCACAATAGATGCTGCCCTTAGTAAAATCATCCTTTCAATGGCTTGACGTCACATAAATAACACATAGCTTGGTTAGAATAGCCCAACTGCTAACAAGCAATTTCCCCAACAAGTTCCCTTGCTGGAGAAATTCTTCAGGACATGCCAACCCACAAAGCAACGTCACAAGCAACACAACACCAAACAAATCAGTCAACCAATCAAATAAGGTGACCATATATTTGATTGCAAAAACAGAGGGCACGGCGGGTGGGCGTTATGAACATAAAACTAGGCTACTTGTTTATTTATATATGGTTTACGGAATGAGCACAACCTAATTGTACATTTTTAGGAATTAAAAATCCGGCCTGGATGGATATTTTCGGTCCCAAAAGGAAGAAATGTCCGGGAAAAAGGTCCGCCTAAATGACTGCGCTCAATTGCCTATCCACGGACAAATAATTAAAGAATAGCACATTGACTTCTAATCCACACAAACCCTAAGTTAATTCATACAAAAAAAAAATGAACATCGAACTAGCATGTGTTTGACCCAATTATTTTAAGATTACATATGTTCAATGACCTCAACAACAGTCCCATTTGTTGTCATAGGAAACTTTTTCCATGTTCGCAGATATCTGGCTATCACTGCTGCTGACATAACAGGTTTTGCAAGCTGCATGTGGAGATTACAGTAAGCTAGTGGCAGCTAACATATCACATCACTAAAGTGCTGATTAGTTATTTTTATTGTTAGCTATCTACAGAAAAAAGAAGAAAGAACATAATTGGACCACAACGATCCATTTAAACTCCAATACAATAGGTAATTATTGCTATCAGGCTATTAGGTATTATTTGCTGGCTAGCTATAAAATAAAACAAAAGCACATCTTGGACCATCTCAGAAAACCTGCTGTTCAAACTGCCTGTGCGTCATACCCATATCCCGATCTCATTTGCATCTTTCATTCCGTGGTAATGTGAAATGACGGCTAACTAAACCCATTCCACTTGCTATTCCAAGTTCATGTTCTGGGGTTGGACAGCAGTGGTGACATCACAATGAAAAATCCAATTAGATGGCCGCACCGGTTAGGTCAACCTCAGGTTTAAGACTGTCAGTCTGATTTAGAGCACCAAAATCCAGTAGCAAGCCTACCTTGAAAGAATCTTGTAAATGGCTAATCCACAGTGATGTGTGCAGTTAGCTTCTTCACACCGGGAAGATAAAGTGAATTAATTCTGTACTGAACCGGAGCGCAACCCAGTTGCCCAAAGGAGGACAGAGCTGCACTCTTGCAACCTGGCGACCACGGGCTGTTTTCGTTTTGTCTGGTGCCGTGAAATCTCTTCCCGATAAGGGGCAGGCGTGTGCTGATAACACGGGCCCATTACATTCCGCAAGACTACTCTGTATCTGTGGAGAGAGGTGAGAAGCGCTCCTTCAGCAGATTTCCTTGTTCTTCCTTGCCCGTTTCTTCATAATCATCATGTCTTTGTATGGCTGGTCATAGCCTTGTTTTTTTCACTCTTTGCTCTGGTTGGTTAATTGAGCTCTCACTGCAGAAGCCCGCTGACCCCCTTGTTCATCGGTCCCCCCTTCAGGCCTGCGGCCTGTTGGCTCGTCGCTGAAACGCCACGAATCTGCGTCGCTGACGTTTTCAATTTTGTGCACCTTGCACGATGAATAATGCAGGGCGAAGAGACCAGACACACCATACCAGTCTGCATCTTCCTTCTGCCCCTGTTATTTACATGTGCTAATGCGCGTCAGCAATTCGGTAGTGATTACACGCGCCACGTGAAATAAGAAATGCGATTGCACTGTACGGATTGGTAATCTGTGTAGCAACGAAGCAACCCGCTTTCCTTCCTTTCTAAAACTGGGCAGTAGCAGCAATACTAGCGAAATCAAAGTCTGGCGCTACCAGAGGCTGCCTGCTGAGGTTTTTCATAAGCACTACAGTGCCTCGCGTTGGCCATAATGACTCCTTATCAACACGCTCTCTAATTACAGCTCTGTGGGGCAGAAGCACAAGAGGGTCAGAAAAAACTCAAGTTCCGTGGCCTAATGTGCCTCCACTATAAACGACTGCATAGAGTAGAAGCCCAGAGATACGGACTGACTGGTCCACCTAACAAGGTATGAACCCAGAAGTAACTCACGCGATTACTATCAAAATAAGCTATCGTCGGGCGTCTCGTGGCGTAGCCTGTTGAGCACTATCCACATGGTCATTGCGTGCCGCAACGTCGGCGGTTCGAATCCAGCCACGTCGCAAAGCCTTTGTCGCAAGGCCTCTCGCTACCTCTCGCTGCCCACTCTTCCTGTCTCTCTACACTGTGCTGTCCAAATAAAAGCCATAACAATATTTTTCATATTAGAATAATACAATTCTGTCATGAGGAGCATGTGTTATTACTGTCGCTAAATAACAATGTGGAAAAGTCAAAGGGTTGGCATAAAGAAGGACCATAACTAAAAGAAACAGAAAATGGCAACAGTACTTAATTGATAAAGAGATCTACAGGCTATCGTTTGGAAAACCAAGGACGGAAACAAAATGTTATAATGAGATACTGTCATGGTTTTTGACCCTTTTTTCCCATGCGGTCGTTTTCCTCGGTGGCCACGCGAGGGCGCTGCCCTTTTGGTGGATGCTTGCTCCGCCCCGCCTTGATTGCGGAGCTTCTGTCAGCATCCACACATGTGCATGGTTACCTGGGATTTATATAAGCCCACGTTTTCCTCTGTTCTGGGCTTCGATATTGTTGTTTTCTATGGTCTGGTATTATTTGTACTGTTTAGTGTGTGGTATTATTTTTTGCCCTTTTATCGCTTAGCCAGTATGGTATTTTAGGAGACCATTTTTGCTCCCTTCTGTTTGATTGGGGTTTTGCGGGACTTGCCTATGTGCGTTGAGCATTAAGGTTAAATTCCTTTTTTTTTCATGCTCGTTTCAGTCGCTGCTTCCTGGTCTTTCCTTTTTCTCGTTACCTTTCCTCTTACTGAGATGTAGGGCTTTATCCATACGGTCAGTCAGGGCATTATTTGTATTTGTACCATTTATGCTACTCGCCTATTCTAACGCCTCATTACTGAGGCAGGGCGTTTATTATTGCTGGATTTTTGGTTATTTATCTCGTAGAAGTATGGGACCGCAGATCTCTGCTCTATTTCGCCTGTAAAATGTTTCTCTCTCCTGGGAGATCGGGCGTTCACGCTTCTACTTAGTTACTTAGCTCGTAGAAGTATAGGGTAGCAGTTCTTTGTTCCATTCGCCTTTGTTTGGTTTTCTTACTGAGAAACCAGGCGTTTGAGCTTCTACTCATTTCCGTGTTACAGTGAGCCGGTTAGTAGCTTCGGTATGTTTGTTCCCTGTTTTGTCTCCTTCTCGTGGACTATGTTCCCCTTTGTTGTGAGTCAGGGTTTTCTTTATTATATTGAGAGGCAGTGCGTGCTATTTTCTATTAAGTTTGCGTTGGTCTTTTGGTAGCTACAGCTGTCCTGTTCGTCCTTTTTACCTGCGGGACGATTTTGTTCGGAACTGTTGTTCTGTTCGTTCTCTGGGTGTGTCTCTCCTTATATGGAGCTTGGGCGATGTTGTGGACATGTTTGTGTGTGACTGCGTGTTTCTGAAAGTAGCCTTGGAACGTTAGCTCTCTGTTCCTTCGCCTCGTTACATTTCCCATTATTGAGAGGCTAGAGCGTTTATTTCCTACTAAGCTTGTGTTAGTCATTTTGCGAGTAAAGTTATGGGACGACGGTGCTCCATCGGCTCGCCTGTAAAATGTTTCTCTCTCCTGGGAGATCGGGCATTTACCCCTTTACGTTTTCTGGATTAATCCGGATCTTGCCTATGTGGATGTAGTTATTAGGACTCTTCCCCCCTGGCGTATTTGCCTATGTGGGCGTAGTTATCCGGACTCTTCCCCCCTGGCGTACTTTCCTATGTGGATGTAGTTATCCGGACTCTTCCCCCCCGGCGTACTTGCCTATGCGGATGTAGTTATCCGGACTCTTCCCCCCTGGCGTATTTGCCTATGTAGATCTAGTTATTAGGACTCATCTCCCCTGGCTTTTTTCTGTTCCTGCTTCCTGGTCTTTGCATGTGACTACAAGCTTATGGAAATAGCCATGGAACGTTAAATCTCTGTTCCTTTCGCCTCCTCATATATTATCATATTATTTTGCAGTGTTTGTTGACTGTGTGTTATTTGTGCCATCACGCTACTCGCCCGTTCTTATGCGTCTCGTTACCGAGACAGGGCACGTATTATTTCTGGCTACTGAGAAACCTGTCATTGCGCTTGTACTTATTGGCATGAGACAGTGAGCCGGTTAGTAGGGTCGGTAGGCTTGTTCACTGTTTTGTCTCCCTCCCTTAACTGCGGGGTTTCCCGCCTTAGTGGCCTTAGGGCTTAAAGAATCCCCTTGCTGCGTTTGGCTCCTCCTACCTCACACGTCGCGCCGCCCCTACAGATACTGCTTGAATACAGGTTATTAAGATTTATAGAGACAAGAGTAAGGTTACAGTGATGTAAGTACCATTCCAATTAAGGATATACAGTATGTTAAAATTTGTGTGCTTTACTCCACTTTCAAAGTTACCAACGCTTGGGAATTCTGAACGGCCCCATTCCCAAAGTGTTCCCCTTTTAGAGGTGTTACTGTATTTCAGTAAAACATATATAGAAATGAAAGTAGCAGGGCTTTAGGCAGAGGAGAGACTAATATCACTCATAAACAATGGAAGCCATTCATCAGACCACTATCACAATGAGCCTGGACTTCCACCCATACAACACCAACACATATAAGGGACAGACCTGGGTCCAGTATGGGACGCTCCCATCCGATGGGCCACTCTGGTGCATTCCAAAGGATGGCTGACAACGACAAACAAAATGCTGAAACCAAGCCAAGCATCGCAGTTTTTAAAATTCCTTAACATTTTCCTCTTAAGAGCTTTAGAAAAGTAGCATAAGGAAGTCTCATCGACTACAGAACATCGCTCGATCTGTGAGCCGACAGTGGAAATACAACACTGCATATAGGCATATACAGTTCTTCATGTAAAAATCAAGTTAAAGTGTAGCCCAGCTGTCTTCTTAGATACTAGATTGTACTGCTGTATTCTGTATCCATTTCTTTCCCAGCCTTTTCTGAGAGTTCTCTCTTGTTTTATGTTATTCCCGCTCAAGCTGAAGGTTTTATTCTATCGAACTGTCAGTAAATGAAGTGGTTCTTAACAGATTACACAACATTGCCTGTGGGAGATTGAGATGGGAATTCCTCACAGTATATCACAGGTACAATGTCTCCTGAACCTTAAGAGAACAATATGAAACTCTATTTTGCTCTCCTCACCACACTTAAAGCTGACCGCTTTGAGGGCTTGATTTTTCAGAGGTCATCAACAGTTGATGGCAAGGGAGAAGCTAATCAAGAATAGACAAAAATGCCAATTCAACAAAAAAAAAAACTAAATTGAAATTATTCCATAGATTCACTGTAGATGTGGAAAAAAACTCAGTCTTCACTCTCTCACACTGCAAACAAATCCAAAAAGCTTTATTTGATACACATTTCATACAGCGGTTATTGACACAGGAGGCGGTACAACCAAAAATCTACCCAGAGTCACCTGGGACAAGCTTTTGCTGGGGTCTCTCCTACGTCTACTGTGAGAGCGGAGAGAAAATCAAAGTTTCATTCAGACTTGGCAATTATTTCTAATCATTAGTTTACCAAAACCCATATGTGTTAAACCAGGCGGGACCAGTCAAACTGGGCCGGGCGGGGTTAGAGGAAGCCTGAAATACAGAACCTCTCTGCCCCCATTTCCCTGACAGGATGTGACATAGTGAAACAGTGACATCATCGGTGACAATATCGCTCACCCTGATTTCCTGCCCCTCCCTCTTGCCGTCCCACGCCCAGCTCCGTTTGGTGAAGTAGTTGACCGTGGCAAACTCAATGAGCGCGGAAAAGACGAAGGCGTAACAGACCGCCATGAACCAGTCCATGGCCGTAGCGTATGCCACCTTGGGTAAGGAGTTCCGTGCGCTGATGCTCAGGGTGGTCATGGTAAGAACTGTGGTGACCCCTGCAGGGGGGGGAGGGGGACACACAGAGAGTAGGGTTTAGTATAGAAAAACAGAATACACAAACAACAGGACAATAAGAGATACAAATACAGAGACGTTTGTATGTAAGGAGCAGTGAGACATGCCCTGTGTAATGAAATATGAGACTGACTGAGGCTTAGACATACACACATACTAAAGCAAGTGCACATATAAACACACACACACACACACACACACACACATACAGATCCTTTCCAAAAAATTAGAATATCATGGAAAAGTTGTTTTTTTTCCATAATTCCATTCAAAAAGTGAAACTTTCATAGATTATAGATTCATTACACACAAAGTTAAATATTTCTAGCCTTTATGTGTTTCATTTTTCATAATTTTGGCTTACAGCTCCAGAAAACCTCCAAAACAGTATTTCAAGAAATTAGAATAGTGTGTCGAAAATCTGCATTTACTTCCGTTATTTCAGAGAATTAATATTTTTGTCATGGTTTTGAACCCTGTTTCCCTATGCGGTCGTTTTCCTCGGTGGCCACGCGAGGGCGCTGCCCTTTTGGTAGATGCTTGCTCTGCCCTGCTGAGTTGGCGGAGCTTCTGTTAGCGTTTACACCTGTGCGTGGTCACTGAGAGCTATTTAAGCCTTCCGTTTCCTTCTATCGGGGCTTCTATATTGATTGTTTGTTGTGGTGTATTGTGCTGTTTTGTTTGTGGTGTTATTCAGCCCTTTGTATTTTAAGTCAGTATTATTTTGGTCTAGGCTTTTTAAGGAGACCGTTTTGCTCCGTAGTGTTTCATTGGAGTTATGCAGGACTCGCCTATGTGGAAGTAGCTATTAGGACTCGTCCCCCTTGGCTTACCTGCCTATGTGGATGTAGTTATTCGGACTCTTCCCCCCTGGCTCTTTTCGGTCCTCGCTTCCTGGTTGTTTCCTTGTTAGTCCTTTGCCTAGATTTTTGCCTTTCTATGTCTCTTTCTCCTCTGTCTGCTTTCCTCCGTGAAGGCAAGAGGAGTCTCTGTTTGCATGCATCTGTATAGTAGGTTCTTACTAAGAGACAGGGCATTTTTATCGTACTGACTTTAGGGTTTTATTTATTTGGTATGTGCTATTTGTACCTTTCATGCTACTCGCCTGTGTGTTAACGTCTCGTTGCTGAGGCAGGGCTTTATTCTTGCCGGCTCTTTGGTTACTTATCTCGTAGAAGTATGGGACCGCAGATCTCTGCTCTATTTCGCCTCTGTTTGGTTTTCTTACTGAGAGACCAGGCGTTTTAGCTTCCACTCATTTCCATGTTACCGTGAGCCGGTTAGTAGCTTTTAGTACGTATTCCCTGTTTTGTCTCCTTCTCGTGGACTACGCTCCTCTTTGTTGTGAGTCAGGGTTTTTATTTATATTGAGAGGCTGTCGTGCTATTTTTGCGTTGGTCTTTGTTGCAGCTGTCCTCTGTCCTTTTTACCTACGGGACGATTTTGTTCGGAACTATTGTTCTGTTCGTTTTCCGGGTATGTTTCTCCTTGTGTGGAGTTTGAGCGAGGTTGTGGACATGTTTGTGTGTGACTGCGCATAGCATGGGAACGTTAGCTCTCTTTTCCTTCACTTCGTTACATATTCTTTTACTGAGAGGCTAGGGCGGTTGTTTCAATTAAGCTTGCGTTAGTCTATTTGGATAGTAAAGTTATGGGACGACGGTGCTCCGTCGGCTCACCTGTAAAATGTTTCTCTCTCCTGGGAGATCGGGTGTTTACCCCTTTGTTTTCTGCATTTGACTGCGAGCCTATTAATCTCGCCATGGAACTTTAAATCTCTGTTCCTGTTCGCCTCGTTATATTCCTCATCATAGAGAGGCAGGGCGTGTATTTTCAATTAATCTCGCTTTGGTCTAGCCGGTAAATGTCCGGTACTGCCTGTCCTGTTCGTTCCTTTCGGTGCCTTTCTCCTTGCATGGAGTTTTTGACGATTTTGTTCGGAACTGCTGTTCTGTTTCGTCTTTTGGGTGCATGTCTTCCTATAGGTAAGATTGGCCGATGTTGTGGACACGTTTGTGTGTGACCGCGAGTCTGAGAGTAGCCTGGGAATGTTGGATCTGTTCCTTTCGCCTCCACAATTACTATCGTATTATTTTGCAGTGTTTGTTGACTGTGTTTTATGTTTGTCTTTACGCTACTCGCCCGTTCTTATGTGTCTCGTTACCGAGACAGGGCGCGTATTATTTCTGGCTGTTCAGAATCCTGTCCTTGCGCTCTACTAGGCGTGTGACAGTGAGCCGGTTAGTAGCGTCTGTAGTGGTGTTCGTTGTTCGTTGTCTTGTCTCCTCCCTTATCTACGGGGTATCCCGCCTTAGTGGCCTTAGGGCTTAATGAATCCCCTTGCTGCGTTTGGCTCCTCCCACCTCACACGTCACGCCCCCTTACAGTTTTAGACTGAGTCTCACACTATCATCTAATTTACTCAAAACACCTGCAAAGTTTATCTCAGTTTGGTTCAGTATGGGGAAGACTGCAGACTTGACAATTGGCCAGAAGACCATCATTGACACCCTCCAGAAGATGGGTAAGCCACAAAAGGTCATCGCTAAGGAGGCTGGCTGTTCACAGAGTGCAGTGTCCAAGCATATCAATAGAAAGTTTAGTGGAAGGGAAAAATGTGGCAGGAGAAGGTGCACAAGCAAAAGAGATGACCGTAGGCTTCAGCGGATTGTCAAGCAAAGACGATTCCAAAATTTGGCGGAGATGCAGAGGGAGTGGACTGAGGCTGGAGTCAGTGCTTCAAAAACCACCACGTACAGGCGGACATGGGCTACAACTGTCGGATTCCTCGAGTCAAGCCACTCCACTCATTCTCTGAAATAACTGAAGTAAATGCTGATTTTCGACACACTATTCTAATTTCTTGAAATACTGTTTTGGGGGTTTTCTGGAGCTGTAAGCCAAAATTATGAAAAATGAAACAAATAAAGGCTAGAAATATTTCACTTTGTGTGTAATGAATCTATAATCTATGAAAGTTTTTTGAATGGAATTATGGAAAAAAAAAAAAACTTTTCCATGATATTCTAATTTTTTGGAAAGGATCTATACATACACATACACAAACAAACACACATATTCTGATTAGCACTTTTCAGAGCACTGGTTCAAATGAATGGCAGGAGGTTAAATGTGTAACGTCACATCAATCTATGAAGAATTCATATGATAATTCTCTTCCGCTCACCTTGAATTTGCAAATTAATGAATAATTACATCTTACATCAATCACGATGAAATCAGCATATAAATTAGGTATGAATAATCTTCTGATTGGCTTTGAATAGTTCAATAGTTTATAAAAAACCAGAGTGATTCTCTTTTTCATCAGATGCATTGTAATATTGAAGCAATCACATTTCTTTCTGTCTAAAATGGAGAGTATGTTGATAGAGACCACACACAGCTGTGACATGCTGCTACCTTGTGAATTTTCAGAAGTCTATTGCTCAGCAGTAAATGTAATCGACTTGCCGGCAACATCTTACTTCTTAAATTATTTAAAGAAAAGAGTTATTTAAAGTTAGCATGCTGACTTGACACTTTAGCTTCTGAAAACTATTTGGGGATTTTAAAAACAAATACTTTCACCAATAAAACCAAGGCAGTGTACTGAATAAAGGCCAGACGTGCGGAGACGCAATGTGAATACTAACACTAGGTCCTGTGCCTCTTTCCTAAAATTATATTAAGAATTAACAATGGTGGATAAAGCCTACGGATATTTTGTTGGTGGCTTGCTCTTCTAAAGTATAATATCCTTTCCCTTACCTTCCACTTTAGCAGACATGCATATTGAAAAGCAAATATCTTGTACAGAGAGTGAGGCCGTTCTGTCCCTTTGGCCTGTTAGCACGCCTTCGGTGAGATCTAAAATGGAAATGAATTAGCATTCCATGCAATTAGACACAAACTAGCACGGTGTACAAAGAGCAGACTATAACTGCACCGCACTCTAGCTAAATGTTCAGAGGACTTACTATACACATTTGTGTAAAAAAAGAAAGAAAACGTGGCTTTAACAAAAGTAACTAAAGATAAATTGAAGAAAATGTAGCACTGTAGTTTTATGTGCAATATTTTGCACATAGAAAAGAGGTGAAACAGTGGACTTTGGACTTTTGAGCACAGACTTAGTTATGAAGCAAAAAGGAAGAGGTTTTCAAAATGGCAACATCAACTATTGTAAAGATAAGGAACAAAATATTACCCTGCAATCAAGACTGACACTTCTGATGAGACTGACAGGTCTGCATTGTGAGCAGTACTTCAGATTAATAGCAGATTGTGATAATGGGGTAAGATTAAAGAGCTTTGGAGCGAAAATACCCGCTTCCTGCCATCATTTCACAAAGAAAGTTCAGACTAAGTCAAAAAGCCACTACAGGTCCAAGAGATAATTGGACAATTTGGCTATACAGTGCTGCACTAATCTTCTCATTTTAAAACAGGTGATCTCCCACATATTCCTGTAGTGTGTGAGTGACAATCCATGAAAAAAGAACTGAAAGGATTAATCACAGCTGTGTGAATTCTCAATCTTTCACAGGTAACTGTGCACTGGCCTTTGCCCCCTGCTTGTCTTTGGAAATAACAGAATAAAAAGGCTAGGTATCCATCAAAGCAGATATAAGTAGTCATTCCACGTGGTCTGTTCTCTTCATTGGTAAGGAAAAAGAAAAACTGCCACTTTTTATGAGTAGAGAGGTGCATTTATTTGACTCACTGCCAAAAATACATTTGTATACATTGTCTTTATTGTAAATTTCTTCACAGGAGAAATAATATAACTGATTAGCTTACTTTCAAAATAAAAACAATTAGGGATGCACCGAATCCAGGATTTGGATTTGGATTCGGCTGGTTTTTCACGGGTTCGGGATTCGGCCGAATCCTTAGAAAAAATTGGACCGAATCCGAACCCCACGTGGATTTAATTAACAGTATTAAACAGGCCCGCCCCTCCGTAAACGCAAATCAAGCACTGTGTTTAGGGCACCATCTCAGCGTGGTGGACCAGGTCAGCTCAGCTGCTGTTAAATTTGTGCAGGGTGTGACGCTGAATTTTATTATTGAATGGGATGAATAAACAATGTAATCCTCAAACACATCAGAGCCACACAAGCGTTAGAAAATCAGGATGGTGGTGATCAGATCATGCAAACCCCGGCGGCGGGGACTAGTGCTAGTGCTTAATTTCACTTTCCTATAAGTTAACAATGTGCCTTATAGGCTAGGCTACTTGTATTTACGGTTTTGATATAATAACGCATGCACGTTATTGAAGACGTGTCTGTCCCATCTTTTTTTTTACTTTGTTGCAGTTAGGCAATCTCAATGTAGGTAGCCTACCTTCTGTGTTGCGCTTGAGTGCTTATGCGATAGCCTACATTGTATTCAGTTGAAATCCCACTCTTTCTGCTGCTTGGCACCTACAGCAGCCCGTAGTATATTGTATGCTACCTTTATTTATTGTGATTATGATCGTGGTTATGCCTGGTTATTTTTTATCTGAACAAAAACGTCTCCGATGTAAAAAAAAAGCCAAGTTACTCATGCATTGCCTACAGAGCGGTGTCTATAAGTCCTTAATTCCAACTTGCAAAAACTAGGCCTGCCTTTAAAAGTATTGATATCAAAATGTGGCCAAGTTACAACTAACAATATTGCCTATCATAGCTCACACTAAATAAACTAGCTCTATTCCAAAGCAATGCTATCCAAACTTTCCTAAATTATTTAATGCAACTTGGCCCTGTGTTTCTTTATCTTACCATCTCAAGAGAATGTGGTCAATGAAACTGTATGTTCCACATACAACTGCAAAATGAGAATAATCTATAGTGGAAATACTCTGATTCAGATGTGTTGCACTTAGAAATTAAACAGAAAAATTACTACACTATAGGGCATGTTTGAATAATTGTCTGCATCCACTGCTTTGGGTCTATGAAGTAGTCTATGGTAGTGTAGTCTAACGTTGTCTGCAGGAAATCTTTTGGTACCGGACCATGTAGCTAGGTTTAGTTTAGTTTTCTGTAGTGCAATGGATGTATAAGGCATGTTGATTCGCTTCGTAGTAGCCTAGCTTGTACCTGCTTTCTGACTAGCAGCTGACTGACGTTTCTCTGGCAAAACCACTAACGTTGGCTAACAAGCTTAATTGGACAACGCATATTTCCCAGGAATCTTAGCCAGCAAGAAAACAATAGATACTACTAAGAAAGTAGCCTACCAGAGATTATTCTTCTGATTATTATTATAATTAAAAGCGTTTGCAGTAAGATAAATTGTCTGCAGAGTAGCATAGACTAGAGAAATGTTCAGAGGCTATAGTAATTTTTTTAAAGTGACTAATCATGAATCAGATATGTTTAGGGAATTGGAGGTTTATAAATCTCATCTCTTAAGGGATTGCAGTTTATAGTAGGCTATCGTCAATACTTAATGCATCGTCGTAAATTCTTACTTTTCCTAGTAGTTAATTTTATGGTGACATTGTGTTATGTGTGAAAAGGATAAACTGAGCAGAGCTGAAGTGAAGAAATGAATGAAGGCATAAGAAAGAAATGTTGGCCAAGGCGAGCGTTGAAGGTTCGGTTTCCACAGTGAGTCAGACATGACTGCGGCGCAAGAGGACAGCAGGCTCCACACAGACAAATATTTTTGTCGTCATTTGTGTGAGATTAAAACATGTAGCCAATGGCACAGTTATTTATAGAATTTATGTTTTACATTAATGCAAGAACGCGATGTTAACCAGATGATATTCTGCGTTGAAATTTTTTACTTTGCTTGACAAATGGCCATGGGATGCCTGTTCCCATAACGTTAGCTAGCCTTACATTACATTACTGTCGTGGTGTCCAGTGACTGAATTGTTTAACTAACAGGCTACAAGTGAACAGTTAATATTGTAAATGTGTCTTTGCCTTTGCAATAAAAAAACATTATTGCATGAGAAAACCAGAACATGTGCACACATGTGTTTGAGTCCAAAATGAAATGACACTTTAATATCAACCAGGCGAGGTACGAACCCACGTCTCTCGCAATACTAAGGCTTGACGCTAACCAGAAGACCAAAGGGGTATAGTCACGTGATATAGGCCATTTGTCAGTGTCGGTCTGACTTTCACCATTTCCCTGTAGTACAAGTGAAATAAGCTACAAGTGAAACATTGAACAGTTAATATTGGAAACGTCTTTTGCCTTTGCAATAAAAATACGTTTGTTAATGTGAAAATAATAACAGTGTAATAAATGAAAAGTATTTATCAGTTGCACATTGTTTTTGTCGAAAATAAATTTGTGTCCTGTTGGGCTCGAATCCCCAATCCTCTGTTTGAGAAGCAGCAACTGTAACCAGTAAGCCACAGTAGCTTCATAGAATACACAAAGCCATATAGTGGTTTTGTCTGTGATTCTGTGATGTGTGCATATTAGTTTGAAGCGTTTTTATTGGGCGATAAGCTTGGGAGAGCCGGTACGTGATGTTGTTATCCAATGGGGAGAATTATTCTTTGAGGGTACGAAGGCAGGCAGGTAGTGAGGGTCTCTGGGTAGGCAGGAAAAATGGGAAGAAGAAGAAGAAGAAGCAGAAGGAGAAAAACCGCAAAATAACCCAAGTTTAAAATAACGCACTACTGTGCGTTGAGAAGACAGTATAGCCAACGGTAAACTATTTGCGCTATCGCATTAATTATTAGGACCAAGAAAATAATATAAAAATAATACATTTATTTGAATTTAATATGCATGTTGATGTTTTCATTTCACGTATGCTGAAATGTTCTGTTGAAAATAGAAAATGGTCTATGTATTTGAACAAGGAATTTAATTGTTTCATTTATTTTACTGCTTTACTTCCGGGATTCGGGATTCGGTTCGGGGTTCGGCCGAACCCTAAAAATATGGATTCGGTGCATCCCTAAAAAAAACAAATCTTTGTATCAGTATTGTACAAAATACTTGCAATGAGTTGCTTTTACAAGGCTTGTCTTTCGTGTGGGGAAAAGCGTGTACAGTAGGTCATTTAAACCCTAATGTAACAGTGACGAGAAGCTGAGAGAGAATACAAAAGTTCCATTATCATTATAAATTTGCATAATGTTAATTGCAATGTAATGGTGACGCTTTTCATTAAACTTTGCATACACCATCATCTCCACCTGGGAAAAAACGGAGAATATTAACTTGAGTTATCCAATTCAATTTTATTGTATCAAGACAGATATTCATCCATTCTGTAATGTGTCAGCTCAAAGCATAAATCCTGTCTTACACTTGGGTGGGTGAAATTATTACAAACAGGATTATCCACAGAAAATATGAGGCCATGTCAGCTGGAGAATTATGGGGCCTGGCACACAAAGTGAACTATTAATTAAACATCAGCTTTCAAGTGGCTTTTGGGAGCTCCTAATACATTAATGTATGTTTAAATTGGCTTCAATTTAACGGGACAACTGAGTTCTGTTTCCTTAAATATTATGACAATTTTACAGTGCTGCACTTATTTCGGGGGGGAAAGGAGTTGATTTCCCACCTGAATGCAGATGGAATGTAAGGTCAGTGGAAGAGGCAGTAGGCTGTCCCAAACCCCTGGCTGTGAAGTCATACGGAGTGTCTATGCAGAAGCCTTGTAGCTTTACTACGCCGCTGACGGAAACACCGTTTAATAAGAACTGCCACCTCGTCTGGCTGCTCCGTTACACGCTGTAACCTCCTCCACCTCTCCCGCGTACTAACTGTGGCCTGAGGCACATTCCGGTACACAATGTCGTTCTGCTCTGCCTATGAGCAACGGACTACAGTGCTATGGAATGGTCAGTCTACAAACAGGGTATGAACCAGGAAGTAGCATATGCAATTACACCTTATCAGTCTTTGTATTATAAAAAGCATGGATACTCTGTTATTATTATGAACTTACAGTGCATTCTGCAAGTATTTGGACAGTGACACAATTTTTGTGGTTTTATCTCTGTACTCCAGCACATTGGATTTGAAATTAAATAATGAATATCAGGTTAAAGTATATATACGTATATATCCATATCCAGTGATCCATGTTGGAATTAAAGACCTTTTTATACATACATAATCGCCCCATTTTAGGGGACCAAAAGTAATTGGACAAATTAACATAGTCTTAATATCGTCATATTTTGATTATTGTTGCAAATCCTGCGCATTCAATGACTGTCTGAAGTCTGTGACCCATAGACATCACCAGATGCTGGGTATCTTCCCTGGTGACGCTCTGCCAGGCCTGTACTGCAGCCATCTTCAGTTCCTGTTTGTTTTGGGGATTTTTGCATTCAGTCTTATCTTCAGCAGAGTGAAATGCATGTTCAATTGGATTCAGGTCTGGTGAATGACTTAGCCAGTCAAGACCATCCCACTTTTTGGCCCTGAAAAAACTCCATGGTTGCTTTAGCAGTGTGTTTGTGGTCATTGTCCTAGAATTAGCTTAATCTCACACTGAAGAAATGATAAAAATCCAACCTTTAAATGAAGTAAATTTATTATGAGAAAAAAAAATCCCTCATCAAGAAATAATTATTTTTAACAAAACCATGTGTGCCACAATTATTGGCACCCCTGCATTTATATATAAATATAATAAAGTAATAATTTTTTATATTTGGTTGCATATCCTGATGCATATCCATAGCATTCCCTGACTTCCTGATGTCTGTGACCCAACAACATCAAAAGACTCTTGATATCTTATTTTCTGGTACTCTTACAAGCGATACTGATACGTCTCTGCATTTGAATGGATCTCTATGGGAATTGGGGGATGGGACTAGATTTAGCTGTAAATTATGCTGGAACAGTATGGAATACATGGTTGGTTGGCTGTAAGTCATCAAGGGTCTGAGGTATCAGACAAGCCTCAAATCATCACTCTGCTGATAGATATGCAGTAGATATGGATGGATCACTTTAAGGGTTTCTCCTGACAAATTTTCCTATTGAACTCTATGGAAAAATAAGTCAGGAGAAGAAACTCTTCAAGTTATCGATCCATATCTTGTGTTCATTGAACTGCGCACGACTGAGTTAGATTGAAAACTTGCGTTGTATAACCACGTTACCCGAAAAACTAATATTATTACAGTAATGCATTACTTTAGTTATGCGTTACCCCTAACTCTGGTTCACAGTGATTTAATTTTTGAATGATAAAATTCCTTATCATTTCTACAGACAGATTTATCTTATATCCTATATATGTGTGTCTTTTACATCCTGCCCACTCTTCAATACTGGAACTTCACAGTAAATTGGGAGCCAACTCCACAAGCGTGGCTTACTCAAATCTGTGAGTTATCGTGAGTTATCAGGGGGAAAGCTGTCACTGGGAGATATGTAATCAGATAGACAGGGGGCATGTCTGAGCACTATTGCTGAAGGAAGGTCAGCAGTGTTTCATATAAAGAAAGGACAGAACAAAATCAAACTGTTTGCAAAGTAGGCCAAAGACAGTGGGCCAGTGTAAAGGAAATCCTATGGAAAGCCGATGAGATCCTAATCCTAATCCTAATGAGATCCTATTTACCGATTGTTTGATTATTGGTTATTAAAGCGTAATTCAACCGAAAAACAACATCAACCTTATTTAGCAGATTAAGGCACAACTAATTAAGTCTCTCTTTGTAGCTGGCCAAAATAATTTCTGTACTAAAATATCCGCAGATGATAAAGATTACATTTTTTAGAGGTATACTACCTCTTCTGCATTTTTGAAAAACTACAGTGCTGTCAGTTGGCGCAGACACATAGGCGGAGCCAGCAAGGGGGAAAACAATGTCTGTTACTGTTCTGTGTAGGGACACATCGTAGATCAAGTTAGATATATCATTGCCATTTCATTATAATGTCACAAAATTACATTGACACCTTGTTTCATAAAGATATTTTGGCGAAAGAAACCAAACAGGACTCGAGTGCTGTCCTTATGTCCTTATGTTTTGAGCCCAAATACACAGCCGGATCCGTAGCTGCACGGGCTGCCAACCCGGGACTGTTTCGGCATGAAACTGTGCCCGGTCCCACTCAATGCAGCAAACATTTCCATTTCAGTTGACATTGCGGTAGTTACCATACGTAGGTAATGTTAAGTGTTGCAGACTTCTGGCGAGGCTAGCTAATATGTTTTCACAATACCAAAAGTAGATTAAATGAAGGGCTAGGTTTTCCTAAATTAATGGCCGTATGGTGGTATTTTTTCAGTAGAACTGTTACATTAGTGGCTAACTTGCCAGCAAGTAATGTGGCTTCTCTAGTCTCGAAGAGAAGCTGCAGGACTAGCAGTAAAATGCCAGCCCCTCAGCCTCTGCTCCAGTAACGTTATTCAGTGGGCTTGGCAACCTGTCACTGGCGTTGTCTGACATCACCCATAAACTGTAAGCGCTCTTGGCTGTTGTAGTTCATAGTAAAGCAGGTACCTGGTACATGCGCAGTAGTTTGGGGCTATATCTCTGCTCTCACTACAGGTAGAAAGTTGGCTGATAGCTCATTTTCATCAGGAGGAGAGCTACTTTTCTACAAATTAAACATCATTTTTTGGTGGAATTACCCTTTAACCTAAACTAGGATTTATAGCTAGAGAATGAAAGTAGCCTGCTTAAAAAATAAGGCGAGAGTAGTGTAAGCAACCGTTCCAATAAAGGATATAATTTCTTAAAATTGTTGATTTCTCAATTCAGTTTCAGGTTTTGAACATTTCAGAGTTCCGAACAAAGCCCATGCACACAGTGTTCGTATCTCAGAAGGTCTGCTGTTTCAGCTCCACACATCAGAGCGATGTTGTTCACTCCACATTTCCTGCACATAAAACAGTGAAGTGGTCTAGCACTCATTCGGCATTGGGCGATATGTGGGGGAGGGTTCATCAGATTTGAAGACACACTTCAGCTACAAATATCTTTTATTGCTGTAGATGGAAAGGTCCTTATGGGTTTCTTTGTGCACTTGGCAGCACAGTGTTGCTGATAAGCCCACGTCCTGTTGCCCTTTATGACACAGGGGCATCAGCTCTAGAACATGGAGCACGGGGGAGATCTATGCCCCACAGGGGAGATATTTGCCCCACAGGGGAAATATATGCCCCACAGCGGAGAGAGGAACATAACCAGGGTCTGCCAAAGCAGTTAGAGCAAAATCCAATAAAGACAATGCACAGACTCTAAATCTCCCAGAGAGCCCTAAATCTACTCAGAGACAGCATTCTAGTGTAGGTCCTTGTGCGAAAAGGAGATAGAGACAAACTTTGTTAGTGCAAGTTTAAATCACCCTGCTCACATTGCTCCCAGCAGTCAGGCATATTTGCATACACCTGTGGAGAGCCACAAGCAAAATCATGTTGGAAAAATTACATCAACATCCATAAATCTGGCATGTAATTACCAACGTGCATTCTCATACATAAAGATGTCCATGTAAATCTGCATGCTTCAGTCGCATATAAACAGTAACTGTACCTTCGTATGACATACAAAGTTTTATGTATGTTTCGAATGTGTAATTCCCATATATTTTTCAGACAGTTCCTGGGTAGGCGAGAGCAACAATGCCGTAAAACCTACAGAGTTGTACAGAATTTGATGTGGTACATCCCAAATTGAAGAGACATTATTGAGCCACTGTAATAGTGTATAACTGTAAATACAATGGAATGTGTGGGCAGGTGTATTCATCTGGTGGCAGAACCTTCTGTCTGTTCAGAGCAATAGTGGGATGTTCTTGAACACATGCAGTGTTGTTTCAATTAAGGCTTGCTTTTGAGTTATAGGCAAATTATGTGTTCTCTTTTATATATTTAAAATTATATTACGCTACAAGGCTGTACAAGAAGGGATGTTTTGTCTAATAAATTTACTACGCTTCCTTTTTTTCCACCATGACCAACATTGACTGGGCTTTGCTCATATTGGGGGTTAGCTCACTGGGCTTTGCTCATATTGGGGGTTAGCTCACTGGGCTTTGCTCATATTGGGGGTTAGCTGACTGGGCTTTGCTCATATTGGGGGTTAGCTCACTGGGCTTTGCTCATATTGGGGGTTAGCTGACTGGGCTTTGCTCATATTGGGGGTTAGCTGACTGGGCTTTGCTCATATTGGGGGTTAGCTGACAGGGCTTTGCTCATATTGGGGGTTAGCTGACTGGGCTTTGCTCATATTGGGGGTTAGCTCACTGGGCTTTGCTCATATTGGGGGTTAGCTGACTGGGCTTTGCTCATATTGGGGGTTAGCTGACTGGGCTTTGCTCATATTGGGGGTTAGCTCACTGGGCTTTGCTCATATTGGGGGTTAGCTCACTGGGCTTTGCTCATACTGGGGGTTAGCTGACTGGGCTTTGCTCATATTGGGGGTTAGCTCACTGGGCTTTGCTCATATTGGGGGTTAGCTCACTGGGCTTTGCTCATATTGGGGGTTAGCTCACTGGGCTTTGCTCATATTGGGGGTTAGCTCACTGGGCTTTGCTCATATTGGGGGTTAGCTCACTGGGCTTTGCTCATATTGGGGGTTAGCTGACTGGGCTTTGCTCATATTGGGGGTTAGCTGACTGGGCTTTGCTCATATTGGGGGTTAGCTGACTGGGCTTTGCTCATATTGGGGGTTAGCTCACTGGGCTTTGCTCATATTGGGGGTTAGCTGACTGATCAGAGGAAATACCACTGAAATACCACAAAGATAAACTCAATGAGCAATAATCTCTAGAACCTTGTGCAGCGCTCTTTCTCTGTCCAGAGCAAGAGACACAACCCACTGCATCAATTTATGACTTTGTCCCTGGAGGAAGACAGCCTCAATTCTCCAACTTAATTTTGCTCCAAGTTTGCTCCTGCTAATTAGAAATTAATTAAGCGGTTTCCACTGAGCAAGGTAATTACAGGTGAACCCAGTGATCCAAGCACAGACCTCAACTCAACTTCATCCCTGTCCTGGGACAGAGAGCCATAAACAACCACTGAGCCGGTTTTCTGTGAAAAACCGCATTGGTCCGAGCTTACCTGCTTCGTTTCACCCCCCTCCCCGTGCACTTCGCGTTCCTGGGGCCACATGTATAAACAGTGCTGAGCAGACAAATGCCCTCGGGAAAGGGAGTTTCCACGCAGAAATTCAGATATGTATAAAATAACACAGGGTGTGAGAATGTGCGTACCTCTGCACTTGCACATACGTGCGCAATGTTTGGCGTCAGGGTGGTATGGCGACATAGTGAACGACATGTGTGGCCCCTGGTGTGGGCGAGTGATTACTCTGTCGTGCTAAGGTTAAAAGCGGATGCTAAGACTCACCGAAAACAGTGCGAGCAGGAACGGACTCTCGGTTCAGCCAGAAGGACACCTGAGACAGTATGACAGTCATGATGCAGGGCAGATAAGTCTGAATCACAAAATAGCCAATTTTCCTTTTCAAGTGGAAATACGTTGTCATCACTATGTATTCTCCTGGGGGGGGGGGGGGGGGGGGAGAGAGAAAGAGAGAGAGTATATGAATTATTAATAAAGCTCACGTTCCATCCGGACACACAGACACACAGTTGAAACATATTCAATTTGTTATTATTATTTATGTGCGTTAATACACCAATGTACACGCTCACGCTATACACCGCAGAAACAATTGACATAAATATCAGAGTGATCCTTCAGACAGTAGAATCCGTTTGAGTGGAGGTCGATAGATTGCTTGGTTCCCTTTGGATATGGCAGTGTAAAAAAATAGGCTTCTTTCACCATTAAAAAGGCATGAGTGGGCAAACAAGCCTCTCATGGGTGAAGTACTTCTGTTCACAGCACTTTTAAATTGCTTTATGATCTGATGAGATAAAAACAAACCTGCCATAAAACTGCAGAGTTTTTATATAGCACCTTTACCTATTTCAGTTATCGCCTTAAAAAGTGCTGACTAGCGATTGTCTGAATGCTTAATGCTTGTGAGTGGAGGCGAAATGACAAATACATGCACACCTTTCAAGGAGCCTTGTTCTTTAATGGAAAGCTTGACAGGAGACAGGACAATTAAACAAGACAAAAGGAAGATGCTCTCAGACTCCAACACCTGACAAAAAAAGAACATTAACTAATTTTTGCTTAGTGGCGTAGGACGCAGTGATGGGTAAAAGACGGAACTCTTCCATCATAAGTCAATATGCAGTACAGTAAAGCGTCCTTATCCTGTCGTACCAAATTCACATTTGGTCGTTTTGTCACACACTTCAAGGTTCAGCACGGAGACAGGCTGCAGTTCAAAGTAATCGTGCCTCCACTGTTTGTCTTGTCAATTTGTTTCTTGGAAAACAGAGTTCTGTTTATGTAGTTGCGCAACCAGCCTGAACAATGTATATCTATAGAGATAAAATGGTTCGTGATTTTATGCCCACAAGGCACAAGGTTAGACAGCACATCTGCTGCAGCCCAACAGCAAAAACAAAAAAACAGAAAGAAAAGACACCTCAAGCAAAACTGTAGTCAGTGTTGCAACTGTTCTAGATGAATGGTATTTGTAGCAAATATGCACAGAGAATACGATATCAAATAAAAGCGTCCAGCACAAGATTATCTCTGTACTATACTGTGTGTAATTTGAGCACAAGATTATCTCTGTACTATACTGTGTGTAATTTGAGCACACTATTATCTTTGTACTATACTGTGTGTAATTTGAGCACAAGATTATCTCTGTACTATACTGTGTGTAATTTGGGCACAAGATTATCTCTGTACTATACTGCGTGTAATTTGGGCACAAGATTATCTCTGTACTATACTGTGTGCAATTCGAGCACAAGATTATCTCTGTACTATACTGTGTGCAATTCGAGCACAAGATTATCTCTGTACTATACTGTGTGTAATTTGAGCACAAGATTATCTCTGTACTATACTGTGTGTAATTAGAGCACAAGATTATCTCTGCACTATACTGTGTGTAATTTGAGCACACGATTAATCTCTGTACTATATTGTGTGTAATTTGGGCACACAATTATCTCTGTACTATACTGTGCGTAATTTGAGCACAAGATTATCTCTGTACTATACTGTGTGTAATTTGGGCACAAGATTATCTCTGTACTATACTGTGCGTAATTTGAGCACAAGATTATCTCTGTACTATACTGTGTGTAATTCGAGCACAAGATTATTTATGCAGTATACTGTGTGTAATTTGAGCACATGATTATCTCTGTACTATACTGTGTGTAATTTGGGCACAAGATTATCTCTGTACTATACTGTGTGTAATTTGGGCACAAGATTATCTCTGTACTATACTGTACGTAATTTGAGCACAAGATTATCTCTGTACTATACTGTGCGTAATTTGAGCACATTATTATCTCTGTACTATACTGTGCGTAATTTGAGCACAAGATTATCTCTGTACTATACTGTGTGCAATTTGAGCACAAGATTATCTCTGTACTATACTGTGTGTAATCTGGGCACAAGATTATCTCTGTACTATACGGTGTGTAATTAGAGCACAAGATTATCTCTGCACTATACTGTGTGTAATTTGAGCACACGATTATCTCTGTACTATACTGTGTGTAATTTGAGCACACGATTATCTCTGTACTATACTGTGTGTAATTAGAGCACAAGATTATCTCTGCACTATACTGTGTGTAATTTGAGCACAAGATTATCTCTGTACTATACTGTGCGTAATTTGAGCACAAGATTATCTCTGTACTATACTGTGTGTAATTCGAGCACAAGATTATTTCTGCAGTATACTGTGTGTAATTTGAGCACATGATTATCTCTGTACTATACTGTGTGTAATTTGGGCACAAGATTATCTCTGTACTATACTGTGTGTAATTTGGGCACAAGATTATCTCTGTACTATACTGTACGTAATTTGAGCACAAGATTATCTCTGTACTATACTGTGCGTAATTTGAGCACAATATTATCTCTGTACTATACTGTGCGTAATTTGAGCACAAGATTATCTCTGTACTATACTGTGTGCAATTTGAGCACAAGATTATCTCTGTACTATACTGTGTGTAATCTGGGCACAAGATTATCTCTGTACTATACTGTGTGTAATTAGAGCACAAGATTATCTCTGCACTATACTGTGTGTAATTTGAGCACACGATTATCTCTGTACTATACTGTGTGCAATTTGGGCACAAGATTATCTCTGTACTATACTGTGTGTAATTTGGGCACAAGATTATCTCTGTAATATACTATGTGTAATTTGGGCACAAGATTATCTCTGTACTATACTGTGTGTAATTTGGGCACAAGATTATCTCTGTACTATACTGTGTGTAATTTGAGCACAATATTATCTCTGTACTATTCTGTGTGCAATTTGGGCACAATATTATCTCTGTACTATACTGTGTGTAATTTGGGCACAAAATTATCTATGTACTATACTGTGTGTAATTTGAGCACAAGATTACCCCTGCACTATACTGTGTGTAATTTGGGCACAAGATTATCTCTGTACTCTACTGTCTAATTTTCCGCCAACTGTGATAAATTGAAGGCCTGAGCTGAATCATTATATCATATTATTTTTTTCCCGCCTCCACAGGCCTCGTCTATGCTGTACATCTGGCCTGCGCTCACAGTATTCCCCTAAATCAAAGTAAATCAGTGCTGTATTGCTACAGTCAAAAAGTATATTTCTCAGAAAGAAGTGGTATTAAAATGGGAACTGCTGAATGAACTGGATGCCTTTTCACAATCCCTCTTGGCTCTGATACAACGGGAGGTTATCCTGAATATGAGCTCCAGGGTACCTGCAGTGTGGCTCATCAGTGGAAGCTTTTGCCAGGATCACACCAGCCCCACTCCCCCATTCCAACAACACTGGCACCGGTGGAGACGAGGTTGCAAAGTAAGATCGCACATTTGCAAGTGTAAATTGGGACATGTAAATGTGTGCGCACACATACGCACACCCACACACGTGTGTGCACACGCATGCAATGAACAGCGAGGGCACAATAGTTGTTTTGTTCGGAGCACTGTGGAGTCAACAGCTGAAAAACAAAAAGTTGCTCTTTGGAAAACAGGCTATGTGAGCTTAAGAATCAGATTTCACCTTAAATGAGTAGCTGATTGTAAAAAGTAACATAGCGTCCAAGGCATTCCATTTGTGAAAATATTAAAATCATGCATCTGGGCAATACTTTAGAGCGCACTTGACACTACGGTTCTAGGCTTAATATCAGAATAAGTGACTTTTTGTAAGTTGATTTTTAATTAGACACCGCCACTCATCACACGTAGCGTAAGTGGAATGAAGATTGAGCCGTTTAAAATGATCAAATCAGGAAATAGACTCGGTATAAGGATTTATTGGAGTCATCCATATGAAAATAATTACACTTCACCAGTCACGTTGTATGAAATTTTTGTAAGAATGACTGATCTAGCTTTATTAGTTTAGAAGACCTAGCAAATGCTCGAGAATGCATCGTGAGAGAATCTTTGATGCCTCCGATGTAAGTGGAACAAGATGGCTGTCGCCGTCTTCTATCACCTCTTCCAGGGCCACTTTCCCAGTGATATCCTCCCACCCTCTCGTCTGCACGCGAGAGAGGTCCATGATGCCCTTTCATCCAACTGTACCGCCAGAACCTTTTTTTTGCGGAGGGTTATTTTCTTTTTCTTTTATCTCAGCTGTAGTTCGCTATTCAGAGGAAGGACTATTTACAACCTTGGCTATCCTCTGCCACACAGCAGAGGCTAGCCAGGCCGCACACCACATTCGAGCTAGGCTGCACAACGCTACTAGTGCTCTGAATGAGCACACGTTTATTTTCATGTTCATTCAGAAGCATTTCAATTTTACCCTCACAGAAAAATTCTTCTTTGCTTTCCTGTTGCCTGCCATGGCCTATAATACTGACAAAATCGTGTTGGCACCCTGTGTTTTCAGAGAGTTGGCGTGTGAATATGGTGTGTGTGAATGTGGTGATTCATAATGATGTGCACACGCTTCCTAATAACCAATCAAGTCTGATATATCAACCTGCAACACATTTGCACTCAGGTCAGTAGTTTATGCAGGTTTGATGAATCGCACGTGAGGTTTTCATACGCAAGTTGGTATGCTGAAATATATGCTAATTTTTACGACCATATTGACAAATGAGGCCCACAGTGTTTACAGCAGATCTATGGCTGTATCAGTTACCTGTGCTGGAGCTGATAGTCTCTTTGCCAGTAACATGTCCCAGCAGGTCATACTGGTTGAGCCTGGAGCCATCTTCCGCTACAGCGACAGACATATTCTGCCCTTTGGTCCAAAGGTAAACCACCTCATTGTTGGTGTAGGCATCTATAGGGGTAGACAGGTAAACTGCAGTGTAAGCCATCACTCTGCTGTGTGCTTTGACCAACACCGATACATCCAACACAATTAACACAGTTTACTTTGAATAAACAAGTACATATTTTAGGGAAAGGGGTAAGAGGTAATGTGGAATACCTTCTATTTCAATAAAACCTTAAGCAGAGAGAATCGGGGGGAAAAGAATAAATACAATTCAGATGTCAGCCTGGAGTTTGCTGATTAAATCTTAATGGGCGGTGAGATAAGTTATTGTTAATTTGTATTGTAAGACCACTGATGTAATCAAACTGAGATGCATTAACTTTAATGCTACCTATAATTAATTGCAATTGGTTGCAGAGAGTTATTATCCTAAAATTTTACTACAGACAGTATTCTAATGTACTCCTCTCTTACAGAAAAAAACTGTGAAAATGTCAGTAATGTCCAACCTCTGACATCTTTTCTCACCTACTTTATGTAAACTAAGCTGAGGAGGAAAAGAGAGACAGGCTCCTGCATCCTTACTGCACTTTTATACAAAGCACTAACACTGTGCTTTCAGACTAATGGCAGTCATACAAATGATTTCATCATCAGTGGCGAGTTATCTCAGACAAACCAACCCTCATTATCAGTGGTGAGTTATCTCAAACAACCCATCCCCCATTATCAGGGGTGAGTTATCTCAGACAACCCAACCCCCATTATCAGCGGTAAGTTATCTCAGACAACCCAACCCTCATTATCAGTGGTGAGTTATCTCAAACAACCCATCCCCCATTATCCGGGGTGAGTTATCTCAGACAACCCAACCCCCATTATCAGCGGTAAGTTATCTCAGACAACCCAACCCCCATTATCAGTGGTGAGTTATCTCAGACAACCCAACCCTCATCATCAGTGGCAAGTTATCTCAGACAACCCAACCCCCATTATCAGCGGTAAGTTATCTCAGACAACACAACCCCCATTATCAGTGGTGAGTTATCTCAGAGAACCAAACCCTCATTATCAGAGGCGAGTTATCTCAGAGAACCCAACCCCCATTATCAGGGGCGAGTCATCTCAGACAACCCAATCCCCATTATCAGTGGCGAGTTATCTCAGACAGCCCAACCCTCATTATCGGCAGCAAGTTATCTAAGAGAACCCACCCCCCCATTATCAGGGGCGAGTTATCTCAGACAACCCAACCCCCATTATCAGCGGCAAGTTATCTCAGACAACCCAACCCTCATTATCAGTGGCAAGTTTCTCAGATAACCAAACTGAATTCACCGTGCAATTTTTATTTTGCAACAGCACAGGGGTGCATGACCCAGAGAAGAGCTCTACCAGTGCAGACACCATTATGCATGCAGATACTGGGACAGAAGGTATTACACTTACAACTACCAAACTTTAATGGACATGCGTGAGCATCCATTGGGAAATCTTCCAAATGCATGGGGCATTCAGCGTGGATGGTTAGCCTGCAAAAGAAATGAGAATAAAATAAAGGGGGGAGAAAAGAAAATCACCTTTATTAAAGCAGGCTTCTAGCAGTGTGAATAAGTGGTGAAATTATTGCTGCTTCTCTGCACTTTGCTGTACCACTCACCCTTTTCAACAAGTCACCTTGATTTTCTTCTGATTTACCCAACTCCAACCAGCCACATAAGACTTTCAGCACTTCTGCTCCTTAAACCACAGGTGAGAATTCATAATGTTGTTTCCTCTCACACGCCCACATCACTCCTGGGCCCCTGGAGAACTTTTACAAGCCTGGCCTGTTCTGATTGGTTTGTGCGCTGAGATGGCCTTTGGCTCTAAGCCCAAACTGACTTTCAACTCTGTTTAAAAAAACACGTGTAGTATAATAGTGTAGCCAATAACCATGACAGCCTGGCAGTGAGCACATCTGGGCCCTGAATCTGCTGCCTGTGTTTGGCCTGGGCCCTATATTTGGTCTGGGTCCTGTGTTTGGCCTGGCCCCTGAGTTTGTTCTGGGCCATGTGTTTGGTCTGGACCCTGTGTTTGGCCTGGACCCTGTCTGTGTTTGGTCTGGGCCCTGTGGTTGGCCTGGACCCTGTCTGTGTTTGGTCTGGGCCCTGTGTTTGGCCTGGGCCATGTCTGTGTTTGGTCTGGGCCCTGTGTTTGGCCTGGACCATGTCTGTGTTTGGTCTGGGCCCTGTGTTTGGCCTGGACCATGTCTGTGTTTGGTCTGGACCCTGTGTTTGGATGGGCCCTGCCTGTATTTGGTCTGGGACCTGTGTTTGGCCTGGACCCTGTCTATGTTTGGTCTGGGCCCTGTTTTTGGTCTGGACCTTGTCTGTGTTTGGTCTGGACCCTGTGTTTGGATAGGCCCTGCCTGGATTTGGTCTGGACCCTGTGTTTGGTCTGGACCTTGTCTGTGTTTGGTCTGGACCCTGTGTTTGGATAGGCCCTGCCTGGATTTGGTCTGGTCCCTGTGTTTGGCCTGGACCATGTCTGTGTTTGGTCTGGGCCCTGTGTTTGGCCTGGACCATGTCTGTTATTGGTCTGGACCCTGTGTTTGGATGGGCCCTGCCTGTATTTGGTCTGGGACCTGTGTTTGGCCTGGACCCTGTCTATGTTTGGTCTGGGCCCTGTTTTTGGTCTGGACCTTGTCTGTGTTTGGTCTGGACCCTGTGTTTGGATAGGCCCTGCCTGGATTTGGTCTGGACCCTGTGTTTGGTCTGGACCTTGTCTGTGTTTGGTCTGGACCCTGTGTTTGGATAGGCCCTGCCTGGATTTGGTCTGGTCCCTGTGTTTGGCTTGGACCCTGTCTGTGTTTGGTCTGGGCCCTGTGTTTGGCCTGGACCATGTCTGTGTTTGGTCTGGACCCTGTGTTTGGCCTGGACCATGTCTGTGTTTGGTCTGGGCCCTGTGTTTGGCCTGGACCATGTCTGTGTTTGGTCTGGACCCTGTGTTTGGATGGGCCCTGCCTGTATTTGGTCTGGGACCTGTGTTTGGCCTGGACCCTGTCTGTGTTTGGTCTGGGCCCTGTGTTTGGTCTGGACCTTGTCTGTGTTTGGTCTGGACCCTGTGTTTGGATAGGCCCTGCCTGGATTTGGTCTGGTCCCTGTGTTTGGCTTGGACCATGTCTGTGTTTGGTCTGGGCCCTGTGTTTGGCCTGGACCATGTCTGTGTTTGGTCTGGACCCTGTGTTTGGATGGGCCCTGCCTGTATTTGGTCTGGGACCTGTGTTTGGCCTGGACCCTGTCTGTGTTTTGTCTGGGCCCTGTGTTTGGTCTGGACCTTGCCTGTATTTGGTCTGGTCCCTGTGTTTGTCAGTTTCTCAGTCAGCAGGTCCATCCCCATCACTACCAAGGCCCGGGCAGCCCATCTCTAAACCTCTGAACTCATTTCTGGGAGAAAATAAAATAAAATAGAGAAAACGCTCATCACTTCTACCACCTCCAGTTGATTAGTTATTGACCCAGCGAAACTCATCAAATAGCTTCCTGGGTGATCTCAGCAAATCAACCCTGTCAGCAGCAGGGGTCCCTTGTCTACTCAAAACGCTACACTGTCCCTCTGTTCTCCCCCTGGATAAGACCTCTAATCTCATAGTTCTCTTACACAGTTTCATTTTCAAGTGCACACATTTTGTTTAATGCCCCATTACACTTTTTTACCACATAATATGCGGCACATTCAGAGATACACTGTTTGAACACATCTCCCTCAGAGTCACTGGAAGCAGTTCACGCAATTTTCTATACGGTGCCGTTTTCATTGGGGAAAGTCAGGCAATTATTATATTTGAAATGCTTTCTTGGATATAAGAAAGTAATGTGTACTTGTATTACAAAAGTATGCATCTAAGATAGAAAACATCCAAAAACAAACCAAAGTAAAGGAACTGTGTTTAGGAAGGGCTCTGTATGCTCTCTTCGGGAAGGTCTGGGGGCTTGAAGCTGTATTTGTATGCAAACGGGGAACAGTTCAGACAAGATTTGAAGCTTTTCACTATATCCATCTCCACACCCCCCAAGGATGTCAGCATTATTATCCACTTATAAATTTCATCAGACACCTGGTTCATGGTATAAATCAACACAATTTTTGAGTTTCTCAAGATGGATGAAAAAGTAGACATGATTTCTCACTGAAAGAATGCACTCGTGTCAGAGTAGTCCAGCAGTTTACTGTTCTCACAGAGTTCCCCCTCTTTGTTCTGCCTGTGAAAGCAGTGGAAATAACGGATGATGTGGAGCAGTGTTGCAGTCTAGAGCAGGGCCATCAGACTGTCTGTCTGTACCCTGCCACCACCCTTAAGTGTTTAATGAGATAAAGCATTTTACCTCGTGGGTAATGCTCAGACATAATGGTTATGATGTTCTTGGCCTTGCAAATTAACTGCACTCCCAGGGAAAGAAACACTTTGCGGTTGACGTTAATTAATGGCTATCCTGCAGAATCTGTGTGGCCCGCCGGCCAAGGAACTGCTCCAGGAAGCCCCAAGGGCCCCCCGCCACCCCACCCCACCCCCCTCGCCGCCTCCGCTTCCCAAAAAGCAGGTGCATCGATCGCTCTCTGGGCCCACGGCATCGCTTCTCTGTCTGACTAAAGGGGGGGGGTCTCGCAGTGAAGCCCGCTCCCATGTGAGCATGCCCCTGTCCCTGCCGGTAAATCAGTGATATGTGTGTGTGTGGGGGGGGGCAGACCTTTCCTGGCCCGACTCAGCCCACAGTATCCACAAAAATGCCCTGGCGCCTCCATACTTGAACCAACACCGCCCCCCCTCCAGAAAATGAAAATAAAATAAATGATGCTATCTAGATACAAGGCCCAGGATTTACAACGCAATGCACATGCCAATCAGTAAGAGAAAATTCCACAAATTATCAAATTATGGCTTGTAGAAATGCTGTGAATTGTAAGGTATTAATTGTGACAATTGATGGACTGCTATACCTAAAGACAAAACTAGGGCTATCTCATGTGAAGGAAAAAGGTGCAACACAAAGCTTCTGGCAAACTCCTGAATATAGTCAGGCACTAAACAGAGAAGAGGACGAGCACTTGGACCAGTTTATTTTACTAATCTACGTCAGGGTCTTGTTGCTTAGGAACCATGACAAGGGCCTTATTTTATGTCCACTTGAGAAGCAGCCTGGATGTTTTCTTCCATTGTAATCCATTCAAGGGCAAAAACATCTTCTGCCTGGAAACAGCTGAATAATACTTGAATATGATTGGAGATAATGTGACTAAAGGAAGATGGCTTTTCCATATACGTGGCTGACATGCGGATCTTAAATAAGATGTTTTTTTTATTTTTTATTTCCATTTAATAAGGATCCAAATAAAGCATGTCCCTTCCTTAGCGACAGTCCAACGCATGTCATATATCGCCTCCCTGGTTGATTTGTGCTTTTCCCTATGAAGGGAGCAAATGAATAATCAAAAAGGTAATATCTGATAAAGGCTGCAACATATTGTACACTGCATATATTGGAACTAAAGCAATAAATGTATATGCTGTATGAACTCACCATTAATTATTTTGGCAGAAAACACATTTCTAAAGGCTCATTTTGTCTGGCTGGGGTATACTAATCAAAAGTGTGCATGATGCTTTTGAGAAAACAAACGGGGCCTTTAATAATAAATGACATTCACATCAGTCAACATAATCTTCTACTGATTTTTACATTTATCTGCCAATAATTCCTTTCCGCAGACCCTCGCAGTGCCCGTTCGTTCATATCTTAAATGCTCATTTAAGAGCAAACAGAAAATACCGTGCGGTACAACAGAGCAGCCAGTGATTAAAACGCAAAAGGGGCTAAAATACAAGCATGCAGCAATAATGGAAACTTCAATCATTTCTAAAGCTCTTCCAGCATTTTCCCCACCATTAATGTATTTGCGTTGTGTTCAAGAGGCCAGAAATAAGCCTTTAATGGATGTGGTTGTGGTGTTTTTTTTCTTTTTTACATCTTGCGAGAATAAATTGGGCTGAGCTGAGAATATAACATGCTGCTATCCTAATTTAGAGAAAAATGCACGGTGACCGGAATGTGAGCCACTCAATTTCTGGCCAAACGAGGAGAGTCCTCTTTCCTGGCCAAACAGAGGTGAGCGTTGTGCCATTTTTCATCAGTGATCCGCTCCACCCCCTCCTTCAAACGTCTCATTCGCCTCCAGAAGCTCCCACGCATGTGGGGGATGCGAACAGGTCTCTGCAGGTCTGCTTGAATGCATGGCTGCGACAGGCCCCGCATCAGGGCTGCGACAGTCCCTGCATCAGGGCTGCGACAGTCCCCGCAATCACGGCTGCGACAGGCCCCGTAATCACGGCTGCGACAGGCCCCGCATCACGGCTGCGACAGGCCCCGCATCAGGGCTGCGACAGGCCCCGCATCAGGGCTGCGACAGGCCCCGCATCAGGGCTGCGACAGGCCCCGTAATCACGGCTGCGACAGGCCCCGTAATCAATGAAAGTGTGACCAAACAAACTTTTCTGTTAATTGATGTATTTTATTTAGCATGCTCTGTTTATTTTCCCCTGTAATAATCACTGCTATCACGGCATTGTTAACAGTGAATAGGCAAATAGAATTAGATGCCAAACCTTTGGGCAAGAGAAGTAGTGTCATTAAGGTGGGCCCCTGGATTCAGGTAATAACAGGAAGAGTTTGCCGCTGTTCCATGGACTTAAAGGTCATTTTGTTTTAGTTATTTGTCAACACTGAATGTGAATGATCATTTGTCTAATTCCTGGTTATTCAGCTAACAGATGCAAACCTCTATTGACTGGGACGTTAGATGTAAAGTATACGTCATTCTGTAGATGCTTGATCGCATAAAAAATATCAGAATTAAGGTCTAATTTAGTTGGTTCTGGTCATGCTTTCAGACAACTGCAAAACAAAAAAAATAACAGAATCCTCCTTTTCAAGTCCCAATAAGAGAATGTGGGCGAGCTACATATTATTCGGTTGGACTGGACTTTAAACATCTATAAAATGATTGCTTCCTCTCTGGAGGTAAGGCAGCAATAAAAAAAACAGTCATTTAGTGTGTGCAGACTGAGCTATAAATCACAGAGAGCTGAGCTCTGTGGTTTCTGTCCCTCCCAAAGCAAAAAAAAAAAAGACAAAAAAAGAAATGTAGGAAAAAATAACAGTCCTAAAGGGTTCAGAGCATATCCACATTTTATATGTACTCCACAGGGCTATTAAACTATCTGAACTGATCTGAACCCACCATCTGGGGCTAAGTATTCTTAGCTGTGCAAAAGGTCATACACAACAGCATACTAAACTGGAAAATAAAAAATAAACATCTGCCAAGTTAAATTATGATGTTAAAAGACAGACTGTCCTTCACTTTTGACAGATGCACATCTTTCACACGTGTACTGTGTCAAACTAATCAAACAAATAAGGCCTGAGGTTGTAAAAGCTGAAGTGGAATGAGCCATTCTCAGAAACGCCGTTAGAGGGGATGGATCCAGGGAAAGGATCAAAGCCATCGCTCACCACTGCTATCCCTTTCCAAGATGCCATAGGCAGTTGAGTTCAACTGTGAAGACAATTCCAAGTGCACACATACACACACACACACACACACACACACGCGCAGACACACACACACACACACGCAAGTTGTGCCCTCCTTGGAAGAATTATTTGAAGGAAGCAATTAAGCATCGTCACCTTTATCTGTCAGCAGACATTCATAACCCGACACCACCCTGACCGCTTCCTAAAACTGTGACACACAACCCTGACCGCTTCCCAAAACTGTGACTTTCATAACCTTACACAACCCTGACCGCTTCCTAAAACTGTGTCATGGTTTTGGACCCTGTGGTCCTATGCGGTCGTTTTCCTCGGTGGCCACGCGGGGGCGCTGCCCTTTTGGTGGATGCTTGCTCCTCCCTGCTGAGTTGGGGGAGGTTCTGTTAAGCTGTTACACCTGTCGTAGTCACCGGAGATATGTATATAAGCCTACCGTTCCCTTCATGCGGGGCTTCGACATTAATTGTTACTTGTTTGTTTATTGTTACGTACTGTGGTGTTTTTGTTGGCTGTGAGTTCTCGTACCATTTGTGGCTACTCGCCTTTTGTTAACGTCTCTTTGTTGAGGCAGGGCTTATTTCTTGCTGGCTTTGTAGTGGATTATCTCGTAGAAGTTTGGGACTGTAAAATCTCTGCTCTAGTTCGCCTGTGTGCGTTTTCCTCCGTGTATGGAGATTTGGGCGATGGTCGGAACTGTGTTCTGTTCGCCTCTTGGTGCATGTCGTCTCATGTGAGATCTGGCGTTTCGCTACGGCTGGGTTGCTTAGCTTGTAGAAGTGTAGAGCAGCTGTTCTTTGTCCCCTTTCGCCGGTTAATGGTTTTCTTATAGAGAGACCTGGCGTGTTAGCTTCTACTGATTTCCGGGTTACGTTAAGCCAGTTAGTAGCTTGGTACGTTTATTCCCTGTTTTGTTCTCCTTCTCATGGGTTACATTCCCCTTTGTTGTGAGTCGGGGTTATCGTTTCATTTCACCTTACTAAGAGGCTAGGGCGTGTGTTTATGTAAGTTCGCTGTGTCTTTTGGGTAGTAAGTTTTGGGACGACGGTGCTCCGTCGGCTCACCTGTAAAATGTTTCTCTCATGGAGATCGGGTGTTTACCCAGGTATGTTTGCTGCATCAGACTGCGAACTCATTTAAGTAGCCATGGAACGTTAAGTCTCTGTTCCTGTTCGCCTCGTTACGTTTCCCCTTACTGAGAGGCAGGGCTTGTGCTTGTTAGTCAGTTAGCCGACAGTTTCGATTGGTGAAGGTGCAGCTGTCCATATCATCTTTTTGTGCTTTCCTTCTCCGGGTATGGAGATGTGGGCGATTCGGTTCGGAACTTTAGTTCGTTTCGCCCTTCGGTGCAATTCGTCTCTTAGGGAGACCGTTAGATGATGTTGGACATGTTTGCGGTTGACTGCAAGTCTTTTAGCCTAGGTACATTAATTATCTGTTCCTTCGCCTCATTTCATTTCTCCTGTTTGAGAGGTTAGGGCGTGGCTCTATTGTTAGCTTGTCATTTTGCTGGTTAAGCATTGGGACGACGGTGTTCCGTCGGCTCACCTGTAAAATGTTTCTCTCTCCTGGGAGATCGGGTGTTTACCCAGGTCTGTTTGCTGCATGTGACTGCTAGCTATTGGAAGTAGCCACGGAACGTTATCTGTTCCTTCACCTCCTCCTATACCTATTGGTATTAGTTTTTTCCTGTGTTTATGTGCTGTGTGTTTTGTTTGTGCCATTGTGCTACTCGCCTGTTCTTATGCGTCTCGTTGTCGAGACAGGGCGTGTTATTTCTGGCTCGGTTATCTGTGAGCCGGTCTGTAGCTGTGGTGTGTGTGTTCCCTGTTTTGTCTCCTTCCCTTATCTGCGGGGTATCCCGCCTTAGTGGCCTAAGGGCTTAATGATTCCCCTTGCTGCGTTTGGCTCCTCCCACCTCACACGTCACGCCACATTACAAACTGTGACTTTCATAACCTTACACAACCCTGACCGCTTCCTAAAACTGTGACTTTCATAACCTTACACAACCCTGACCGCTTCCTAAAACTGTGACTTTCATAACCTTACACAACCCTGACCGCTTCCTAAAACTGTGACTTTCATAACCTTACACAACCCTTACCACTTCCTAAAACTGTGACTTTCATAACCCTACACAACCCTTACCACTTTCTAAAACTGTGACTTTCATAACCCTACACCACCCTTACCACTTCCTAAAACTGTGACTTTCATAACCCTACACAACCCTTACCACTTTCTAAAACTGTGACTTTCATAACCCAACACAACCCTTACCACTTTCTAAAACTGTGACTTTCATAACCCTACACCACCCTTACCACTTCCTAAAACTGTGACTTTCATAACCCTACACAACCCTTACCACTTCATAAAACTGTTGACTTTCATAACCCTACACAACCCTTACCACTTTCTAAAACTGTGACTTTCATAACCCTGCACCACCCTTACCAATTCCTAAAACTGTGACTTTCATAACCCTACACCACCCTTACCACTTCCTAAAACTGTGACTTTCATAACCCTACACCACCCTTACCACTTCCTAAAACTGTGACTTTCATAACCGTACACCACCCTTACCACTTCCTAAAACTGTGACTTTCATAACCCTACACCACCCTTACCACTTCCTAAAACTGTGACTTTCATAACCCTACACCACCCTTACCACTTCCTAAAACTGTGACTTTCATAACCCTACACAACCCTTACCACTTCCTAAAACTGTGACTTTCATAACCCTACACACCCCTTACCACTTCATAAAACTGTTGACTTTCATAACCCTACACCACCCTTACCACTTCCTAAAACTGTGACTTTCATAACCCTACACAACCCTTACCACTTCATAAAACTGTTGACTTTCATAACCCTACACAACCCTTACCACTTCCTAAAACTGTGACTTTCATAACCCTACACCACCCTTACCACTTCCTAAAACTGTGACTTTCATAACCCTACACCACCCTTACCACTTCCTAAAACTGTGACTTTCATAACCCTACACCACCCTTACCACTTCCTAAAACTGTGACTTTCATAACCGTACACCACCCTTACCACTTCCTAAAACTGTGACTTTCATAACCCTACACCACCCTTACCACTTCCTAAAACTGTGACTTTCATAACCCTACACCACCCTTACCACTTCCTAAAACTGTGACTTTCATAACCCTACACCAAGGGCCAATCACAGGCTAACAAACTGCAGCAGCGCACAGCCAAGCCAATCATGGGCTAACAAACTGCAGCTATGCGCAGCCAAGCCAATCACAGGCTAACAAACCGCAGCTTATGTTCAGCCGAGCCAATCACAGGCTAACAAACCGCAGCTATGTGCAGCCGAGCCAATCACAGGCTAACAAACCCCCATGTGCAGGGACCACTTCATTTCACACCTTACCTGCAGTACATTAAAAATTAATTGTCTGTAACATTTATTTTGCTGCTCTATTTTTAAAACCGGCAAGCATAAGGGCTAGATATGGTTCTGATGCAATTTGATTTCTGAAGGGAGCCTTTATGTTCAAGAAACAGCCTTTATATCAGGTGGGGGTAGAAGGTTGCTTGTGCCCATCCCAGGAGTATCGCTGCCAGTGTATCCTCAACCCAAATCACGTCACTAAACACAATTTAACGGGTAACATGCACGCCATGCAAGTCAGCTCATATAAGGGGGTCTACTGAACAGATTAAAAAACTAACTCACCGCATCCTGCAGTCTCAACTGAGACCAAGCACTTGTTTTATTCTTTCAATTACATTCTCAAACTACAGGAAGTGTGGTACACAACTGCAGCAGAGAGCTGTCTTCATTTTTGAATTTATTATTACACATAGGCATCTATGAAGTGCCAAAAAATAATAATGACAATGGATAGCATTTATGTTCCCAAAGCACTTTATGGGGAAGAAGGGAAACTCCCCTCAATCCCCACTGATGCGTAGCTCCCTCTAGGTGATGCACGGCAGCCATTTTAGGCCAGACCGCTCACCGCAGATCTACTGAGGTCAGCACACTATGGGACATCCTGCTCTTTATGATAACTGCCATGGGAGCCAGGGCCTCTCATCCTACAGCACAGTGTCCCCATCAGACTTTCCCACCCACACCTACATGGCTTCATTCAGAAGGAGCAGGAAAACATGGTGGGTTGGATTCTGGTATATTTAAATTATTGTTCCAGAAGCATCTATACCACACCTGTAGTATCAAAATTATATTTTATAAAATATTTTATCTATTATAAAACTGTTTCAAATGCCAACATTTCATTATTACACACTTACTGATGGATTTACCTGAGCAATTTAACACAAAATATAATGCTTACATTTTAATCTATTTCACTTTTACACTGTGATAGAGAAAGAAAGCTACGCATGCATGCAGGTACTCCATTTCCCTTCCCTGTTTGGAATCACTAACTTTGCCTCTAATGCCACTGTTCAGCTGAACACGCAGGGAGCCCTGCAGATGAAGCGAGAGTGCTGATTGGCCAGCTCCTCTACTGCAGCTGCTCACAAGCCATCCAGAATGTCCCAGGCTATTGGCCACTGCTGCAGGAAAGCTGGCCAATCACAGGACAGGTGACTTTCTGCTGACTGACAGAAGCCTGCAGGTGACTGCCCTGCCCATAGGGGAAGCTACAGCATCTGAAATATACAGAAATATATAAATATACGTCCATAAATATACTAATAATAAGAATATCACACTCTATGCCTAAGCATTTGTTAATTGACCAGCTCACACATGATGCTTGACATGGCGGAAAGTCACTCTATATAAAATGAGTCCTACTTATCTTCTTCTATGCAAATGACTGGATATGAACAGAATGCTTAATCTAGCATTCACACAGTATCTCTGAAAATGTTTCTTTCCCCCTCCAACTGTTCAACAGGGCCTCAATTAATCATTAGCCATCCAGTTGGGAATCATGTCACTCTGATCAACACTGAGCATATGTGTGCAAATGGAAGCAAAGGGGCTGTAGCTTAGCCACCTGCGTTTCCCTACACTGTCAGCTCAGCCAGCCCTGTAACGGGTGTGTTCCCTCTAACGCATACTCAGGGACTGCTGATGAGAGAGAGACAGATGTGTAAAAATGTTCCTCTGCTGTCATTAACAACAACAATAATAATGATAATAATGATAATAATAATTTAAAAAACATAATAATAATAATAATAACAACAACGATGATGGCAACAACAGCAATAATAATACTAATGATAATATGTGCTACCCACTCCATGGTTCCTTACAGCATCTGAACATACACAAGTTTTGTATTAGAATGTGTGGAGTGAGTGTTGAGTAGTCATCTGTCCTCATCTACTGGGCCCAAAAACAAAAACTTTCCTCAAAAACAGCAACACTTCTCTTCTGTGAGTAATAATTATGATTCTAATTTCATCCACCAGTTAAAAAAACACTGAATAATGAGAACACATTCAACAATATTCAAAATAGGCCAAGATCAATTGTTTAGTACATGTTGAATTCCACCACGCTAACATTCCATCTTAAATCAATAAGTGGCTCAAACCACATTTATCCTTGACTCTGACTCTGGCAGTATTTTTTTACTCACAAATGCAGGTTGGCAAGTTCATTTATGTGATGCTGAACTCAATATACTGTGCCTGTACTAAAAAAGTCATGTTTGCATTTATTTGTAAGTGAAATTTTAAGTGAAATGAGGTTGAATGGAAAAAGGTTTGATGAGACAGATACTGCGGAGACTCCACATTAATAGCAATGAAGTGGTGTGGGGGGTGTGAGTGCAGAAAACACTTAAAATGGAACACAGTTGTTTTCAAAGACAGTGAAGGGAGGTAAAGAGATTGGAGGAGCAGAAATGAACAGTAGGGTAGGGAGGTAAAGAGAGTGGGGGAACAGAAAGGAACAGTAGGGCAGGGAGGTAAAGAGAGTGGGGGGCAGAAAGAAACAGTAGGGCAGGGAGGTAAAGAAACTGGGGGAGCAGAGAGGAACAGTAGGGCAGGGAGGTAAAGAGAGTCAGGCAACAGAAATGAACAGTAGGACAGGGAGGTAAAGAGAGTTGGGGAACAGAAATGAATAGGAGGACGGGGAGGTAAAGAGAGTGGGAGAACAGAAAGGAACAGTATGACAGGGAGGAAAAGAGAGTCTGGGAACAGAAATGAACAGTAGGACAGGGAGGTAAAGAGAGTGGGGAAAAGAAAGGAACAGTAGGGCAGGGAGGTAAAGAGAGTTGGGGAGGAACAGAAAGGAACAGTAGGGCAGAGAGGGAAAGAGAGTGGGGGAACAGAAAGGAAAAGTATGGCAGGGAGGTAAAGAGAGTGGGGGAAGAACAGAAAAGAACACTATGGCAGAGAGGTAAAAAGTGTGGAGGAGGAACATAAAGGAACAGTAGGGCAGGGAGGTAAAGAGAGTGGGGGAGGAACAGAAAGGAAAAGTAGGACAGGGAGGTAAAGAGAGTGGGGGAGGAACAGAAAGGAACAGTAGGGCAGGGAGGCAAAGAGTGGGGGAGGAACAGAATGGAACAGTAGTTGGGAGGTAAAGAGAGTCGGCGAACAGAAATGAACAGTAGGACAGGAAGGTAAAGAGAGTGTGGGAACAGAAAGGAACAGTATGACAGGGAGTTAAAGAGAGTGGGGGAAGAACAGAAAGGAACAATATGACAGGGAGGTAAAAAGAGTGGAAGAGGAACAGAAAGGAACACTATGGCAGGGAGGTAAAGAGAGTCGGGCAACATAAATGAACAGTAGGACAGGGAGGTAAAGAGAGTGGCGGAACAGAAAGGAAAAGTATGGCAGGGAGGTAAAGAGAGTGGGGGAAGAACAGAAAAGAACACTATGGCAGAGAGGTAAAAAGTGTGGAGGAGGAACAGAAAGGAACAGTAGGGCAGGGAGGTAAAGAGAGTGGGGGAGGAACAGAAAGGAAAAGTAGGGCAGGGAGGTAAAGAGAGTGGATGAGGAACATAAAGGAACAGTAGGGCAGGGAGGTAAAGATAGTGGGGGAGGAACAGAAAGGAACAGTAGGGCAGGGACATAAACAGAGTGGGGGAACAGTATGGCAGAGAGGTAAAGAGAGTGGGGGAACAGAAAGGAACAGTAGGGCAGGGAGGTAAAGAGAGGGGGGAACAGAAATGAACAGTAGGACAGGGAGGTAAAGAGAGTGGGGGAACAGAAAGGAACAGTATGGCTCGGATGTAAAGATAGTGGGGGAAGAACAGAAAGGAACAGTAAGGCAGGGAGGTAAAAAGAGTGGAGGAGGAACAGAAAGGAACAGTAGGGCAGGGAGGTAAAGAGAGTGGAGGAGGAAAAGAAAGGAACAGTAGGGCAGGGAGGTAAAGATAGTGGGGGAGGAACAGAAAGGAACAGTAGGGCAGGGAGGTAAAGAGAGTGGGGGAACAGTATGGCAGAGAGGTAAAGAGTGTGGGGGAACAGAAAGGAACAGTATGGCAGGGAGGTAAAGAGAGTCTGGGAACAGAAATAAACAGTAGGACAGGGAGGTAAAGAAAGTGGGGGAACAGAAAGGAACAGTAGGGCAGGGAGGTAAAGAGAGTGGGGGAGGAACAGAAAGGAACAGTAGGGCAGGGAGGTAAAGAGAGTGGGGGGGGGGGGGGGGGGCCCTAGTCTCCTAAACAATTAGTGCAGATGTGGTCCGGCACACATGAGGCTCCATCTCTGCACAGCGAATTACGCGCCAATATCAGCGTGGGCTGGTGCTGCAGGCGCGGCTGACGAGAGCTTCGCTCCGTGTCTGAGGCGCGGCTTTAGGACCCAGCTTTGACGCGACTGCACCCAGCTGTCTGTTTCATAAACACGGCCACACACAGCATCTCGCTACTTCTTTTGTGTCTTCTTGGCATATTGATTTTCTCCTCCTCACTGCCTCATGGCCCTGCAGAAGTGCTTACTGTTGCAGATTGAATTTCTGCAAAGTGTTAATGCTACTGACATGGAAAGAAATACATTAGGTGCTACATTCGACGGTGATTGGTGAAATTGGAAAGAAAAGGGGGGATGGGGGGTTCCTTGCAAGTGAAAAGCAAAACGGTGTTATTTAATATATTTATTATATGCTCCATAGGCACAAAAGCATCAACATTACAGCAGGTGATATGTACAGAAACATCCATTCTGCTTCAGGATATCAGACTAATGTATGCGCAATTATGTGCCTAACGGCCAACCATATCATATTTAAGAACTTGCACACTAAAATGGTGCATTGATTACCATGGAGGAACACTGCTGCAATATTGCAATATTCTGAAGTGCACAACACCAGCATTCCACCAAGGACTCAGCGGTTCTGGCCCAATTCTGCCCTTTCCATAGCTCACTATGGCTGCTATGCTCATTAGATGCATTTCATTGCGAGCCACTGTTATGCATTAGAAATTCCATTTGTGAGGACTGTTTAAGCTTTCACTTTGAAAAGAAAAGCAAATATCTGTAACAAAGTAAAGAAAAGAGTTTTTGCATCTTTCTATGCTATGTAGTTAATGGTTACACAGGGACATTTTGGGACTCTGGCTTTCTGATCACGAGACTGGGCTCCCTGCGGAGTCATTCACAATTAACACTCCTGATCAACTGAGGCACAATAGAGTGTCTGTCCCCTTCTTCATGTGACTCTGAGATGAACACAGACTGCCTGATCGATCAGGCACCAGTTTGGGCAGGAACACCCCCCCTCTTTTGAAAAGGAGAGGGGAGACTCATTGAACTCAATGAATTCTGAATAAAAGTGACCTCACTACAGCTATAAGCCACTGTTAAATCGGAAAGGCCAGAGAAATTCTACAAATATTTTCTTGGAAAATGCAGTTGTCTGTTTGCAGTAAAATGGATAGGTTTGAGTGGAATTGGGGGGGAAATGGGGAAAGTGTTATGTGCTGCTCAGTGAGAATGAAGGACATTCTCTGAACATACTCATTTAAAGTATGTGTGCCATACGGAAGGAAAAATAATGCTTCTCTGAGTGCTACATTCTTCATGGATACTTTTTCCCGGTGTTAATTAATATCTATGGTACACTGTTATCGATCACACCCGTAATCTTTCTTGTAAGAGTCAAAATGAACCCCCCCTCACCAAAGCTACTTCCTCCCCGGATGCCTGTCTGATTGCTGGGGGCATTATCTCAGACATTTCCTGACTAACTGCAGGAACCGTTCAACAGCCAACCTCATTCATCAGGCACCTGTGCATGTGCAGAACAGAGTCAGCACGGGCCCTGCACTGGGGCCGCTCTCCTGTCCAAGGTCCACCTTAATCCCCGTCATTAAAAACACATTACGCCTGAACTCTCACCCTGCCCCACCGGGGCCAAGTCTCTAACTTAAAAATATTTTCAGTGGGAGAAAAAAACGGGCTTGATCTTCCTGGATACCTGCCATACCAACCTCATTACGATAATCACGGTCCAGAGGCCCGGGAAACACAAAGCAGTGTATTGTGGGAGCGAAAAAGGGGGGGGGGGGGGGGGCAGAGATGATGGGTCCTCTCATGGTATAGGGGTCTAGGGGGGGCCCACCTCATAGTATAGGTGAGAGGGGGAGTATCACATCATGGCGTATGGGTATATGGGGGGGGGGGCTAACATCATAGTGTATGCGTGTGGGGGGGGGGGGGGGGGGGGGGGGGTGTCACCTCATGGTGTGGGGGTGTAGGGGGGGGCTCACCTCATGGTGTAGAGGAGTGTACCGTTGTCCACCAGCCGCAGAAGCTTGTTGGGCGTGGTCATGTTGTGAGCGACAGATTTCTTCCCGTTGTGAAAGAAGGTGTCTGGGGTCCAGATCTTGCTGGCAAGCAGGTTGTTGAGGGGAAGGACATGCATGGGCCCATCAAACTTCAGCCTCTCATCTCTCCAGCTCTGGCGGAAGAACACATCGATTGTGTACTCCTGGAGAACAGAGGGAACATGGGTACAGGAAGGTATAAAGGAATCATTAGACACAACAATAGATTAATTTATCTGAAAAACCTTAAGAAAAAAGAGTGCACGGTCTTTGGTCCGTAATCACTTAAAAAAATTAAATGTCTTCATTAGGGGGCAGAAACATTGATGGCATTTTGGTAAATAATTGAAGGAGCAGAGGTTATGCAATATTCCTTTTTAATGTCTATCCTCCTTTGATCTGCACCTTTTTAATGATTGGGTGTGCATCTTCTTAATTACAAATCAAATACACTTTAGGATTAAATTCTTAATTCATTCATCTCAAGATGTTAAAAAGGGCAAAACACATTAATAATGTTACTGTAAAATTGTACTTTGCCCTGTGATAAACTATTGTCCTTTCCTGGCCTCTGGTATACAGACTCAAGGTTTCTCTATGCGTATATTCCTCAATAATTTATCCTAGATTTGATCTTACAGTGAAAACAGTCTGCTGCTTAATGTAGCTTCCTTAAGGCACCCTTCCATTTTCATACTTGAACGGTTGCAATGATTTGTGACCAGTGGGCTTAGTCATGTCCTTTAGAGTAATCTCTCTCCACACACTGCCAAACCCAAACAACAAGCAATTCCTCATATACCTTAAGATATTCGGAGATGAACAGCCTCACGTCCACAGAAGCTCTTCAGTTGAGAACCGCCGTCAGCATTTATAACTTGCGCTCATGTATTCCAGTCACAACAGAATCCTCCACCCATTTCACACGTTGGTCACATATTTGAAACAACACTGACGATCTGTCTGTCTAATTTTGCTGCAAAATCTAGTTGTACAGAAGCACAGCAATTTCAGTACACGCACTGTTCCGATCAGCCTCAATCAACCTCAGCTTCAGTCAACCTCGGCCTCAAAACCCCCTCAGCTTCAGCTTAAATCAGCCTCAGCTTCAGCCACAGCCTCCCTGAGAGGCAAAATGACAGAATCAATTTTCTTTCTCAGGTAAGATTTTGGATTGTTGGATTGAATAATCCCCAACCGCCTTTTCTTTAATTTGTGACAGATTAAGATCAATTATGTAAATTGAGTATGCAAGATTTTTCTGATTTCCATGCTATATGCAGGGGACCAAAGAAAGAAAACATTGTAGGGCACATGCTGCAGGGGGTTATAAAAAGCTGGCAGGGTTAAAGAACTTTCTGGAAATTAAATCACTTCCTGGGTAGAGAAAATATTTCCTATATGATAGACTAACTAAGCTCAAATATGTAAAGCCAGTAGGTGGGATTTTTCTTATTTACATGCAGAAGAGTAAGCAAGCAGACCTCTGCCCGTACCACTGTAGGGTGCAGGTTGCTGTGCCAGTAGTATTTGAAACTAAATTAAAGCCCCTTCCTTTTTAGCCTCCCATTGCAGACATCCAGCTTTTTACTGTCAGCCAGTTAGAACAGTTTACCTTTCATGGGACAGCTGGGCCTGTTAGCCCCTTTGCGCAGATGCCTAGTGGCCATGGCGCCAGCGGCAACTTTTGCTCAACTGAGACATTTGTTGCTCCTGCAGCCAAACTATGAGTGGGAAAAATAAACTACAACATGTTGTATCTTTATTAGTATACGATTTGTGACAACTCTGCCAAATACAGAGTTTCTAAGTGTCATTCTTCTCCCATAGTAAGTCAAATTAACAAGCAACCCCCCACCCAGTATCGCCTGTAACTATACCTACCCATGCGTGACATAGTGCACAATAGCGTGTGATCATAAATATATTTCTTCATCATCTAAAATTTGTATTCCGTCATAGCAACAAGATAAACCCAACAATAGCCTGATCGTATGCCAAAAAAACTGTGAAAAGCCCAGCTCACTCAAATGCAAAATATACATGTGAAATCTTTGTGTAATGATATCACATCATTCTATTATCAATATCTCCACTACTAAATATAAAATACATATACAATCCTACCATTAGTTTTACACATAGAGATGTTCCTTTCAAAATTCAGTGGTCAATTATTGTCTTGGACAATCTGTTTGAGAAATACCAGTTTAGAACTTTATTACACAACATCGAGCGCCTGCATGGAACATCCCATATACTGTACATGCAGCTCTGAAGTATTTCACGTCATTCCGGTTTTATTCATTTTATTTAACTGTTTTATCCAATAGAAGACAGTATATCCTTCTCAACGGTGTTTGCAATTTGTGATTGGGTGCTTTGAACAGCAAATTACAGCCCAGCGTAACAGAATTTTATCAATGTAGTATGACTCAAACAGCTACAGAAAACGCATTCGCTGACGGGAGTTTTTCGTCCTCTATATGCAAGTAGTACTGCTTGTAATATGCGGTTCTTCTGGCTGGCTACATATGTACGTTAGTTTTTCCACTTAATCACCATCTTGTCCAGTAGGCTATGTTAGATATTATTATCTTCGCATTTTGAGTGCATTTCACATACTGTAATGTAACGTTCATTGATGGTTCAGTCATGTTTTATGTTTGATGTACCGATTTTCATTGAAGCTAGAACATTTGGCAGCATTTTCCTGTTGGAGGGATATTATTTTATTGTAATGTTATCATACATAATATAGGCTATAGGCTTATCTTCCTGGGCTATACTTGTCACTTAGGGCATGGAAAATACTAATTCCAATTTACTGTGCGCTGATATATAGATTCATGTAAAATTTTCCTTGGAGTCATTATGAATGGGAACCTTTTTTTAACTACAGAAAAATGATCCCAGAGCAAAAGGATACACGCTACAGGGGAAACTGATATTTTATTGAGGTACACGAGTGAATGATTAGGCTACATATTTGGGTGTGTGTAACAGTGTGATATCAATGTTTTCATCTTAGAACACTGTACCCTTATGGGTACAGCACTGCCCACATTCAAAGCTCACAAATAAAATCTCAACGCATTTCAGCTTAATTTCTGAAGCATTTTTCCTTTAGTAACATCACTGTCATGTTGCCGGCCTAATCTGAAGTAAACATACAGCTGAAAGAACCAGGAGGGTATTTCGCAAAGCAGGATTATTGAGTTAGCTTTTTTTTTTTACCTCAGTCCATGTTCCAGATTTGGGAGGGTTCCGGGTTTTTTTCTATAGTTATGCAGCTAATTTAGTAATCCTGCTTTGTGAAACACCCTTCTGGAGTACCAGGTGCATCAGCAAAGGAAAAACAAAACACCAAGCAACAAACATGAAAGAATACCTCAGTGCAACAGGCCAATTAGCCTGTCAAATAAAGAACTCGAAATCACTCAAAACCACAACCACATCTATGTTAGCTGAGTATTAATGCACCAGAACTGAGCAAGCCACGCAGATTAGTATTCCCTAATTTAGCCAAATGTTTTCTACAGGCATTGAGTTGTAGAGATATGTCGTAACCACAGACTACTAACAAGGTGTTCCTCAAGCACAAAATAATAACACTGCAACAAAGTTGCACTTCGGTAGAGATTTATTCACACCAAGTGCGTACCTCACGCATGTGCGGTTTATAAGTGGTTTACGTACTGTTCTGTGCATGCGTAGGGGTCTGACTATCCCGCTAAGATGATCATGGAAATAAGGCCATCTTGTTCAAAGGGTCTTTGATGTGGATCTGAGGGGGGGTGGGGGGGGGGGGGGGGGGGGGAGGCAGCGTGAAGCGTGTCGCCCCGAGCAACTCATAACGGGCTCTGGAAACACACAGCAAGGCGGAGTGAGGACAGCAACAGACCTTTTTCACCTCTTAGATTATTTGAATATCTCGAAAATGTTGATTGCAGATAAGAAGGTGTTTACTCAGCCAAGGAATAATAATGAAGGCGGCCGTTCAGTGTCTACGTGCACTGAATGGCTTCTTCATTGTTATCGCTAAAAAGACTAAGGGCTCAATTTACTAAAGGTTTGAAAAAATCACGTGTACAAAATCACGTGTAAAACTGTCACCACCTGCAAAAAAACATCCAATGTTATCAACTAACAGATTTTTGCGGATTAGCCTGAATGAATATGCAAAATTGGGCACCCCTACATTATTTTGCGAAATAGTAGCAGGAGATCAGGAAAACAGATTACTTTAGCACGTGTAATGTGATTTACCAAGCCTGAAAGCCATTTTTGGAATCATAATACAGGCGCGGATCCAGGGGGGGGTCGAGGGGGTCCCCCCCCCCACCCCCTGCTCACAGTGACCAACGATTTTTCCATTATGAGGTTTTGGCGCGCCCAGGCCCGTGGCGATGTAGTCTCGGAACTCGCGCAGTTGAATCCAATGTTTTGAAGGCCAATGTCTGCGTCGTTGATCGGGCATGGATTGATTCGGTTCCTTTCCTGCTCATTGGAAAATTCTTGGAGCTCAGCACATGGCGCAAGCGTCCGCGTCGCTCCAGTCCCGGGTGTCCCCGGCCCTGTTTCACTAGCATAGTTGCCTTCAGCGAGGGGACGTGCACTGACAGGGTAAGCCAGCCAGCCTGCATGAGTAGAATAGAATTTCAATTGTGATTCGAGGCTTGTCTGAATTTTAGAGCGATTGAAGTATTACACAGACTTGAGACCGACAAAGTGGTCCAAATGTTCATACAAAAACATCCACGGCGTTTGTTTGCTCCTATATATGAAAAATAAGACCTGCAGACTTAAAATGGCTTAAGGTATTTCATGTATCCCGGTTGCCACAAAATTAATTTCCTTAAAAAGAATAAAGAAAAAAAAGTTTATGTCCGATCCTGAGACATTTCAGACCTGGCCTGGGTGTGTGAACAAGCAGGATTTTGGTAACGGGAATATACTTCAAATCCATCTAAAGCTATCTTCAAATATGAAAATTTCCTAATGAGGGGGGGACACCCCCCCTGGCGCTCGCTTCGGGCCCCACCAAAACTGGACCCCCCTCTGCTTAAATTCCTGGATCCGCCCCTGTAATAGCATGTGCATTTTAGTATGAATGGGAAGCAGGTATTAAAAGACACGCAATAGTTGTGCTCCGAGGATCTCCGTCCTACTGCCGGCTGACAGGGTTGTGCAGCGGTGATTCTCTAGCGGTTGCTACGGGGGGAATTGAATTAGAATAGGGGTTCAATTGGCTACTAAATTGGGAAAAAATGGGGAAAAAAATCTGAAATAAAATTTTAAAAAATTATTTAAAAAAGACACGCAATCGATAAGATGACGGCTATCACTGTAGAAAGAAGCCGACGTCGTAACAATCAAAGCCCACAGACAGCAGATATTTTCCACTTCGGTAAATCTCTTTGGAATGTCTGAGGCAAAAATAATGGATAGGCTACATAGGCTATCGCCTATATAGCGATTCCATTTTACAACTTCTGCAGGAAATAGGGGAATTACAGCAAGTCACTAGAGTTTACGGCAGCTCTTGATCTCCCAATCAGGTGTGCTGTCCCTGGTTCTTAACTCTTTGACACGGTGTGTCCATTCTTTTCTTACCATTGGTGAATATGGACCATAGACTGTATGGACACATGGGTGTGTTTGGAATATAACCTAACATTCTGAATGATTGTGTATAGGGGATAATTCTAGCTACCACTCAAAATACACAAAAATCTAACTTGTGGATACATACATTATGAACATTAAGAATAAATATAAATTTTTCATCATGACGCAAATTGTGTTACAGAATACAAGAGTAACTATTATTTGAATCAAACAAGCAATACAACGTCTATTATAATAAACAGTGAATAAGATAGCAAATAAAAACTTTTACTAGACACCCAGAGAAACAGTACATTTTAAACCACCAGCTTGTTCAGTGTAACTATACAGTACATAGCCATTCCAAACAGGCAAAATCTCTCATTTAAACATGGCTGTTGTTTGCAGCTGGAGTCATTTGCATACTGCCTTAATTCCTTACACGTGCAAATACTCTGTTTGCGCACACAAAATAACACCCCTTATTTGGGACCTTAATAAATCGACCTAAGAGTCCATATATTGGCATGATATAGCAGTAAAATTGGAAGCTGGAAGTTATTTATTTTATTTGACCATACTGTGGCCTTAAATCCTCTTTATATCTTTGGACTATTTCAGTCTGTTAACCACACACTGCTTCTTGTTGTTGAAGCTGTTTTAAGTATGGACTTTTCCGACTCGTCTCTGACACACTAACACTCATTGACATAACACACTCAACGGAAGAAAGGGTGTATGTGGCCATATCCCAGCATGCAGCATGATTTAGAGGAAGAGCCTCAGGCCACGGAGAATGAGAGGGTTAAATCCTTTTTGGAAGGGGAATCACCTCCTGTGTACAAAAACAAGAAGCAGTGATTTTGAGCTGAATCTTAATTAGGAGCTGAAGACAGTGTGTGCTCGGGTCCCTGAGAGGGAAAATGGATCTGAATCCTTTTGAATTATCTGCCCATATTTCTGTCTGCTTTTGATTTGCCTCGTTTTGTCATCCAAATCTGGGTTTGCTACACAGAAAGGAAATTCCTGGGACAGTTACCATGTCTCAAGGCATGCACGCAGCACAGCGCACCAAACGACTCTTTCCCTCCCTTTTCCAATGCACAATTAGAACAAGCGAATCGAATCAACTCCTCTCATTCCTCACCAGCATTAAGCACTGAGGGACATGTTTTTTTAAAACAGAAACGACTCGCTGATGTGCAAAAAACGAGCGGAAAGGAGGCTTTTTACTGTCCCCCCTGTGGGCGACCATACCTCCATCAGCACGATTCCCTCCAACTCCAGGGGACCCCGCGCTGTTTGCCACGACTTCCACAAACGGAGGTCCCGCGTTTTAAACGCCAGTCAAATGTAATTGTGTTCTGCTTCTGATTGAACTCAAAGTGCGCATGACGTAATAAAGATTGCTTCCCATTAGCGGCCGTCTCTCAGGCTGAGGAATGCTGGCGGGATGCCGTGCACGCCCCCGCCGCTCTTATCAGCCTCGCTTTTCATCACGGGCTCCTTCATTTGGGCTCCGCGTCTGAGCGCCGCGTCCGCCGTCTCCGCTCGGGTAGAGTCGGGGCGGAGGGGGGGGGGGCGCGTGCGGGACGCGCACGCACACCCCCGCCGCAGCTGCAGCTCAGAAGGTGAGAATGAGCAGATCCCAGTCCAAAGTGTGTCTGTTTTTTGCCTAAAACGTGGTGACAAAAAAAAAAAAACAAGAGCCCTGACAAAAAATCTGACAAAAGGGTTTTTTATTATTTTTTTCATTTACAAACGCGCATTTTGCATTCCAATATTTATTTCGCCGTCCCTTCTCCGCTAATTGTACGATCTTAAACCCTGGTGTTTTGTTTTCGGACTTAATTACTCTTCACTTCCTGTACACAATTAGTGCCTGCCTATTCCCTAGTCTTTTACACTATCCTTTAAGAATTTAGCTTCTCCCTTTTAAGTAATTCATCTGAGTAAATTATAGCACACGGACTGCACTAATTATGAAGTCAGAAACCCAGCGGAAGCAACAAAGCGCTCTTGAGTAAGAAAAAATATAAAGAAGAGGAAAACATGCATATATATTTTAGAGAGAGTTTCTATTATTTTTAAAGATTAAATAGTGTACAGAAGGCAGGCCAGTTATTTACATTTTGTGCTATTTGTATCAGAAGGAAACACTTCAATTTCAATCACTGACTTCAAAACTCAAGTCTCCAAAGATACTTAAGAATCATGGTGTTATTTAAAAAAAGGCTTGTCCATCAACCCCAACCAACTCCTCCCAGTCATCTATCCAAACTTAGCCAGATAATTAAAACAGACACAAATGCGCATATTATCTAAAGCTTGGATATGCTAAGTTGGTTTGTGGTGAGTAAGAACTCAAGGAGAAGAAATGCATACCTCTTTTAATGAAAGCAAGTAAATTAGCACTGATTCAATGTGGGATTTAATTTAATGATCCAAAGAACTAGAGCCAATTCTCAGAGGACCGGGCTGGGAATCCAGCACTAAGCCTGCTGGTTCTTCTCCAAGGGGAGAATGATTGATTCCTCATCAACATGCTTCAGAACGAAAATAAACACACACAAACACACAAACTGGCCAAGCGGCACACGTGGTCCTTTCAGCGCCGGGGCCCTTTCCAAACTCTCTTCTCAGCAAGGCACTTGGTTTGACAGAATTCTGAGCACCAGTTAGCGGGAGCATTTTGGTCAGTATTCCCCCTCAGAAAAAAAAAGTATGTGTTGGGGTAGGAAGGGAAGGTGTGGCATACTCTGGTTCTCAGGAGGATAGGAGAAAATAGGTCTAGAAATTGCACCTTTTTTGAAAGCAGTGCATTTCAAGCATATTACCCCAGGGAAGAGGGCTTTAGTCCAGTGAAGGACGATACCTCAGACAGGCACATACAAGATTAGCCTACAGAGGCTAAACACATGCAAAAAATTCAGGTTCGGAGACAGAAAGAAAGCGGTCTTCAGCAGTAAACCTGCTAATGACAAGTCCGGATTTATCTGCCCTCATGACCTTGTTATAAGTTTGCTACAAGTAATGAAATCCAGTATGCAAATGCTCAAATTGGCCCAATTTGCTACAAACATGGCACATTAGGCCCTATGGGCCTCATGTATAAACGGTGCATACGCACAAAAAATACGCGTATGCCAGTTTCCCCGCCATCGGAGCCGCCAATTCCCAGTCTCAAAAATGTCTGTATGCATGAGTCATACTCTGCGTAAATGTGCACATGTTTTGACGTCAAGTTTGTTTTTATAATTTGTTTTTATAATACGTATTCACGTATGTTTATACATGAGGCCCTATGACTAGCAATAAATGGTCCAGCAAGCACCTTCTGACTGACTCTTAAATATCATAGTCTTTCAATACTTTGGGATTCCTGCTGACTTTAGAATCCCATCTGAAATGAAGGACTTCAAACTACCAATTAAAAATAGCCAACAAATTAAAATGTGCAATTAACATCACTACACTGGACAGAAGTGGGTTGTGATGAATTTAAAGAGTTCCGGCAATAGCACTAATTTAGTGATATCAGGTGGTATCAGGACAAGCCCTTCATAGGTAGACTAAACCATATTCAGATGCATAAAGCAGTATTGGTGACTACAAATGGATTCAAAATGGTAATCCAAGATATGTGTTAGGGTCAGAATATTTCCAAGCTGCCACTAGCAATGTACACAATTATGACACTTATGAACACTGAAAATTTGACACAATGCTAACAATGAAAGCTACTTAAAGGGTAACAAAACACGCTGATGCAAAAGAAAAATTGCAGGAATTGTTTTTGAGACCCACTGTATAATAAATCCCACTGTTCTACTATATGCTTTTCCCCCACATATGGGAACTCAGTGTTTCAATCAAAGATGGTTGCAGTGGTGCTGCTGGATGGCTCATTGGTGCGTAGGTGAGCATCAAGGCCTCGGATCGAATCCGGGCAGTGCCAGTGTCGACTGTGGCCTGTAGCTCCATAGGGCAACATGCAATTAGGGGCCCGTGTGCATTGCTATCTAGTAGCCCCCTGCTGGTCGATCGGGCGCCCGTAGATTGCAGTCACTCCTCACTCCGGTCTATGGGAGCTGTGACACCACGTGTTTCGGAGGAGAGCCGTGGATGTCTACACTCTCCCAAAATCAACAGTGGGGGGGTTGTGCGAGGTACACAGGATCGGCCATTCCAAATTGGGGTGGGAATTGGATATGCTCAACCCTGCATTGGGTGCCAAATTTATATATATATATTTTTTTTAAAGATGGTTGCATTGGCAAATTAAATGCACATTTCCCATGGTACTGATATGATCGACTGAAAGTGGAATACGGGCCTCAGTGGCATTATGATTTTAATTAAACAGGAAGCATCATCCTTCCACCTTCTAATTAAGTCTGGAAAGATATTCCTTTCATTTACGTGTACGTTCAGTACAATAAAAAAAATCTATTTACTGAGACTGAGAATTCAATTCGCCGTAAAATTCCATGTACATAGATTGCCATACTTGCCCATAGTTTCTTGCATGGGCTGAACCAAACTAACCCCTGAATGCTTTTACAAAATGGTGCAAGACAATTTAAAAATGAAAGGGGACATTCACTATGAAAGATTCAGGGAGATTATACCACTTCCGGCTCTGCGTCCACAACCTTTAGTAACCATGAGGGACAAACTTTTCTCTCCACGTGAACCCAGATTCTGAATTACCAACTCATTAAAAAATATTAGCCTGCCGTAACAAAACGGACCCAGTCTACAGACCCATCAGTGTAAGAGGAGGGCAGAGGGGTCAGCAGAGTAAAAAGGACATTGACATAGGGGTCAAATCGAGTCTTCTTAAAATGAAGTGCCTTTATATGATTTTGTGGACACTGAACTGTTCTGATGGTGTACACAAAGGGGGTACAATTCAAATGAGCTGTTTAAATGGAGTTTGTCCAAACATCTTTGTTTGTCTTTTGTTTCCAGTGCCAGAAAGATGGTGAATTCCCGTTGGAAAGCACTTGAAAAGGTAATAAAAGAGTGTAGGGGAGGAACAACAGACAGACTGCCACAGGAGAGAGCCCCTCAGTCAGCAAGCATGCTCAGTTTAACAGCGGCTAAGTGCTTTTTAATGTCACAATAAAGTTCAACCATGCATTACATAAGATGTTCATTCATCTAAAGTCATAGCCTTCATAGCATACACGGATTTCATTATTCAGAAATATGGCGCACAGGACGCGCCGCTTGAGTAACATCGCATTTCGGAAGGGGTCCCGTCTGAAGGGGTGATGCATAAAAGGAGAATATAAATATTGTGAAACTTATGGTGATTATATAAAGTTTAAAAATTCACTGTTATATGGTGCCAGAAAAGTGGAAATAGTCACACGGAAATAACACTTTTGAAACAGAAACAAGCATGACAACTTTGCCTTCATTATTTTGCAATCAAAGTCAATCAATATAAGGCGGAACGAATGTGAATGCCCACGTATAGCGAAACACCTCCAAGTCGTTGGACTGCATTCAATGGCTAGACAGGCACATTTCAGTATAGATAGTGACAGATCAATATTCTGTGTAAAGAAAGCTCAACTTCCTTCCTAGTGAATTAGAATGTATGAGGTACCTTCTATTTGAAAAGTGCCGAGGCAAGCTGCCAAACGCAATTGATAAAAGGGCTTATCTGAAATCTTGTCTCGTGTTTAGTATTCACAAAACATTTTACAAATTAGTCATGCGCCATCGGAATGAACGTAAGGAACGGGTTTATTTGACGCTCCCCGGAATATAGTATCAAACAGGATTCTCTGCAGTGAAAAACCACCCAATAGCAATTGGATATAATGGTCTGCTTTGACCTGTTTCCTCATTATTCAATGTCGAACGAGCGTTTCACATGAAATGCTCAGCCATAAAACAAAAACAAATATGTGCAGGGCTTTTTTGACACATAGCCCGTTATCATTCTGTGACTGCCGTGAGGACTTATTGTGCAAGCATTCATTTAGGACGGCGCTGTTTATGGCCTGATTTAGCCTTATAGCACAGGCATTTTGACGGTTTGACTATGGTGTAAGGAGAACTGCGTGCTTTCATATGCAGTTAAACGAAAAGCACACAGAAACCATACAAATAGGACAGAGCTTGTTGGAGCCTTGTTTGTTTCAGAAACATCACAGCTACTAAATAAACTTTGGAAGTAAAGGATCTGGACCTCTCTCTCTCTCTCTCTCTCTCTCTCTCTCTCTCTCTCTCTCTCTCTCTCTCTCTCTCTCTCTCGTTAAAATTGCCCGTTAAAAAGCTAACAACAGCAAAACCAAAACTCCCTATCTGAGCCATGGAAGAACAAACAACCAGCAGTCTGTCTCTCTCGTTCTCGGCTCCTGCTGTCTGCTGTCAACGTGTGACATGCCGTCAGTCACACGTTAACCGACGTGTTTGGACAGCTTTCCCACTTAGGCTCTGAGGCACAACATATTTGGTGACAGTGTGGTTTGGTCTTTTCCAAAACATTTGTGAGTATAATCTCAAGGTTTTCGACAAACTCAGTGCAAGTTGAACACCACTGACTGCATAGGTAATGGCGTATACTATGAATGCACTTAGCTAACACAACTCCATTACATTTCATTGATCACAGCAATTATATTGAACTCGCATTTTGCCTACGGTGTGTGTCCTTTAGCGATCAATATCCCCTGTTAAGAATTACAAAAAAGCACCAGCATATTCACTGAGGTATTGGCTTTATTATTCCGTATGCATTTTTTCAAAATATTATTGTTTTTCATAAACAGCACAAAAAATCCAATATTAAATCACAGAAACTACAGATTTGTTTCTGTGGTTTAATAACATAAAAATGAAAGATGTAAAATATATAACCATGGTTAACCATGACCGCATGGTAAAATATAACCACGGTTATCCTTGACCGCAATAGAGACCCCTCTCTTAACTGGGCTCCTCTAGTGATGATGCATCCATTTCCTGTGGCTGTATCTCCGAACACTGTTCAACGTCTCCCGCACCTTTGTGAGCACTGCTTGGGCCTCGGGATCGTTAGTCACACTGTAATTATATTGCACATCAATAGAAACATCACTCTCTGCATGCATGTTCTCTTAGATAAGTGAAGTGTACTGATTTCAATATTGATTAAATGTCTTCTTGAAGTCAATTTGGATGATTCACACCTGACAGCGATGCTTCGAATGGCTGCTGCAGCCAGATTCCGACCTGGCGGCCGGCGCAGTGCCTGCCGGCGGGGCTCGATCCGGGGACTGCTTGCCACGGCGTCTCACCAAGGTCAAAGACAAGGTCGACACACTCTCCCCGGATCATCTTATCTGCTAAATAAAGACGCAGAGCTAAGATCCTCGTGACGCTCTCGTGACATCATCGTGCCCCGCCTTCGGGATCAGTTTCACACTGTCACTTTCACTGTATCAGAGCATCGGCGGTTCCCCCGCGGCTCAACTCCCGCGGAGGCGCGGCCGTCGTCCGCAGGCGACACGAGACCTCGCGAACGTGGTGGAAACAATCAAAATTGACTCACCGGTACGGGGGTCAAGTCCTCTTTATCAACGAGTCAAGGTTCTGTGCAGACCACAGCACAGATGAGTGAATCTGGCCCGAGTGGAGAATGATATGCAAATTCTTACAAACAACTGACCAATCGATGAGCAGGTTCAAGCGTGACAGTCTGGTGGCTACAGAATTAAAGTAACGATGACTGGCGTCCAGCTGACTGCGCGATGCTATGCTGATGAGCTCACACGTTTTCACAACCTGCTATTTCTGATGAAATCTGCTGGCAGCGTGAAAGCGATGCGGAGAACTCTGACTCACCGTCTACCGGATCATGACCTCTTATTGATAGTCTGCGCTTTGCCAGGTGGGAAATCGCTACCGGCGAACATTACAGACAACGAACGCCCGCGCAGTGACGTATTCCCGCCTCCGACGCGCCGATATCCCGAATTCATCATTCTTGTTCCTTTTATAGCCGGGGCAATTATGTCCCGTTTGTGTCGCTCTTTCTCGATTTCGATTGGTCCTGCCGTTCAGCAGGCTAAACTGTCTCGGTCGCTGTGCCCAAGCACTTCCCTGACTAATGAAGACACCGGGCATACGAGCACGGAGTTTATCAGCACAACACATCAGCGCCAACACTGAGCACGTTATTAATCCTGAGAGCCTCATCATCAGCCACGAATAAGACGACTGGGTGCAAAATCGCTTACTCAAAATCCAAAACGTGCACGCTTCTTTTTTTCCCTTAAATAAAGAAAACACAGCGATATAGTCGACCGGACGCTCAAAATACATCAGATTTATTCGAAAACCGACTTTGAAAGCCACTTAACATCTGCGGTCTACTCTACACAGAGCGAAGCTTTTTAACGCTTAGTCATCCTTAACTGGAGCGCTATCGCATTGTGAAGAAGTGTGAAACTCACGACAAGCATGGCGGAAGAGAGACGTAGAGCTACTGTTGCAAAAAGGCACTTCCCTTCAGGAGCCTTTCCTTCCTCATTTTTCAATTTTCCGTTAACCTTTCCTTACCCTCCTTTATTGTCTCAGTATTCCTTGGAATGACTACTCTGGCGGCCGTAGCTCCCAGAGAAAGGATAGACTGATGGACGGCGGATGGCCGCACTCACACACTCAGACAGGAACAAAAGATTTTCTAATTTGTTAGGAGAGACGACCCTTACGCCTTTTCTGTTTGGGCTCCCTGTTGTTATTTTTCTTCTTCCTCCCGACAAAGAAATTTCAACTGTGAAACCGTGAAAGGGACCAATTACCGCTGAAAGAAGAGCGGTTGCCATAGAAAACGACTACCTCGCTACCTTAGCCAAATAAGCCACGGAGGGAATGCGTTTTGTACCTGAGATAATAAACTAAAACTGGATCTCGGCTTGGGAGGGCTGACGGGAGAGGAAACAGGAAAAAGGACCGTGCAGGGCTTACAGGCCTCCAGAGCAGAACTGCATTCACTTCAGATTCTCTGCGGGGCTCTGAATGGCCCAATATCAATTAAAGACAAACCTTTTGGAATAGATCCTATAACTCACGCTAAAACCCCGAGGGAGGAGAATGGTGATAAGTCTTTACCTGATAAAGGTCTGTAAGAGTGCAGAACCGGGGCACACAGGCACAAGCTCTCAGAAACGACTCGTCTCTTCAGGTCCTTTTCTTTATACAAAGGACACTGAGATAAGGCTGGAGCTTCCTCGGCGCAGGGGCTGCCCCCACAGTACATCTCCTCAAACAGGGCACCTGATAGTACACACAGCACTGCCATCTCCTCAAACAGGGCACCTGATAGTACATACAGCACTGCCATCTCCTCAAAGAGGGCACCTGATAGTACACACAGCACTGCCATATCCTCAAACAGGGCACCTGATAGTACACGCAGCACTGCCATCTCCTCAAACAGGGCACCTGATAGTACACGCAGCACTGCCATCTCCTCAAACAGGGCACCTGATAGTAGGGCCCGACCGATATATCGGAGCACCGATATTATCGGCAGATATTGGCCTGTCACAGATATATCTGTATCGGGAAAAAAATCCACGATAAGCACCGATAAAATATGTAAAAACAAAATTATAATTTTTAAACACTTAAACACAATTTTACTAAATTTCCCCAGTAGAGGGCGCCGTTCGCTGATTAACCATATACCTCCACTCCACATTATGGTCTCACCCTCTCGACTCCGTGATTGAACGCGGATCATCGATACAACTACACATTCATGGCTGCTGCGTCAAACGTGGATTGAGGTAAATTATTGTTTGTGAGAAAAACACAACTGTAACGTAAATTAACAACTAGCAAAGACATTTCATTTTGTTGGACAATAAATGTCAACGTTACACAGCCAAGACTAACGTTACCTTACTTGCCGCTTTAGTCGCCAAATGACTGAGGCTAGCTACATTTCTTAACTAACATTTAGCTAGCTTGCTTGCTAGCTAGCTAGGTAGCTAATAATTTGGCTAGGTTCCCAGAGTAAACACATTTGCAAGTGATGTTAGAAGAACTTGTTGCGACCACGTTGAGTTCTATAAACAGTGAAATCAATTCAAGAGTATTGAATGTAGCTAGAGTCCCATTAATGATTCCAAGTGCATATCTTTAGCATATTCTGGAGTCAATTGCTCAATCTTCATACTCAATCTACCTATCGATAGGTAGCTAGCTAGCTAGTTTAGCTTCCCCAATCCCAGTCAGTAAGGTCTCTCAAGCGAGCTAGCTAGCTAACTAGTTTGAACTTCTGACCATGCTATTTCGTGTACCCATTTTATTGGTCTTTTCATGGACTGTTATTTTTCTTTTCTCTTTTGAAAATGTAAAACTAGCAAAAAGAATGTCACTCTCAGGAGAAAATGCAGAGAAGCTGTGCTTCCTGCACTACAACCTGCTTCTGTTAAATTGGCAGTATTGAAGTTGACCGTTAACCTCAAGAGCCTGTGACCAGTGTGTGAAATGAAGAAATGTACACCTACTTTGTTCTAAAAGAACATGCATAATATTTAAGTTCATTTTTGTTTTATTTTAAGGTCAGGTGACATACTATTTTTCTAATGCAGAACATACTTACTGTTTTCTGTTTGAGAACGTTTGAACCAAAGAGACAGTGGCCAGTGTGTAATAAGAATATACCTTGTTATAAAAGTATGCATATATTATTTCAATTAGTTTTACTTTACTTTCAAAAGTTAGGTGACATACTATTGTTCCAATGTAGAACATACTTATTGTTTTCTGTTTGAGAACATTTGAACCAGAGACTGGCCAGTGTGTAATAATAAAGATTAAAGAATGCTACATTGTTATAAAAGAATATGTATATATTTCAATTAGTTTTTACTTTACTTTCAAAGGTTAGGTGACATACTATGTTCTATGTATGATGTTATATAATGTTAAATTAATAGTTTATTGTTTGTAAGTAAAACAAATCCTGCCTCCAGTGCAATTCTTTAATAATTGCTCTTTAAGACCCAAATGTGACTGATGATTTCTGGGATATGTCTGATTTACATTATAAAAATATATATACTGTATATCGGCAGATTTATCGGAAATCGGGAAATTTTAACCCCTCTTTATCGACATCGGTATCGGACCTAAAATCCCATATCGGTCGGGCCCTACCTGATAGTACACACAGCACTGCCATCTCCTCAAACAGGGCACCTGATAGTACACGCAGCACTGCCATCTCCTCAAACAGGGCACCTGATAGTACACACAGCACTGCCATCCCATGTATACAGGGCTCTGCTGCCCCCATAGTACACACAGCACTGCCATCTCCTCAAACAGGGCTCTGCTGCCCCCATAGTACACACAGCACTGCCATCCCCTGTATACAGGGCTCTGCTGCCCCCATAGTACACACAGCACTGCCATCTCCTTAAACAGGGCACCTGATAGTACACACAGCACTGCCATCTCCTTAAACAGGGCACCTGATAGTACATACAGCACTGCCATCTCCTTAAACAGGGCACCTGATAGTACATACAGCACTGCCATCTCCTCAAACAGGGCTCTGCTGCCCCCATAGTACACACAGCACTGCCATCTCCTCAAACAGGGCTCTGCTGCCCCCATAGTACACACAGCACTGCCATCCCCTGTATACAGGGCTCTGCTGCCCCCATAGTACACACAGCACTGCCATCTCCTGTATACAGGGCTCTGCTGCCCCCATAGTACACACAGCACAGCCATCTCCTCAAACAGGGCTCTGCTGCCCCCATAGTACACACAGCACTGCCATCCCCTGTATACAGGGCTCTGCTGCCCCCATAGTACACACAGCACTGCCATCCCCTGTATACAGGGCTCTGCTGCCCCCATAGTACACACAGCACTGCCATCTCCTGTATACAGGGCTCTGCTGCCCCCATAGTACACACAGCACTGCCATCTCCTGTATACAGGGCTCTGCTGCCCCCATAGTACACACAGCACAGCCATCTCCTCAAACAGGGCTCTGCTGCCCCCATAGTACACACAGCACTGCCATCTCCTCAAACAGGGCACCTGAGGCACATTACACTGGCCAGTATTTCAGTGCACAAGGCGTGTCAGATGGAGCCCAGGGGAACGTGGGGGAAATGGGTGATGACAGCTCAGACGAGAGAACAAATCGGAGGCTACGGCCTCCAGAGATCCTCACCAAAGAGCCCGCCGTGGACAGGGAGGGGAGCACCTACACACTCCCGCCTGCACCGCAGTAACCCGCATCTCAGTGACTATCCGCCTCTCTCTTTTCAGCAGAGAACCATGTCCGCAGGGTCACTCGCAGGGTAGCAGAGATTTCATTCTCTTTTCCTGTTCTTAAACATAAAAAAGCAGAAACAAAAAAAGACAGCGGACCAGAGCAAACCCAGGTGAAGGTGGGGCTGTGCAGGCAAAGGCAATGCGCTCATACCAAATTCAGCCATTTGACGGGGTTGCCGAATACTGTATATGCTTCATTGTTGATTGTATAACTATTTTGTGTTTTCTAATATTTGATTTTACAGCTATAGAACTTACATTTAAATGAATAAAATTAGCCGTTACTTTTTTCCCAGACACCCTTAGCTAGTGCTTATACTGCATTAAAAGGGCATCAGTGGATATGCAAACCTTTCAGCATTTAGCATCTTGTGGGAGTGGGTGTCTGCTGTGCAATATTGTATTAACGCGAGCTGTTCACCAGGCATTAAAATGGCATTACTTTCTATAATTAATACACCGTTTACAGAAACTCACAAAAATCCATTACAATTTAAAGGATAATTACGTTAATGTTAGCATTGCTAACAAACTGTTCCTCAGTCAAGTTCCATTCATGCTTCATACAGTGCAGTGAACCGCGGTCTGTTTTCACTTCACTGTGCATGCAGAACACAAAGTCCAGCTGCAAAGCTTTGAAGCTTCATCTGGCATGACTGTGTCTACGATTAAAGCAGGCACATTACTACCATATTGCCTTTCAGCCAGTATATTTATATAATAAATTATATCTATTAAATTCCACAATGAAAAAGGAGAGAGGACTGTAATTCTGAGCATAGACCCTTGTAAAATATCCACTCCCTCCCCATTACAAAATTTCAGAATCAAAAGGAAAATGGAAGTTCGCCCAATATGCCTAAATCTCAGAGAAGGGACAGACAGCTTCACAAAGATTTCAGGTTAAACTATGCCTAGCCAACTATCCTTAAACCATCCTGAGCCAATCAAGCATCATTGTTAGAGAGCTAGAGTCAGAAGAAACCCATATTTTGCCACATTTGTCTATAACATAACATACCACATCAAATCAAACGAAAATGAAGGGGCCCAGCAGGAGTCAGCTTGACAGGGAAAGGGTAACAGTACCCCATAAGGGTAATTAGACTACAGCCAGAATTCAACAAGCGTGGGAAAAGGAAAACACTTAAGGACTGATGACTAAGAACACAAGGGGAAAATCAGCTCCATTATAATACCTTAAAATAATCTCCTTAAAATATGTCTACCAACCCCCTAAGATAATAAGTCAGCTTTTATAATTATGTTTTAGTCTGACATAATGCAATAATACAAGAATCTGCAGTGAGTGAGAAGGTGTGCAGTTGGGGCGCGGGGGAGGGGGGGCCTAACAGAGACATCTGCTTTCTGATGTTCGGCATCTGCCGAGTCCCTTTGGGCATACAGCATTTCCGCACGGTCACATGGTACATTGGCCTGGGGGACGGGGTGGGCGGGGCCAACTCACCATGTCCGTATCTGACACTGGCCCGAAGCTGGTGACGTAGATGTTCGTCCTCACCTCCGTCACGCTCTCTGGTGAGAAAGACACAAACGCGCAGGGAATAAAGTGCCAGTCACACCATTTGAGTTCGTAACGTTCCGACACTGAAGGTGGGCTTCACAGACTGGGTGTTTTTAAAAGCTATGGTACGAAGCGCTGAGTCACAGGGATGTCATTTGAAATGTTAAGATCCCGCTGTTCTTATACCTTTCTAAAGCACCTTCGTCCTCGTGTTTTTCTGCACGGTTGTGTTGCTTGCTGCACAGTTTTTAACTTGAATTACATACTACTGCCATCTTGCTATCCAGGTATCTCTTGGAAAAATAGATCTTTTTTTTATTTCAGTGAGACAAATGTTAAACAAAGGATAAATTATAAAAAATAATCACTTGAGGTTTGAAAGCATTTCTTTTGCAATTGATTAAAGGGAGCCTAAATAAAATAAAACTTTTTGTTTTTATGCAAGGATGTAAATGAGTTTATGTGTTGGTGTGGTGAGAATTAAAGTCTTTGACGTAACAGTTCCACGGAGGCCTGCCAGTCATGGCTGAGACCGAAGACATGACAGTGTAAAAATGGCACAAGTTAAATTATCCAGTGCTGGTGGAATCTGTCCAACTTTCACATTATTAGATTGCAAAGATCTGAAAGCGATGTTGCCATTTCATCAAGAGCCTGTTCACAATTTCTTCTGCGAAATAATGCCGGAGGCTTTTTGTATTTTACTCCATGTTGGGTCCTGTGACTCTTCCACAGTGTGCTATCATTTATTGCTAATAAACCGAAGCTCATAAATAATGACAGCGCTTTCCAGTTCTAAGCCCAATCTGCAAACATCGGAGAAGGAACACCAAGAACACGACAAACATTCTTTCAGGGCCAAGGAAAGTTGTATCGCGCCAGGAGTGCCAGGGGCAATGGCTCAGCACAGGAGAAGCATTTTGAACTAAGAGCATGAGTGTCTGGTTCAGCACCAAGGACAGAGGAGGACAGTTTGATAGCGCGTGGATGTCTGGTTCAGCACCAAGGACAGAGGAGGACAGTTTGATAGCACCTGGATGTCTGGTTCAACACCAAGGACAAAGGAACAGCGTTTGATAGCACCTGGATGTCTGGTTCAGCACCAAGGACAGAGGAGGACAGTTTGATAGCGCATGGATGTCTGGTTCAGCACCAAGGACGGAGGAGGACAGTTTGATAGCGCATGGATGTCTGGTTCAGCACCAAGGACAGAGGAGGACAGTTTCATGGCACATGGATGTCTGTTTCAGCACCAAGGACAGAGGAGGACAGTTTGATAGCACATGGATGTCTGGTTCAGCACCACGGACGGAGGAGAAGCATTTGCTTACCTCCCAGTCCAGGCCTCAGCCGGTTGTCATACCCATCCAGCAGCCTGTCAAGAATTCTTGTAAAAATAGTGATGTTATCTTTACTGTCTGCCGGAATGGGTTCCTTGTGCCCCACTACAGTCCTGCAGGGAGGACAGAAAAAAAGAGCAGAAGTGTGAGAGAGAGAGAGAGTGAGAAAGAATGAGAAAGAGATAGAGAGGGAGAGAGAGAGAGAGAGAGAGAGAGAAAGAGATAGAGAGGGAGAGAGAGATAGAGAGAGAGAGAGAGAGAGAGAGAGAGAGAGAAACAATCTCAGTTGCTGTACTTCAGGTGGAAGTATCAGCTGTGATCAATCAGATACTTCACAAAAACACTGGAGACAATTTAAAAACCTCACAGCATACGAACCCCACAGCGTACAAATCCCACAGCATATGAACCACAAAGTGTACAAACCCCGCAGTGTACGAATCCCACAGTGTATGAACCGCAAAGTGTACGAACCCCACAGTGTACGAACCGCAAAGTGTACGAACCCCACAGTGTACGAACCGCAAAGTGTACGAACCCCAAAGCGTACAAACCGCAAAGTGTACGAACCCCACAGTGTACGAATCCCACAGTGTATGAATCCCACAGTGTACGAATCCCATAGCATACGAACCCTACAGCATAGGAACCCTACAGCATACAAACCCCACAGCATACGATTCCCACAGCGTACGAATCCTACAGCATATGAGTCCCACAGCATACAAATCCCACAGCATACGATTCCCACAGCGTACGAATCCTACAGCATATGAGTCCCACAGCATACAAACCCCACAGCATACGAATCCCACAGCATACGATTCCCACAGCATACAAACCCCACAGCATACGAATCCCACAGCATACGATTCCCACAGCATACAAACCCCACAGCATACGAATCCCACAACACACAAATCCAACAGCATACGCATCCCAAAGCCAATCTCACACAGATCTGCCAGAATGAGAATGAACAGGTGAGTGTATCTTACTGGGAGATGATGTGGGACGGCTGAGCTCATTCTTTATTCATCTTACACTGAATGGAATGTGCTATCATTTCAAATACAAGCACGCCAGGATCTGCTCTCATGTACAGCATGGCAGGGCAGCAGCCTCAGGTAGGAGCCGTAGCAGAAACAATAGACTCAAGTCCACAGTGATTAGCAAGCCTGGTCATACAGGTAAACAGGCCTCTACAGCAGTTCTGCTCCAGTGTTTTGCATAATATCTCACAAGCGGCAAATGAGGTCTTGAATATGCATCCAACCTCCAGATCCTTAATTGCCTTAAACATGCATCACAATTATCTCTTCTCCAGGCCCTAAATCCCCAGTGAGAAGAGCGGTGCCGTGATGAAGGACATATTAGGCATCAGCTGATGAGAAGATAAGTGCCACTTTCAATCAAATCAAGACCCTCTGAGGAGATGGCCTTTCATCAATCTCCTGCTGACCCCTATAAAGAGCGCTATACAGGAATCCCAAGAAGCACACTCTCATGAATAAACACGCACAGAAACATACACAAACACACAGGCAGAGGGGGGGGGGGGGGGGGTGAGAAAGAGAGTGAGAAAGTGAGAGAGAGAGAGGGGAGAGAGAGAGAGATGAACAGTCTACAAAGTAAGAAACAAATCTACGTGCACCAGGGCAGAGGCAGTTAAAGGAGGTGTAGCTGTCTAGGTCCTGCCTTTTAAATTTAGTTCTTAACTGACACCAGAATTGAGGACAGGCATAACAAGGCCACAGAAATATCCTCTAGCGTGCCCGCCGACCTCAAAACAAAATGAACATTTTTTTTTTGTGTGACATACCTCAAGGTAAGAACATCTCAAATCACTGTGTACTCAGTTAGCAGAACCCCCCCCCCCCCCCCAGCCCGCCGCCCACAGCAGACCCAGATGCTTAAAAACAAACTGCAGCCTGGCGGATACAGGCGGGGGCGGGGGGGTGGTGGGGGGCGTTTGAGTGGCGCCGGGCCTAACGCCGCTCATATCTAATTAGAATGGCAGAGCTTTAGAGTGCCGCCGACACGACCCGCATCTGCAATCGGCACCTGGCTGGCAGAGGTGCAGTCAGGCCGCGAGCGTGGAAGGTCTTAGGAGGGAAGATTGATTGACTGATCAGGAGCTGATATGTGTCCGGGCGCCATGGCGGCTGAGTGGCCCGGGTGACAGCGGCCCATTGTGTCAGCGTGGAGTGGAGGGCCGGGCAGGGGCAGGCGGGCGGAGAGGAGCTGACATTTTGAAAGCTGATAACGTCTCCTGCGTCTCGCGGCTCTGGGGCTCATTAGTTTATTTATCACCGGGAGGAAAATGGAAGCGCAAAACACCGGGGTGGGAGAGGCCCGCTCGCACCTTTCATTTTTCACCACATTTATCTTTCCCTCAAATCCCTCTTTTCTCCTCAGCTCACCCCCTACTTTTGTTATTACAAAATGAGATTTTAATACGCCGCATATTACGCTCCTCATTGTCCTGAGGTAGAGACGTCTGGCGGTATTTTCTGCAGCACGACAGGGCCTACCTGTCTTTCTCTCGCTCGCGATTGGCCGTGCTCGCAGGAGATAAGGGCTCGGCGGGGAAAAAGGAACAGGTGGAACAATGGGAGCTAACGACGCCTTGATTGACTGGGGGTGACGGATGCCATGTCTAGCCTCGGTAATACGTGACATTTTTCTGCAATGTTTTCTCTCTCTTTTGTTTTTTATCAACTGCAAACTAATGAGGGCCCATTGGAAGGCCGCGTCTCTTAAGCTCAAACGAGACGCCTATTAGCACGATTCATGCCGCTACTTTCCAGGTCCTCTTGAGCGAGGTACTGAAGGAGCAAACGGAGCCGAACTGTAATTTACGGTCGGTGAACAGGGAGGGGGTGCGGCTATCGCATCAGGGGGCAAAAGAAACGGTGGAACAGGGAAGGAGAGAGGCAGAGAGAGAAAGGGAGTCTGGGTAAAATATGTTTGTTTCCATACTCAATCAATCAGTTTTATTTGAATATACAGCAAAAATACTTATGAGGAATACTTATGAGGGCTTCGCAAATTGCCTCCGGAGAACAGATTCGATTTTACGAGATGCAGTGCAAAATGAGAACGGAAAAGCCGAAAGATTATATGGCAAGCAGAACAATTCACTAAGAGTAGCTGTATTAATAAAAAAATAATGAAGCATTCTCCATATATAAGTGTCCCCATGCAATGCCTTAACTTTTGTAAGAAGGAAAGTTAAAATAGAAGACAAAAACATTAAAAAGCTCCCATAAATGAACAATGGCAAATTATTGGATGCTAATAAAGTAGGGCATTTCACCTCAGTCCCCTGTAGTCACATCAACTAAATGAAATGAGGAAAAGCCGGTGAACAAAACAGTTTATTTTGTTTTTATCCTTGTGCTTGAATGTCAACTGTGATATTTAAATAGAAATGCACCGCGTGATGTTACAGGAAACAATGGCATTGTTTGCGCTGGCGTTTGACTCCTTTTGTCATTTACATGACTGGAAGAATTGATCCTGGTGAAATAGGCTATCTGCGTTCGACATGATGCTTAATCAATCAGACAGAGTGATCAATTCACTTCGCACAAGGAAAACGAAGTGTAAGACTGAAGCAAGAAATAAGAATTTTGACTATTCGATTCGATTCATACCAGGATGTATACATTTATATGAAGGCAGCTTCTATTTACAATGTTTCAACCATTTGTATCACCATTAAAGTGAAGGGATCAGCCACCCTGGTATCACAAACAGAACATTACTGGATAAAAGTACATTCAGTATCAATCCTTCTGACCTGTTATGTGACAGGAAGTAGCAGGAAATGAGTCATCTGCAGGGTCACCGTTTTAGAGTTGGGTCAGTTTAGAGTGGGTCAGTGAGCTCATTCAAGATTCATTTGTTGGAACTGCACGTAGTTATTCAAATTTTTTTTTGGGGGGGGGGTCTATGGTTATTTCGCTAGGGGCAGCTTGTCTTGCGACCATGAGGGCTGCCTTAGCAGTTTTCTCACCTGCAATGTGTTACTAGAGCAGCCCAGGTCTCCAAACCTCCAAGACATCCCACCCCATTAGAAACCCCCTGAACCAGCTGGGGGGAACTTTACGCTATCTGCACCGCCTCAGAGGTCAAATTGCAATCCAGGTAGGTGTGCCGCCGTGGCCGTGACCTTGTGTGGTTCAGTTCATTCCAGCGCTGCCAAAGCGAGTGGAGGTCACATGACACGATGCCTTTAATCCCGTACTTCTCTATGGCCCCCCTACCGCACTGGCCTGTGGGCGTTTCCCAGTGTCACAGGCTGTGTAGATCTGGGGCAGATGAAGGCGTTGGAGCACATGGCGCATCTGGCTCTGGGTTTAGCGTTTCGCTGATGTGGGCATTACCTCTGTGGCCCTCGGAGACCCACGAGCTTGGCTCTGGTCTGCTGCTCATCGGCCAGTTTAGAGTGGGTCAGTGAGCTCATTCAAGATTCATTTGTTGGAACTGCACGTAGTTATTCAAATTTTTTTTTGGGGGGGGGGGTCTATGGTTATTTCGCTAGGGGCAGCTTGTCTTGCGACCATGAGGGCTGCCTTAGCTGGTTTGGTCTTAGAGTGTCATCGTCAGGCTTTGAGTACTGCTCCACACATTGGGCTGGACATCGTTCTCTCTTCATTAAGAGTAAGATAACAGCAACACCCAGTCTTTAAAAAAACATGCACGTGCGAAAAAAGCTGAAAGATCCATTTCGCCTGCTCCCGTCTGGCCTGTCGGATAGTGCCCCTGTGTGGCATGTCGGATACTGCCCCAGTCTGGCCTGGCGGATACTGCCCCTGTGTGACATGTCGGATACTGCCCCAGTCTGGCATGGCGGATACTGCCCCAGTCTGGCCTGGCGGATACTGCCCCAGGCCTGGAGCTACGGGGGTGCAAATGTCAGTGGACGTCAGTGCACACCAAGTTGTCTCTGTAAATCTACATGGCACTTTAAGTTTTTTTTTTTTCGTTTTGGTTTTGCGTGAAATGGCAAATAAATGTGTGTGTGTGTAAGTGTATGTAAAAAAATATTGGAGATCTTGTAGCCGAGCTTTGAGAAGGGCTCTAATATCCAATGACATTCGAGTATTGACTTTTAAAAATATTGCCCACCTGGCACGCTGACTAACCGGTGTAGTGTAGCTACAATTCTTCCCAGCATATCATTTTTCCCACTTCCGGATCTGTTGCTTGACTGTACTTCACTGTCTCGCTAGCTACTAGCACTGGACCATGTCAAATATACGCTCTATGCTAGCCAGCAATCTACAAGTGGTTTGATAATTTTCTATGTATTTGTTGAATTGGCCTGTAAATAAACATTATTAGCTAGTTCTACACACTATCTATTCTATCCACTATCTGTTCTATCTACGGACCACAGATAGATTCAAAAAGATAGCTCGTCTTTATTGTTTGCGTCAAAGTTCTAGCTAACATTCGGGGCATCTACGAGAACTCATTCTCCACACTGACCAATGTTTTCAGCCAACACAGAAGACGCATGTTGCATACATGGAAAGCCCAGCTGATTCAGCTGGCATTCGAGAAGGACCTTACATGGAAATTTCACGATGAATGGAAGGAGAGGCTTAAACATCAAGGCGATTGCAGCTCAACTGAATCAAGGTAAACTGACGTTAAGCTGCCTGTGATGCTGTTATCTGCACGTGTAATGTTACTTCTGTTGAAAAGCTGGACGACTTGCCTATTATTAATTAGCTGGTTTAGTAGAAAATAATTGGTCCTGTATAACCTATTATCGACACCATTCTATTTGTATCTAGCATAGCTAGCTGGCTATATGGTATTGTGATTGTTGAGATGTGTCCGCTTTTCTGAGCTCTGTGTTAGTTGTTGTGGTGTAGTAGTGCACTCTTGTGGCATGGTGCCGTTAGCAGTCTTAGGTGATTTATCAATGTGCTGTGTAGGCCATGGTGCTTTGAGAAGCAGTCCTTGGTTGTTGTTGTTTTATATATATATATATATATATATATATATATATCACACGGTTTCTATGCCCCCCCCCCCCCCGTGGTTTCCAGTTGCACCCCTCTGTATGTTCGTCTAGCACCGGGCCTGTACTGTCCCCATGTGGCATGGCGGATACTGCCCCAGCCTGGCCTGGTGGATACTGCCCCCATCTGGCCTGGTGGCTACTGCCCGAGTCTGGCCTGGCGGACACTGCCCCCGTCTGGCCTGGTGGCTACTGCCCGAGTCTGGCCTGGCGGACACTGCCCCCGTCTGCGTCCCATTGGCGCGCAGCTCCGGGCCTCAGTGCCTGCGCTCTGTGAAACACTGCCCTCTGGCAACACCTCTCAGTGCTGCCTTTTGGCAATACCCTTCACTCCCATACCCAAGGTTACACATCTAACCGGAACGTTCCCCCGATTACCCTGCCACGGCGGCCTGGATCTATCGTTGATTGAACAGCTGCCTTCGCCTCTGACTCCCCTATCTGGCCTAGAGTCAAACAGATTGGAGGGCTCTCTGAAAAAGATGTAAACTTTCCCATTTACATCTCCCTTTCGGCTGTGCACGTAATCCTCTCACAGAACCCCCTCTCAAAGCCCCCGGTCCCCGGCTGAGCAGCTGGGACCCTCTCCAATCCGACGCCAAGCCCAAAGATTGCACTCAACGTGCGGATAAACATTTCATGCTTACTCCTAGTGCAACTGCACATATTAAATGAGACCGAGTAGATCTGTTTTGTTTTTGTTCCTCGACCGTCAAAGCGCGATATGTCCTTGGTCTAGCGACACTGGCTCAATTAGGATTCACCAAGATGGATGAGAACAAATTAAATGTACAGCAGTACATAAAAAAAAGAGATTTTTTTTTCCACTCTCAGGGATATTATTATTCATATTTCGTTCCAGCCACATGCACGTCCCAGGGGTCCTCTGCAAATGCATTTATTGCTTTAAGCTACAAAATTATTGAACAAAAAGTTTGTTGTGTTTCTTTTATTAAACACCCCTGCGAAGGTGCCGTTTCACTGACTATCCTTAGAAATCTGTGAAGTTCTGTTGTTTCATCAAAGCTCCCTTGTTTCAAGGCTCACCGCCTCACCTTGATTCTTTACTTATTTTTAGATCTCCCCTTGAGCTTAGGCTGCTGATGTTAGCATTAGCATAACATAAGACAGCATCAGATGACAGAAGCAAGCATTGTACCAACTGCTTAAATCCCCCATCACCCCCCCCCCCCCCTCCCGCCCCCCCCACCCCCGCAAGCACTATACCAACTGCTTCAACCCCCCCCTCCAGCGCCAACATGTCCTAAAACACCAGGCTTACTTTCTCCTTTCTGTCAGTAAAAAGAAAAAACATTAATTAGCAGCCAGCAGACAATGTTATACAGCCATTAAAAAATGGGAAAATATTCTACTGTGCTGGACACGCCAGAACACTTCAAAAATGTCTCATAACATTCACTATTAATGTGGTGGCCTATATTCAATAAACATTTTAAAACATATATGCTCACTTTAAATTTTTAGTCAAGGTTGTTGATACAGTCCCTGTCTGTATGTGTGTGCCGTGCTGGTTGCTACATCTAAGATGGCATGGTGCGTTGCGTCTGGGTTTACACTTATATTTGCGGTGTTAAACAGCTTAATGCCTGACTATGTACCCTGCAGTCTGTTAGAAGGGTATTATCCACAAGCATTGCCGTAATGCCAAACACATTTCCAGTTTGAGGCTTGAACCCGTGATGATCTGGTGTCAGGTCTGGCTCTACTGATCTTTCTTTTTGACGCTGCTTCCTGTTGACAGTTTCTAGAGATTATGCGTTCTACTTCCCTTCAACTCGACTCGACTCACAGAAAAACAAAACAAGCGATTCTCTCTAGACCGCGTACGAGAGCAAATCTAACGCCAGGCCAGGTTCCTGCAGCTCCCATGATCACTAAGGTTTTAGCAATGCTCCTAGTAACATTGCAGCATTGTGCTGAAAAAGGTATTCACGACAGTTGGCGTACATTTCTGAAATGTAAAATTAGGAATAAATAGAAAAAAAAGTTCAAAATTTACTTATTCCATTTGCAGTCTGGGACACTAGTTTTTCCTGACAGTTTATAGCTGTGAGTGGTTTCCTTACCTTCTCGCCTCGCTACAAGCCCACAGACACTTACAGTGATTATGGGGAAGATAGCTGTGTTATTTCATGGCGCTCAGTCAGGTAGGTCTCAGCCCAGCAGACTGATAACACAGACAGGCTCTAATCTGCAGTCTCTCTGCTTTACCAGATTTTAGACCACACTGCTGTTGGACGAAAGTCCTCCTGACAAATCCTTAGGATGTTTCTTCCAGCAGAAAGAAAAAAACAAACAAACAAAGAGCTACAGAGGCCTGAAAATCAATCATTACATCAAAACGCTGTTTCATACAACTGGGGTACGTGCCACAAAAATATATATATTTTTTGGAGGGATTATTAAACTACCATAACATTGGATTACGCCACCGCAAAAGCAGATTTTATGAAGCTATACCAAGTTTGTTTTACTCATAGAATTGAAGTGCGTATGTATTTAGGTGATATCAAACTTGATTATATGAAGAATGTATTTTTAAAGAATGCACAAGCAGATCATCTCAGCTGGGCGGGAGAAGAATGCTAGCAGCTCGCTGGTAGTGAGAAAGCGGCGATGGCAGAAAGCGAACATGTACATTAAAGGGATAGTTCGGAATTTTGGACATAATGTCTCAATGACGACTTACCCATGATGTAGTTGATTGATGGAAACCATTTTCAGCTAATTCCATGCTGTCCCTTCTTTTGGACATACACACGTTGCTAATGCTAGCGCAACTCTAAGGTAACCGGTAGCATCCACTACCAAATGCACAAACACTCCTCAGTGCACCCAACGCAAATAAAATATGACGACAGTCTATCTGGGGAGCGATACTTTATGTTACCTACGAATGTATTTCCGGCACTGGTCGACTACAACAACAAAGAAGAGCAACAAGTTGCAATGGCCACGTTCGCTCCGCCGCCGTACTTCCACAGAGAATATAGGTCAGCACAAAGTAAAGGATTCAACGATAGTTTGACTTCAAAACTTATGGTATATACACTCAAAATAACCCCGATAGACTGTCGTCGTATTTTATTTGCTTTGGGTGCACTGTGGAGTGTTTAAGTGCATTTGGTAGTGGATGCTACCGGTTACCTTAGAGTTGCGCTAGCATTAGCAACGTGTGTATGACCAAAAGAAGGGACAGCATGGAATTATCTGAAAATGGTTTCCATCAATCAACTACATCATGGGTAAGTCGTAATTGAGACATTATGTCCAAAATTCCGAACTATCCCTTTAAAAATCCCTTCTTCAAAGCATGCATAGCTATTGCTAACATAACGTGGCTTAAGAGAGTAAAGAGTTTAAAGTGTTCTCTCTATACAATAAAAACACCTAATTAAGAAAAAATAACAGCTTGTTAAAATTCTGGTATTGCAATTGTGGTTGGAACGAAAACCAGCATACACAGGGGGTCCCCAGGACCAGGGTTGAGAACCACTGCTTTAACTTGACGTGCATGCCCAAAAACGTGCATGCAATACCATTCTGTTTTCGTTAAATTACTCTGTGTAAACCAAGTGGTGGGATTAAGATCTCTTCTTTGTAAAGTTACCTTGGGGAGACATCTCGAGGTTAGGGTTAGGGTTAGCACATAAAGCTTTTTTTGCAAACCAATAGTGTAAAGAATGATGAGGCGCCGCCCAGTCAAAACAAAAAGCTTTGAAATTTGGGGATAGATTCCACTGCATCTTTACTGAAATGTGAAGTCAGGTGTGTTTTGGTTGCGCTGAGCTGAACTCTCCCAGTCAAAAGACCACGTGTACTTACTGACACAGCATGGCTCCAATAGATTATGCCCTCCGCTGTGATCTTTGTATTGAGGAGCATTAGACGAAGTCGGAACGAGCTGAAAAAAACATTGCTCAGACAGGGACACATAGAGCCCCAGGTTTTCCTATGGTGCAACTAGAAAAGAACAGGCAAGAGAAGATCCTGAAAGGTTTAACCCAGATCCCATCCTACACTTTAAAGCCCCAGGGAACAAAGCCTAAAATCGTTAAAATGTATGTATGATATCAAACTTGAGTGTGTTATTAAGCATCCACCAAAGTTTGAATGAAAAAAAAGAAAAAAAAAAGATAAAACACTGCTCAAAAACAGCTGAATTAGCTGATCAGACCTGTATTAGGACGGTCGGGGCGTGGTCGTAATATTCTAATGAGCACACTTGATTGATATTCCTCTGTCCAAGAAGACATTCGGCATCACACACAGAACAAAAATACAAAATAGCGCAAGCGGGGAGAATCGGGATTGTACAACCATATGTAAGAACCTACAGACGCTGAATTTGAGAGTGAAGAAATTCCAAAACTAGATAACTCGCGTTCTCTGGCTTCACAGGTGGTGACAGAATGGTGGGTTTCAAGCAGACAAGTTTCCATGTTTCCATAATAAACCACACTTGTTAACTTGTTAACATTTGTTTCTTCTAATAAAGACGTGGGTATTGCTGCTAGTTAGCTAGCTAGTTGACGTTGGGTAGCTCCACAGAACGATATAAGAACCGTGGGTAGCTCGCATGTTCAATGCCACGGAATTGTTTGTTTGGTTACCCTGGCAACTAAAGCTCCACTCCGCTCTGCTTCAGTTCTGTGAATCAACTGTGCTGCACCCAGCACCAGCGAGCGTAGTGATGAGAAGGCATACGTGACATTATTAGCTAACGTTGAGTGCTACACAACCAAGTTAACGTAGCCAAGATACGCATAACGTTACTGAAAGTAGTAAATCCACAGGGCTAGCTAACTCACTGGCCGTGTTCAAATAAGGTATTAATGTGGGAACGCATTCGTTTTGACAAATGCTGGTGGGAGGGACAAGCGACATCAGCCTTGTGATTGGTTTGGGATTAGTGACGTCACCATTCCCACTTATAGCACCGCCCAACTTCAATCCAAAAACGAGGGTAAAAGTACCCAATATCTCTGAAATTCAGAAAGTAATTATTTCCAAAACAAGTACATGCATATTGTATGTCCACAAATTAACCTAATTAGAAGGCAATCACAAATATTTGTTACCTGGGGGCTTTAACATCCGACAAAAAGTAGCAAACAAAAAACAAAACAAAACATATAATTTAAAACAGGTTTCAACAGCTCTCAACCTACAATGCAACTTATGACGTGACTATAGCACCTTTCTAGCCATCTAATTAACAGGAAAAATGTAACAGGAAGAATCTGTTTCCATGCACTATGAGTTGTCATTTAATTCTGTGAAACATCAAATGAAACAAATAATTTGTTGCCAGGAGACAGAGAATCTCACAAATAAGGAGAGATTGCTAATTAGCAGGATTGATTTTCTCAATCCTGTCCCCTCCAGGGCTTTCTCAAACTACAAACGGATTCCAGGGATGCTAGCGAAGAATTAATCAAGAACGTATTCCATGTACGCTGGTTAGGAGATTTAGACCTGACAGATCTATTCTCCTATATGTCAACTGGTTTACAAAATGCTGGAATTAGTTTTCTGCCAAAATCTCAGGCAGTGAGCAGCATGATCAATAAGCCATGCGCACGCGCCATGCCACATTAGGAACGATCCTGAGGACAAAATGATAAAAATAGAATAATGGTTATAGTTCTATATTAAACATTACAATACTTTTACCGCATCCATGATGTATGAACATGGTATATAGGGAATGACATCAACAACTGAAAGCTTGTAATACCCTTAATAATGAGCATGTAGATTTCAGTGTTTCTTCCTTTATATATTGGATGAACCCAGTTAGATATGTTAATGCATGCAGTGAGGGCCTCTCACTCCAGTGATTTAGTCATGCTGCAATGAGATATTATTCAATTGATTATTAATATAAAAACATTATATTATCCGTTCTGATGTACAGTTGAAGTCGAAAGTTTACATACGCCTTAGCCAAATCCATTTAAACTCAGTTTTTTCACAATTCCTGACATTTAATCCTAGTAAACATTCCCTGTTTTAGGTCAGTTAGGATCACGACTTTATTTTAAGAATGTGAAATGTCAGAATAATAGTAGAGAGAATGATTTATTTCAGCTTTTATTTCTTTCATCACATTCCCAGTGGGTCAGAAGTTTACATACACTCTGTTAGTATTTGGTAGCATTGCCTTTAAATTGTTTAACTTGGGTCAAACATTTCGGGTAGCCTTCCACAAGCTTCTCACAATAAGTTGCTAATAATAATAATACCTTGCATTTATATAGCGCCTTTCCTGATACTCAAAGCGCTTACAGTGATGAGGGGGAAACTCGCCTCTACCACCACTAATGTGTAGCACCCACCTGGGTGATGCAGTGGCAGCCATTTTGTGCCAGAATGCTCACCACACATCAGCTGAGATGAGCGGTATGATGGCTGCATGGTCCCATGGTGTTTATACTTGCGTACTATTGTTTGTACAGACGAACGTGGTACCTTCAGGCTTTTGGAAATTGGAAATTGCTCCCAAGGATGAACCAGACTTGTGGAGGTCCACAATTTTCTTTCTGAGGTATTGGCTGATTTCTTTTGATTTTCCCATGATGTCAAGCAAAGAGGCACTGAGTTTGAAGGTAGGCCTTAAAATACATCCACAGGTACACCTCCAACTGACTCAAATAATGTCAATTAGCCAATCAGAAGTTTCTAAAGCCATGACATCATTTTCTGGAATTTTCCAAGCTGTTTAAAGACACAGTCAACTTAGTGTATGTAAACTTCTGACCCACTGGAATTGTGATATAGTGAATTAAAAGTTAATCTGTCGGTAAACAATTGTTGGAAACATTACTTGTGTCATGCACAAAGTAGATGTCCTAACTGACTTGCCAACACTATAGTTTGCTAACATTAAATCTGTGGAGTGGTTAAAAATGAGTTTTAATGACTTCAACCTAAGTGTATGTAAACTTCCGACTTCAACTGTAATTTCAAGGACATTTAAAGGAAAAACTGGTAAATGGTAATGAATTAAAGGGGGACGTGATGCAGCACGTCTGGAAACAAACTGGAAACAAGGGAACCGGGAGGCGCTGTTCTAGTGCGGTAAGCTTCAAGCCTCACATTAAACATATGAAATCGATATAGAAGTTTAAGAAATAACCCGGCGTTCCCCTTTAAGTACACAAAGACCCTGTATTCCACTTACACATATAATACCACAAAACACTAAAGGTATTTATGATAATTGGCATACATTTCTGAAAAAAAAAATTATGTGAAAATTTGACTTATTCCATTTGCAGTCTGGGACATCAGTTTTTCCTGACAGTTTATATCTGTATGGTTTTCTTTTCACCCCACGGTTTCCTTACCTTCTCGCCTCGCTACAAGCCCACAGACACTTACAGCGATTATGGGGAAGATAGCTGTGTTATTTCACGGCGCTCAGTCAGGTTTCAGCCCAGCAGACTGATAAGACCCTGTTTCCCACGTACACAACAACCCTGTATTCCACTTACACAACTAACCAGTATTCCACTTACACAACTACCCTGTATTCCACTTACACAAAGACCCTGTATTCCACTTACACAACGATCCTGTATTCCACTTACACAAAGACCATGTATTCCACTTACACAGAGACCCTGCATTCCACTTACACAACGATCCTGTATTCCACTTACACAAAGACCCTGTATTCCACTTACACAACAACCCTGTATTCCACTTACACAACAATCCTATATTCCACTTACACAATGACCCTGTATTCCACTTACACAACAACCCTGTATTCCACTTACACAAATACCCTGTATTCCACTTACACAAAGACCCTGTATTCCACTTACACAAATAACCTGTAATGCACATACACAAAACCCCTGTATTCCACATAGACAAAGACCCTGTATTCCACTTACACAAAGGCCTTGTATTCCACATAAACCAAGACCATGCATTCCACTTAAACAAAAACCCTGTACTCCACTTACACAAAGACCCTGTATTCCACTTACACTAAGGCCTTGTAGTCCACGTAGACAAAGACCCTGTATTCCACTTACATAAAGGCCTTGTATTCCACATAGACAAAGACACCATATTCCATCTTGACAAAGAGCATGTGCTCCACATACAGCGCCCTGATCAAAAGCCATTGATTGTATCACGTTGACCAGCGGCAATGAAACTCATTCCAAACAAAACAGACAACAATATGGGGTTTGGCTGTCTGCCCTCGTTAGCCTACAAGCGGGCTGTGTGGGGGTGGGGGGTGGTGGTGGTTTGGGGGGGTGGTGGTGGCGGCACTGGGATTGGAGGTGAGCGGGAATTGGTGTCAACCTGTGACGGAATGGAAATTAATGCATTATGCTCATTCATATGTAAAAGATGGATTGTGGTGAGTAATAGTTTAATCAAGTCTTGCCTATCGGCAGCCTGTGCAGTGAAGGATTGCGGCGATGCACGGAGAGACAGAACCTAATATGGGGGATTTGTCTGTGACAACTTTATCCATTAGCAAAGTCTCCTGCCCGCACTGTAGCAAAGCGGATTTGGAGCAGAGCGATGGTATCGGTGAGCATCACGGGGCCAGCAGGACTTGGGGACGACAGCTCTGCTGATGTGCAGAGATACTCTGGAGGTATAAGCACTCTTCTTCTCTGAAGTCTATGGGGATTATTTACAAACTGTGCCATGGCTGTTACGGTGGCATACTTACATTTTCAGTTATATGTAAATGTATAGGCATAAGCTCCATCATAATAAGAATCAAACAATGAGGCAAAAGGTGAAGCCTGCTGGTGTTTTGCATAATAAAACCTGCACACATTATCTACAAGATGTGTGTGTGTGTGTATGTGTGCCTGTGTGTGCATGTGTTAATGTGTCTACCTGTGTGCATGTGCATGCTGGTGTGTGTGTGTGTGTGTGTGTGTGTGTGTGTGTGTGCATGTGCGCATGTGTGCATGCATATGCGTGCATGTGTGTGCCAGTGTGCAGATCCATGCCAGATCCAGGTGTGTGTGTGTGTGTGTGTGTGTGTGTGTGTGTGTGTGTGTGTTTGTGCGTGTGTGGGTGCGTGTGTGTGTGTGTGTGTTTGCGCGCGCGTGTGTGTGTGTGTATGTGTATACCTGTGTGCATACCCGTGCCGGTGTGTGTGTTTGTGTGTGCGCGTGTGTATGCATGTCTGTATGTATGTGTGTGCTTGTGTGTGTGTGTGTGTGTGTGTGTGCATGTGCATGCCTGTGTGTGTGTGTGTGTGTGTGTATGTGTTCCTGCCTCTTTCTAGTAATGAATAACATCCGTTATGTATGCAATAACAAATACCCCCATAAAATAATACAGTAATTTCAGACGCAGGAGTCAATGTGCCAGCTGTTATTTAAGACATTTGTGAACATATAATGAGGCTTCATGAGACTGACTTCTAAAAGCAGTAAAGGGGATACATTTGAAGTTGAATTTGGTGGTTGAAGTTGATGTGTTATTAATGTGAGCATTGCGTTTCTGTGTGCAACAGCTGTTTTGGTGGAGAGGAGGTTATGGATTCGCGAACATGCATGATTTCACGGATTCCGACTGGGTGCTCAATTGTAAATTACACTGTTCCAGTGTAATTTACAGCTAAATCTAGTCCCACCCCCCAATTCCCATAGAGATCCATTCAAGTACAGAGACGTTATAGTATTGCTTGTAAGAGTACCAGAAAATAAGATATCAAGAGTCTTTTGATGTTGTTGGGTCACAGACATCAGGAAGTCATGGCATGCAAAGCCAAAGGATAATGCAACCAAATATTAAAACTTTAAAGACACAGTCAACTTAGTGTATGTAAACTTCTGACCCACTGGAATTGTGATATAGTGAATTAAAAGTGAAATAATCTGTCTGTAAACAATTGTTGGAAAGATTACTTGTGTCGTGCACAAAGTAGATGTCCTAACTGACTTGCCAACACTATAGTTTGCTAACAGGAAATCTGTGGAGTGGTTAAAAATGAGTTGTATGTAAACATCCGACTTCAATTGTATATCTTTAATGTGCTCGCTGTCATCGAACAGTGTACCTTGTTTATATAGGCCTATGTCAATCTTGTGACAGCAAAAGAAAAAGAAACAAAACGTTAAATGAAAAATCTCAACATCTTGCATGCAAACGATATTATCACTTTAATGCTGCTCGCTTTAATTTGGTTGCGCATAATCTCGCCACTTTTTCAGAAAGTAAAAACACCTTTTAAAAGAAAGCAAAGGAACAGCTATAATCAGTAGCCTATGTCCCGTTTTGAAATGTCACTTACTGGCTATCACAATCATTATTGTATTCATGCTAGTTGTGTTGTTTGTATTTTTAAACTGCAGCCTACTGACTGTCCGTTCTGCCTGCGTATTGCTGCGTCAATTCTGTCAATCTCGCCCCATGAGCCCAAACTTGCAACGCAATTAATAAAACTAAAATATGACGTTTTAACGAAAGAAATCCCGCCCACTTCCGGTTTCTATCCGGATACAGATACAAATACAGATAATGTTGATGGTTGAACAGATACAGATACAGATACAGAGAGTGGCATCGCTGCATGGGTGGGCAAACTCTACATTAACATTAGGACACATCTGATCAATTTCTGAGAGAAAATACCAGCACTTAAATAACATTAAGCACATATAATCTCTGCTAAGACATGGATGAGCGTTATTTTTAATAAAGCACACCTGACCTTAATGCCATCATTCTGTTTGTTTATGTACTTATTATTTTCCTTTTGGATATCAAAAGGCTCTGCATAACCATATTAATAATACAAATTGGGTTTAGTTGTCACTCCCAGGGGAGGATGAAATAAAACTTTAGTCTGAAAAAAGCAACAGAGGGCTTTGAGTCTAAGGAAAGCTTATCAAACCACAGTTACAGTAGATTCACAGAAAGGCCCATGGTCATACAGAGAAATGGGTCAGACAAATAAACGGGGATGTTTGGATATCTCAGTTAAAGAGTACAACCTCTACTATAGCATGTACTAGCCAAAAAACTCAATTAGTATTTAATAACTATGAACCTCATCTAATTTGAAATAATTCAGTAGTTTCTTAACCAACTTCACGTTATCTAAGTCACACACAAAGCCCAGCATTCACTGCCTTGCCTCTTTTCCTTTGTGGAAATTGCATGTGCCAGAGCTGCCAGAAGCTTAGCTAAGCTGTAGCTGTTTGCATCTTACTGTGCACAACACAAATCTATATACATTTTGGCAGCAAACTATCAGGCAGAATATATGTGCGCTAGTTTCACAGTGCATTCTGGGTATTGGAGGCAGACCTGAATATATAGTGAGATTCTCTAATAAAATGGGAACGAATACTACCATTCCAATGAAAGATAAATGGCTGTAGCTCACCGCAGCCACCTGTCCATACTGTGAAGGCTCATGGTATATGCAGTTTAAAAAAAAAGACATGCTGAAATACTCATACATTAGAAGGGATATGTCACATGAGGTTGTCAGAGCATAAAATGTCTTGCCTTGTTATATCCGCATCTACTAAACTGTAAGAATATGGAATATTTTACAATCTTTGTTAAGTTACCATTCAGGTCTGGTTTATATGTATGACATAAGAGTATATAGTTTTTTATATAAGTTTATATATTGCTTTTATATAGTTTTATATATAAGTTTATATATTGTCATTTCAGAAAATAAATGATTGTTCAGTAATGATTAAATGATGCGGGTGATGTCAATCACTTAGTAACTAGCATCTGTGTATGACCCCATAGTCATCATCATCACCATCATTATCACAGAATTTCTTATTGAAAGGGACAACACACGAGTACACCTCAACATACACAACTAGCCGAATACAATGCATAACTATAACACTGGCATTTCTGCAAAGATGCAGGATCCATCTTTCATTTTCTGCGTATTAAATCACCCAATGGGATAATGTACTTCATAGAGCAAGAGAAGTTATCTGAAAGGTGTCTGAGAAAAAAAAATTGTGTAAGGGAGCAGGTTCCGCGCTGTCACATTAAATCAAGCTCTGCTCGTCTCTCGCTCTCTCTGCAGACGTAGTATAAAACCAATAACTCCTCTCAAAAGCAACGTTTTTCTCTTTCTTTCTTTCTTAAAAAAGAAAAAAGTGCTCTGCGTGCACACTGTGCAGGTCACCAGGAACTGAACTGGCCACAGCCTGCTGTCTCCCAGTGGCCTTTGTGTGGCCCTCCCGGTGAGACGCAACAGAGAAGGTCCAGTCAATGTGCTTATTCGGCCACTAGCCTTATGGAAGACGGGCAGCAGATGAGCACACGCATCACACCTCCTGGCTCTGCCCATGAGCGTGCTCTCTTCCCACACACTCACATTCGCATGGGAGTAAACACGCATGCACAAACTTACTGACATGTTAATACACACGCGCGCACACACACGCACACAGTCATACACCCCCCCACCCCCTACACACACAAACATACACACACATACAGTACATATTAGCACAAGCATAAACATGCACACGCACACACACACACACACACACAAACACACAGACATGCACATGCCCCCCCCCCCCCCCCCCCACAAACACACACACACCCACACACATACATTCAGTATTAGCACAAGCATAAACATGCACACGCACACACACACACACACACACACACACACACACACACATGCACGGATGCACCCATGCATGCACACACACATACACACTAAGTTTTGGAGCTGAGACTCCCCTGTGATTTAGACATTGGACCGGGCCTTCACGCTTATGTCACTCAGCCTCCAGAGTAAACCTTACTAATCATTAGTAAATTACAAATGTGCCATGACTGTGTTTCAGTCTCTCTCCTTCCCCCTCTCTCTTCCTCTCTTCCCCTCTCCCCCCCCTCTGTCCCTCCCCCTATGTCCCTCCCACCCCCCCTCTTTCTCCCTCCCTCCCTACTTCCCTCCGTCCCTCTCTCCCTCCTTCTCTCTCCCTCCCTCCCTACTTCTCTCCGTCCCTCTCTCCCTCCCTCCCTACTTCCCTCCATCCCTCTCTCCCTCCCTCCCTACTTCCCTCTGTCCCTCCCTCCCTACTTCCCTCTGTCCCTCTCCCTCCCTCCCTCTCCCTCCTTCTCTGTCCTTCTCTCCCTCTCTCCTCCCCCTCTCTCCCTCCCTCCCCCTCTCTCTCCCTCCCTCCCTACTTCTCTCCGTCCCTCTCTCTCCCTCCTTCTCTCTCCCTCTCTATCCTCCCTCCTCCTCCTCTCTCTCCCTCCTTCTCTCTCCCTCTCTCTCCTCCCTCCTCCTCCTCTCTCTCTCCCTCTCTCTCCTCCCTCCTCCTCCTCCTCTCTCTCTCCCTCCCTCCCCACTCTCTCTCCATCCCTCCTCCTCCCCTCTCTCTCCCTCTCTCTCTGCTTCCATGCATCACTGTTCTTCCAGCTTCATTGAGTCTCTCTTCTATCAGGACCTGTTTTTGCAACAAAACAAAAAAAATCAAATTCATGGCCATTTCGCAAGCACTTTATACCCAGGACATTGTGACTTGAAGCTGCATTTCTCAGACCTTAAAGCTTGGGAGCTGGAATAGAGTAATAGACCCTTATTAATGTCTGCATTAGCTCCACCAGGGGCTGCCAGACTAAACAATGTGGAAATAAAGCACAGTAGGAGAGTGTGGCGAGTCACCGTACCCCGTCTCCGCCCCGGGGTTTAGCAGCACGAGCACCAAACACAGGCCCGGGATAAGCGCTGTGAACTTCCTCAGGGCACCCGCCATTTCCCAATCGTCTCAAAAACCTGCAGGAATTAGGAGGGTTGGGGGAGACAAGGGGCAAACCCATTATTCAAGAATTAGACTGGAAAATTCAACACATAACGCTTTGCTTAAAACTTACCCGTAAAGGGAAAAGTGGCGAATTTCATTTTATGAACATATAACACACTGCATGCGCCGCGCATCCTCACACAATCGAAGCCACTGAAGATGTACAACACCACAGATGCATTCTGGGATTATGTGAGTCTGAACGTACTGTGCATTTCATTACGTTTAATTCAATATTGCGTTGAAAGGAGAACTCTATCCATTTGTAAAAATTTAGAGCAATCCATGTAAGTAATGCCATTGAAAACAGACCGCTCAACAGTTTCCCCAAATCCTAGAACATATAAGGGTCTCCTGTGGTTTTATCAGTAGCGCTTTTGCTTGTCCTAGGAGACAGTACTGCGGTAAAATGGATATTACGATATGATCTGAGCTGTGCGCGCGTACACAGCTCCTCTGCTTCTGTCTATTATGCAAACAGTCGTTGTGGGAGCAGTCGTTTTTTTTTTTTGTACCAAAAGGGTTCAGATTTCATTCCTAAGAGGGCGGCAGTTGGTGTATCTTTGCACAAGATGCTTAACTCAAAGTGTCTCTGTAAACATTCAGCTGCACAAATGGACAAATGTGTATAAATGTAAGTCATGTAAAACCCTGGATATGAGCAGCTGCTTAGCCAAGAATAAATAAGCAGGTAATGCAAAAATCACTGTAGGTAAGACTCATATGAATATTTCAACACCCACAGACTGTATTGAATAAGTATCAGGGACAGGAAATTACACAGTTGACTTCATTTTGTTTCTCTGCCAGCCATAAGATCTTTTTTTTTCTCCAATAAATATCAGCTAAATCTATAGAACAGGCGCACGGAACAGTTCCTTTAGCCCTAAATCAACAGCATCCCACTGGCTTGTGCTCGACCAGCGGGTCATTGCAATTTGCGGCCCACACTTGGTCATGTGGCCCAAGGTCATATTGTAATGCAGCTGTGAATCTGCTGTTTTTGAACAAATAAAAACAAAACAAAACAAAAAAAAAAACACTTTCTGGCCGCCGAGAAGAAATGTTTTATTGAATTAAAAGATACCGACAGGAAGCACACACAATTAAAATGCAACGGCCTTGGAAAGCAAGCGCGTGTCAGGGGACGTCATGCCAACCAGAATTGCACAAAGGAAATGGTCAGCATTCTTCCCTTTCCTTACGGTAAAAAGTGACAATCTAGGCCCGCTACAGAAAGCCACTCTCATGCAGTTTTGGTTCTTACTCCATATTAAATTTGCTCACTATTTATTTCTGCTGCAAGGAGCAAAGGCCTTGACGAGCGGCTATGATAGAGACCGATAAATCATCTGGGGGCTCCTTTAATGAGTAGTTCCTCTTGGGCTTTAAAAAAAAAAAACGCACTCCGGCCATTAAAAACAGCATAATGCACACGTTCGGCCCTGATATACAAGATAAATTTATTTTAATGAGAATAAGAGCGTCCCAGCAGCGGTGGTGTGCCTTACAACCGCCTGACGGTTTGACACTGAAATCAACAACAACAACAAAAAATCGGAATAAACGTACAAGCTTACATTGCGAGAGAGTTATGGTAAGCACCGACGCTGTTTAAAAACTACTTTGCTAGATTAGTTATAGAAAAGAAAGCCTCCGTCCTCACTACTGCGTGTGCCCGTTATTATTTTCATTAATTTTGGAGCTGAGAGAAGGTCAGCCATGTCCAGCTCTTTATGTGCAGTGCATTGTCTGCACTTCAGCCGGGCACAGGGCATAGTAAGTATCAATGTGCCTTTTATAACACTTCATGGCTTTTTTCCCATTTATGATCTTTATGATCAGAAGTAGCCCTGTTCATCAAAATGACTGCTTCGGTAGGTGCGAGAGCAGGCAGGTAGGGGTGTGAATCCATATCGCACTCCCTTCCCCCAGTAATGAATCTGCCCCCCTGCAATGGCGAGTGTACAAGCAACCAATCACTGTGTAACACAAGTCACCAATCACTGTGTGACACATACAACCAATCACTGTGTCCCGGTTGTGAGTGAATCTGCTATGCCATGGTGATCGAGGTACAGACATGGATTTTTTTTTAAAGGAGGTGAAGTTTTCAATTACTGTAGGGCAGAAGGAAGCTGATGCAATCATTACCGAAACATGGAATTTTGTGTTAGTTGGCGGTAAGTTTAACGGAAACACTAACAAGCTATATTCTGCATTGCCGACCACGGCAACTATGTAAATTCAGATGAAGGTAAAGAAAAGAGGACTTAAAGCTGAACTGGCACATTTTAAATGCATACGCACATTCATACACACACGCACAACCCTGTACACATCCAGCCGATGATTCTCTTACACAAATAGCGGGAGCACTTTGCAGGGATCTCCTGTTTCAATTACGTCCGAGCCCTGCCTAAATGATTCCATTTAATCATGTTCTTTTTAATGTATTGATGGGCCTATATTAAAACTAATTCTGGATCATTAGACATTAGAGATTTTATGTTGGCTATAAAACCCCATGGGATGTGTGCCTTCAACGGCCAGAGATAACATTTCCCTGCCCTTTAATATCTATTGGAAACTGCCATCTCTAATGTCAGGACATCTTTCCTGCTCTCTCAACAGGCACATTGTGCTCGCTTAGAGGTCAACATCTCTGCTGCGTTTAGACATTAAAATCACACTTCATTTTAAAGGGCCCTAAACTTTCATTGATGCGCTGGGTCACGTTCGAAAAAAAGACGGCACGACCTCAGGATGGGTTCTCCAAAAAAAGTGCTGCAGTGTAGGCCTTTCTGTGACCCGGTGTGTAGATGGCCAAAATAATACAATACCTGAGTGGGCTTGTATAGTGTACTTAATCCCCTCCACACACACACAGACACACCTCCAACCACACCCCCACCCTCTCTACACCCGCAGCCCAAATGCCCTCCTGAGTAAAGGAACCGTCTCAGTTGAAAAGGGGGGCTGTCTACTCCAATTCACACCTACAGGCCCAGGTCAGACGGCGAAAACAGTTCCAGCTCAGCACTCAACCAAAATTAACTACAGGGCACAAGAACAGCAAAGAGGGCGGGCGGATGACAGGGCTGACGCAGATGCGCGCCGGGAGCAGATTAAGGTGTCTGCCCGTATTCTCCAAACTGCCAGGTGAGGACACGTTCACTTATAGGACACAGACAGATGCAAGGGCGACGGTCACAAAGGCGACAAGGAAAAGGACACCTCACAAAGTACCGGCAAGACGCTTCTGACCAGCGCCGCTTTCCTCCGGCTTCCTCTAGATGTTTAACCATGACAATTATACTAAACCTCTTTTTTCCTATGAGCCACTGAAATGTATGAGAACATTGTGATGTCACACAATAGTATGCACTATTTTATACTTCGGCATTCTTGAAGTATGATAAAAGCTTACATAATTCTACTTCAACTGCGCCTAAGAATACTATTGTTTTCACATGGGACATATTCCTTTTAGACTGAATGTAACAACCTACCGTGAGAACAAAAGACATTTGGACTATATTGTATTACAGGGCGTGGACAAAATATCGGAAAAACCTGAAACAGGAAAAAACATTTTTCATAAAACATAAAACAGCTGCTATATCTCTGCTCCCATTTCTCTTACCTATATTTGCTACACTCTTTTATGACTGGCATGCCATGTATACATTTTAGTTTCTGTCTTGTTTTTTTTTATTAGCTTCATAATAAATCATAATTAGCCATTAATCATATTATGATCAAATAATACTAATTTGTCAATTAAATGCTGCTTTTGTGTCAGTAATAAGTGAGGACCCTTTAGAGCTAATGTAGCGTAACATTTTGGTCCATGACGACCGGAGATGTGCACCTCTGCACAGCTGTGGGGAGTGAACACCTTTGCTAAAAGTGAAGTGAACAGCTGAATAAAATAGAAGATCAATGAAACTGGAATCCAACACTTGCACGTAACATGAGTCACACATATGGCCCAATTGTTAATTATTCCTTTTCAGTTAAGTTTTTCACTAATCACTTTCCACTGTACTACAACCCCAATTCAAAAAAAGTTGGGACAGTATGTAAAATGCACATAAAAGCAGAAAGCAGTGATTTGTAAATTCTCTTTTACATATATTTAATTGAAAACAGTACAAAGAAAATATATTTAATGTTTTACCTTATCAACATTATTGATTTTTGTAAATATATGCTAATTCTGAATTTGATGCCTGCAACACGTTCCAAAAAAGTTGGGACAGGGGCAAAAAAAAAGACTGGGAAACTCAAAAAAACACCTGTTTGCCATTCCACAGGTAATGCTATCATGACTGGGTATAAAAGGATATCAAAAGACTCTTGATATTTTATTTTCAGGTACTCTTAGAAGCGATACTATAACCTCTCTGCATTTGAATGGATCTCTATGGGAATTGGGAGGTGGGACTAGATTAAGCAGGAAAATACACAGGAATAGTATGGAACCCATGGCTGGCTAAATGGCTGTAAGTCATCAAGTGTCTGAGGTATCAAATGAGCCTCAAACCATCACTCTGCTGCCAGATATGCAGTAGATATGGATGGATCACTTTAAGGGTTGTTTCTCCTGACTCATTTTCCTATTGAACTCTATGGAAAAATAAGCCAGGAGAAACAACCCTTTAAGTGATCCATCCATATCTACTGCATATCTGGCAGCAGAGTGATGGTTTGAGGCTTGTTTGATACCTCAGACCCTTGATTACTTACAGCCACTCAACCAACCATGGATTCCATACTATTCCCATGTAATTTACAGCTAAATCTAGTCCCACCCCCCAATTCCCATAGAGATCCTGTAAGGGGGAGTGTAAGGTTCGGAGAACCAAATGCAACCAATAAGGATTTCTAAAAGCGTATCTAGAGAGACACGCCGCAAAACGCGGAAGTAGCCGCACCAGGACTGAGATAACACAGGATCGGGAGCAAAACCTCCCTAGCACAAGGCAAAACAAAGCAACCTCCAAAAACTGAGACGATCTCGACAAACAGCGAGAACAACCAACAACCACGCACCAAACAACCAGGCATAACAAGGAGGTGGTGAAACAAAACAAAACTCAATAAAACAAGACAGGAAAAGAATAGAAAAGACCTGTTAGCCAAAGCTCATGTGGCAAAAGAGCTGAACACAACTGGCAACAGGTGACATGACTATAGGACAAAGAAAGATTGTAAATGAAAGAGAAAACCAATCTAATCCTAAATCCCATAACTAGACTTGCTGCGTTTCCAATTCGTATGAACCAGAAATGCAGCGACCGAAATTCCTATACCTTACCGACTTCGTTTGTCAACATAGCAAAGATGATATCGAAGTGGGGAAATGCGGAAGTCCTGAGGTATTTTTTTAACTTTTATTTGGCCTTGTGTCTTTTTTGGAACGTGTTGCAGGCATCAAATTTGGAAATGCTGTATATTTACAAAAATCAATAAAGTTGATAAGGTAAAACATTAAATATCTTTTCTTTGTACTGTTTTCAATTAAATATATGTAAAAGAGAATTTACAAATCACCGCTTTCTGCTTTTATGTGCATTTTACATACTGTCCCAACTTCTTTGGAATTGGGGTTACATAGAGAAGATCAGGTACATTTGTTGGGGACCAAAATGTTCTCTGATTTATTCTTATACATTTGTTGAAGTGTACTCACTTATTACTGATATAACAGCGTAATGTCATTTATGATTTATTAGCATTTCATAAAAATATGACAAACAGGCAATTATGGTTGATTGGCATAATTATTAAAAAAACAAGTCATCATATAAAATGTACACATGGCACAAGATTCACAAACAGCATAGATAATCAGGTTCGGAACAGAGGTTGAGGTGTTGCGTAGTAAACATGTGGGCAGGTGTTTTATGTTTTCTGGAAAACTGGTGTTTCCCGATATTTTGTCCATCCCTTGTATATTTGACATTATTTCACAAACTAAATGCATATATTTTACCAATACAATATAGTAATTACCTTACTGTTACCTTACCATGTTCACCAGCCATAAATTCAAAGAATGCCATTTTTAATTCAAAATCAATATTTACCACCCAATCAGCTACCATGAAATGAGACAGGTGATTAGGGGACATACTGACATACTGTATTGTTTAGAAAAATTCCAAATTCAAGCAAAATTCACACCGTGCACAATCCCTATTTCCACTCTCTACTGCACAGTCCTTAGTCCCGAGGCATGTTCGTAGCCTACACTCCATCAATGGTGGCTGCTGAGCTGAAAATTCCCCTTGAACTGATTATTGTTCTCGAACCTGCTTTCAATCATTTTCATTGATTTACAATACAGCGATGGATTCACAAAATTCTTAATACCATCAGATATAGCCAGTTCTCCTGAATTACGCTATTGGTCGGGTAATAAAATTATTTATATTTGCATCGGAAAAATGCGCACATTTTACTGACATTATTTTATATTGCAGAATGTGGATACCTACTCTTTGTTCTCCACACTCACACTCTGAGAATATTCACGGCGAAGATCGGCAATGCACAGAATTAGTCATTTAAACCAGGGGTTCTCAATCCTGGTCCTGGGGGACCCCTGTGTATGCTGGTTTTCGTTGCAACCGCAGTTGCAATCCCAGAATTTTAACAAGCTGTTAATTTTTCTTAATTAGGTGCTTTTCATGTTTGGAGGAATTATTCACATAAGACACATTATGTCAGAAATAGCTATGCATGCCATGTAGAACAAACTCCCCATGTTCACATTGTGCTTATTGTGCTATATTGCAACAATTACATAAGAAAAGGTTACAAAATAATGTATTTTCACTCAAATGAAAGAGTGAAGTGAATCAATAGGCTCCTAATTAGGTTGTTGAACACATGTGTTTAACTCAATTTTTTATTTAAGCTTAAGACAATGCAGGTTTGGCTCGTTATCATTTGCTTTGTGTTTGAATTCTTCATTATCTACGAAATGGTTAATTTTAGTGGCCATGTGTCCACACTTTCACCAATTAGGAGCCTATTGATTCAAATCAGTCTTTAAATGGATCTGTTAAATAATTTTCTTATCTTTTTTAAATAATATAGCACAATGTGAACATGGGGTGTTTATTCTACATGGCATCCATAGCTATTTCTGATATAATGTGGCTTAAGAGGGTGAATAATTCCTCCAAACATGACAAGCACCTAATTAAGAAAAATTAACAGCTTGTTAAAATTCTGGGATTGCAACTGCGGTTGCAACGAAAGCCAGCATACACAGGGGTCCCCCAGGACCAGGATTGAGAACCCCTGATTTAAACTATCTTGAAGCGCAGGTTTTGCTGAGGCCTTTTTTGCAGGCCGTGCCGAAAGCTAACAACAGAGTGGTATATTTGTTTGTTAATTGTACTTAGTCGTTAAAAGTGATTTTTCTAAATTTACGATTTAATCGCCCAAACTTGATGTGAAGAAAAAAAACTGTGTGCACCTGCCAATGGCACGCTTGTTAATCAAGGGAGATGAATGAAAACAGGTTGAGAGCAGGTTTTCTACCCTGTCTATTTTCAGCTCACCAACCACCACTGCTCTCCATATACCAATTACTCACTGAATGTGATCCCCACGCTCCCTTATTAACCATTACCCATCATTCACTACTGCTCGTTTGTCGTAGCCATAGACCTTTGTTTAAATGAACCACTACTTATATTTGGTTTTCTTTGTAATTGGTTGTTTTTATTCTGGTCTTTTTATATCAGAAAGCAGAGCAGAGTTGACTAGAACTGCCAAACACAACAGAACAACAAATAGCACAACAGAAAATGTGCACAACAGGAAAAAAATCTACTTTTTAACAGACTTCATATACAGTTAAATGCAAAAGTATTGGGACAGTGACACATTTTTTGTTGGTTTGGCTCTGTACTCCAGACCATTGGATTTTAAATAAAACAATGAATATGAGGTTAAAGTGAAGACCGTCAGCTTTAATTTGACGGTACTTACATCCATATTGTGTGATCCGTGTAGGAATCACAGCTCTTTTCATACGTAGTCCCCCCATTTTAGCGGCGCCAAAGCAGGGACGGGTAGTAACAAGTTACAAGTACTCTGTTACTTGTACTTGAGTAGATTTTTGAAGAATTTGTACTTAACCAAGTATTTTTTGTACTTTTAGTCAAGTGCATTTGTAATCTAAAAAAATACTTACCACTCCGTAAAATATGCCTTTCAAAACCTTTCATTACTAGGGATAGCTGCTACATTATGGGAAGGATGTGCTTTGTCTAATTTGTTCTGTAGTTGCTACGATGACCTTTCTGTATGCACTTATTGTATGTCGCTTTGGATAAAAGCGTCTGCTAAATGACTGTGATGTATGCCAGCCTTATTGTCGAAAAGAACAATGTATTCCCTCAATTTTATTCAGTTTTGTTGTTTGCGTCTTCTCTGTCCTATTTGTCTCCGACTTTGAACCATCCAACCTGCTGCGAGACAGAACTGTCCAATCAGCTACACACTAATCTTGGTACCCATATGGTTGAAATTGAAACATTTGCAGAATTCCAGTCACCAAACGAGATGGTGATACTGATAGGGATAGCAATACCTTGTTAATGATTTAAATATACAGTATATAATAGGCCTAGTTAGATATCTGCATGACCAAATACATAGACAACTGCCTTTTGAACTATTTCAACTCAGTTATTTTGGATTGCTAGTTACAGAAATCGAAGATAGTGGGGGATGATCCCTGGCCTCAGTTTAAATCTATGTTTGTCCTTAACGTTAGGCAATAGCTACTGTATGAAACGTATACCTTCCGAGACTCGATTGTAAAAGGAAACCAATGTGACATGATTGCAACAAAATTTCAACCTTTTGCTTGGACCCAGTATAGTCGCTGCTTGCAGCTATATTTTGTTAATTATTTTTGCCCCCCTAAAATGGGGGGACTATGTATAAAAAGAGCTGTAATTCCTACATGGATCACCTAATATGGAAGAAAATGCCCTCAAATTAAAGCTGACAGTCTGCATATGCATTAGTTTATTTCAAATCCAATGTGCTGCAGTACAGAGCAAAACAACAAAAATTGTGTTACTGTCCCAATATTTAGCATTTAACTGTATACATGTGCTGTTGCATGCACCGGATAAAAACAGTTAGCCAATACTGTACTTCTTCCTGAAGATCACACTGGTCAAAACGTACACTGGACCACACCAGAGTGCAAGTTGTTTCTTCTACATGCAAGTTTCTTCATTCTGGCTCATTCATCCCCTGTAGTGCCAAAAAATATTAATCTTTCTTTTTTCACTTTGAGCCAGAATACATTTTTCAGTATATAAAATTAAGGCAATGGACGATGTAAGCCAATGGCCTTGAACTGGCATCTGCTAGAATGTTCATAATTTAGTGTTTCCACGAAAAATTGCATTGAAGGACACCCTCAAGATGCAGGTTTTTTTCTGCCAAGTTAATTTTTTAGGAAGGAAATAGAAACCTAAGCATGTACATTCATCTAAATGGATATTTCAATAGTTAAAAAAGGATGGCAGCTATTGTTATAGGAACCAAATTATCTATACACTGTGTTGTTCATACCTGTATACTCTGTATGGGAATCTCCAAAATGACAGCCTCACTTATGTGCATGGGTCCATGTACAAGTTTGCTGTTAAAAAATATCTGGAAGTAAATTTAACCTTTTACAAAACTGCAGGTGCAATGACATTTAAATACAACATTTGAGCCTTTTAGCCACAATAGAGTAAAACATTAGAATACATTTGTAATGAACACTAGTGAAGTTCACCTTGTCCCAGTACTTTTTATGTAATCAAATGAAAGAAAATGAACTAATTAACTCCTTACTCTTTACTAGATTATCAGGCTGGTAGAAAGGCATCTTGAAGTTCATGATTTGATATCTTCCTGTGCTACGGAGAACAATGAACTTTAGATCACTAAAAAATGCTTTTTTAGGGTGGTCTGGCCATTAAATCTTAACCATGAGTGTCAATCGCTTCATGAAAAGGTACAGAAACTCCACTGAAATAACAATCCCTCAGCACAGTAAAAATGGTTGCTTTCAGGACTAAAAAGCAATTAAAATATCAATAGAATACAATAGGCTTAATATCACAGCATTAATTTTCTTTTGTTTGCTACACATAAGATGACTGTTAACAAATTAAAATTTTGATTGCACAGGGTGCAATTTATTTAAGGTATGAATAGTTTCTACAAAACATAAAATACAAATGCTTAACTGGCAAACATAAAATGTGGATGTCAACAGAGGTGCCAAAACGTCATAACCCATTTTACAGATGAGAACGGTAGCTGGAGGCTGAACAAATTGAATACATTTTGCAGGCCGTCATAAGGATATACAGTGCCCTCCACTATTATTGGCACCCCTGGTAAATATTAGTTAAAAGGGTTATAAAAAATTCACTGTTTGGTGAATTAGCTTAATCTCACACTGAAAAAATTTGAAAAATCCAACCTTTAATTGAAGTAAATTTATTATGAGAAAAAAAATCCCTTATCAAGAAATAATAATTTTTAACAAAACCATGTGTGCCACAATTATTGACACCCCTGCATTTATATATAGAATAAAGTAATACTTTTTTTATATTTGGTCGCATATCTTTTGCATGCCATGACTTCCTGATGTCTGTGACCCAACAACATCAAAAGACTCTTGATATCTTATTTTCTGGTACTCTTACAAGCGATACTATAACGTCTCAGCATTTGAATGGATCTCTATGGGAATTGAGGGGTGGGATTAGATTTAGCTGTAAATTACACTGGAACAGTATGGAACACATGGTTGGCTAAATGGCTCAAAGTCATCAAGGGTCTGACGTATCAAACAAGCCTTAAACCATCACTCTGCTGCCAGAAATACAGTAGATATGGATGGATAACTTGAAGAGTTTCTTCTCCTGACTTATTTTTCCAATTTGTCAGGAGAAACAACCCTTTAAGTGATCCATCCATATCTACTGCATATTTGGCAGTAAAGGGATGGTTTGAGGCACGTTTGATACCTCGGACCCTTGATGACTTACAGCCAATTTACTAATAATGTATTCCATATTGTTCCAGCATAATATACAGCTAAATCTAGTATCACCCCCCAGTTCCCATAGAGATCCATTCAAATGCAGAGACGTTATAGTATCGCTTGTAAGAGTACCAGAAAATAAGATATGCAGTAGATATGGATGGATCACTTTAAGGGTTGTTTCTCCTGACAAACTTTTCTATTGAACTCTATGGAAAAATAAGTCAGGAGAAGAAACTTTTCAAGTTATCCATCCATATCTACTGTATTTCTGGCAGCAGAGTGATGATTTAAGGCTTGTTTGATATGTCAGACCCTTGATGGCCATTTAGCCAACCATGTGTTCCATACTGTTCCAGTGTAATTTACAGCTAAATCTAGTCCCACCCCTCAATTCCCATAGAGATCCATTCAAATGCAGAGACGTTATAGTATCACTTGTAAGAGTACCAGAAAATAAGATATCAAGAGTCTTTTGATGTTGTTCGGTCACAGACATCAGGAAGTCATGGCATGCAAAGGATATGCAACCAAAAATTAAAAATGATTACTTTATTCTATATATAAATGCAGGGGTGTCAATAATTGTGGCACACATGGTTTTGTTAAAAATAAAAAAAATTTTCTCATAATAAATTTACTTCAATTAAAGGTTGTATTTTTCTCATTTTTTCAGTGTGAGATTAAGCTAATTCACCAAACTGTTAATTTTGTATAACCCTTTTTACTTATCTTTACCAGGGGTGCCAATAATAGTGGAGGGCACTGTATTACCATATGAGTTGCACATATCCTGTGTAATGTATTTTTGGTTGGTGTTTTTAAAATGAAAAAATATATATTATTGCTTTGTTAATAAATTGTTTTTTATTTTGTAATAACTAAATGCTGAGGCATTTATTGTCGCTCACTGAACCTAGTCCTAAATGTGCAAAGATCCGACACGTTATTTGTTGATGGCCTCAAAAAATTATTATTGTTATTGATGCTTTATTAATATGCCGATAAATTATTTACTCATGTTAACGAGGCATTAGTTCACGTTAAGTATAATGGAACCTTACCTTACTTAGTATTAAAGCTTTCTGTGTTGCAAGATAGCAAATCCATTCATCTTTATGGTTAGCTCCCATGCTTTATATGTTAGCACCTGCATATATGCTTTTCAGCTGTGCCGATACTGCCTCTCAAAGTAATGGAATCTTATGAGTATCCATGAACAAAGATTGCATATACCTGTTAATTCATTTGTTCATGGCGTAGTTAACCTGACAAAAGTTTGTTAATGCTTTGTTAAAAATGTATTTTAACTTAATTGTGTATGTTAGCAAAGGCATTAATTAAAAGACATTATTCTCTGCAACTCTATGCTCAGCTTGCTCAATCTATAATCACCCAGAATGCATTTCTCTTATCCTGTTCTTGCAGTCTCTTGTGCCTGTAACAACACAAAAAGCATGAATTGCAATCTTGGAAAATGAAGGTGGAAAAGAGAGTAATTGATCACTGTGAACAGCATAAGGAGACTAATGAGCATGAAGGCATTGTTGCAAAGTGGATGTTTTAATCCTTCTAGCACAGCCATGCACACATGTCATGCCACTGTGCAGCTCTCCGGATCCTGGTATTCACTGCAGAGAAAGTAAAAGTTCAATTCAAATCCCTATTGCTTTGCTTCCAGGAAAGGATTGCTATCTGCTTCATGTAAAATTTAACAAACTAATGCTACCGTCATTGTGATGTACTGCAAACGGCTTAATGCACACTGCACAACTGCTTTTTGATGCTTTGAGACCTCACAATGGCATAATTTGTGAGAAATACACCTAATTTAGGATCAAGGCTGCCAAGAAAAGGTACCTAGTGATTTTTTTGGGGTATGTATAGATTGTGGCCAAATACCATGACATTTTTGTATGAGTCAGCTTGCCCTTCAAGTAATTCATTATAATATGCTAAACATGAACCCCTTTGTGCAGTGAAATTGTGGCGTAAACCCTGGGGTGAGGTACCATGGAAAACTGCATATCGTCTTCATCAGCGCAAGTTTGGCTATTATCGGGCAAAATATGAAGTTCCTATACGCGCCAGCGTTCTTCTATATTTCATAAAATTATATTGCCCACTCTACAGAGTGATCTACATGAGAGCGAATCGGGTTGAATATACTGGACATTTAAATATATTTAGGAGTTGGTTACAGTTGGTTCCACCAAAAGATGTTATACTATCACAGCAACAATGAAAAAACAAATAAGGTCCTGGATATAGGTTATATCGTCACCCTCTTAAAATAATGGCCTAAGTCACTTTTTCAAGTTTTTCAGAAAACATAAAAAACTGAACCAAATACAGAATATATGATATTTATTAATCATTCCACAAAAAAATGTTACGACAATAGATGACTATTGACATACAAATAACACTGTCTGTCAATTATGTAACATACAACAATTAAATGACTTAGGCCAATTTACAAACATGCCGTTGTGACTTAGGCAAAAAAAACTGACTTAGGCCTGACTTACAGCTGCATTTTTTAGGCAAAACAGTGCAAAACAGTGCACTACAAACAATAGCGTGTGACTTAGGCCGTTTTATTTTTGCCTAAGTCAAGACAATGTGACTTAGGCAAAAATAAAACGGCCTAAGTCACACGCTTGACATAGGCCATAGCATTACCAGGTAGGAACAGCATGATCTTTTCAATTAAGGACTTAGGCCATTTTACCAGAGGTAGCCAGCATCATGAAGAGTTGATTTAGCAAAAATATCATTTTCCTCAAAAAGTGACTTAAGCCATTATTTTAAGAGGGTGACGATATTAGATATATTAGGATATATTAGAGTGCATTTCTGTCATCATCACGTAATTTCCTTCTGCTTTGAAAATCTCTCATAAAGTATGGAATAAAGTCATAACCTTTCCTCCATTAATAAAGCCAGATATGTCCTTTCTAAGATTATGTAGTTATCTTCTGCCTTTTCTGCCTATATGTGGTGTACAGTGTAATTTTCAACATGGGCAAAATCTCAAAAATTCATCTGCAGAACATTACGCAATTTAAATTGGGAGTAGTAATGTCTTGGAACTGACTGTAATTGATTGACAGCCTTAATATCCAAAAAAGATTCTAAGCTTTCCAAAGAGGTATAATATAGTTGGGAGAGATTGTCAGAGCTGTGCGTGTCACAAGCGTATTTCAAAACAACATGCGTCGTTAATCGTCTACCTCTCTGTGGTTTTGCGCAAGAGAGCACATACGCATCACGTAGTGAACTCCGGTGATAAATCGTTTTGTTTGTACAATGGCGAAGTGACAAAAAGGTTTTCAGTGCTTGAAACTGCTGGATGCTGTAGTCGTCCTCTGGGTTCAGATGAGGACATTTACGTCCATGACTTCATCTGAAGCAGACAGCATGGATTCCATAGCTACGTGTTGCCTTGTGTACAAGGTGTGCGTGTGCGAGTGTGTTTTATGGTGTTGTATTCATAATAGTATAGCTAGCTAGTCACAGAAATGCTAGCTCGGTTGTGTTATTATTGTTTATTACATAACAGAGTTTTACATTAGTGGTGCTGAATTCAGAATGAAAGGACCTGTAGTCTCTCTTATTCTGGTTTAATTTAGTTTATACATAGTTAGCCAGCAACCTATTAGGCATTGGCTATAAGCTAAGCCTGCATAAGGCTCAATGATAAAGTATGGGGAGTCTGTGGAAAAAAGTCCCTGCCAGAGTAACTGGAAGTAACTTCCTCCTCATAGGACATAATAATGTGCTTCAAATGAACACTAAAGCTGTGTCCATGTTTGGATAGCTTGGATACTTTTCATATGTTTCCACAGGTTTTGGATTTGTATACAAGTAATGACAATGGTGGTGAGCTGTCAATCTATTATGGGTAGACTGTAACTTTACGGGAAATAATATAGGGACATAAATGGATGAACCGGCAGCTAGTTGTCCCATACAGTAATCCATGGGCTGGCATATGTTTATATAGGAGATAAGTATAGTAGCTGTAATAGTAATAGTTGTAGTAATTCATATGACACTATAAATTGTGTGCATTTGGTTGGTAATAAATTACCTTTAACAACGAGAACAGGGCTGTGTTGGACATTTTTGGCACTAGAAGCTAGACTGAGACAAAGAAATTGATTATCTAAGGGTCATTCCCCTCATTAACTTCCTCCTCATAGGACATAATAATGTGCTTCAAATGAACACTAAAGCTGTGTCCATGTTTGGATAGCTTTGGATAGCTTGGATACTTTGCATATGTTTCCACAGGTTTTCATGTGTTTGGAAAGGTTTGGGTAGATTTTTGGACAGCTATAATCATTCCCCTAATCTTTTGCAAAAGTTGGAAACTATCTAATGATATGGATGCAAATATATTTCCAACAACTCAAAAGTGTTTATCTGTTGAAAAATGTTGATTATCTCCTGAATTAATGCGATGCACAATTATCCATTTTGGGTAGATTTTTGGAGACCAAGGTACACCGTTTCAAATAGCCTCAAAGGATTTGAGCAGTAATACATATCACTTTCATGTTTTGTACACATGCAGACGGGACGTTTGCAAACCAGAAAATGTAAAGTTTAACCTTATTCACATATTTGACTCTCAGGGGTTCACTGTAAACTGTGGTGGAACTTTGTTTTTCACTGGGGGCTGTGCATTCACTGCCCATAATTGACACCTGAGTTATGAATATCATTTAATGTAAGGCATGATAATAAATGGTACCAGCCAAGCCATTATTGGTGTTTGTGTTACATTGATATCTGGAGTAATAAAGCTTTAAAGGAGCTATATGTAACAAAGCTACTGTACTAAATCATAAAATGACCATGATATGTCATCAGAGATTAAAGAAACATGTTAAGTCGAAATGCTGGCTTCTCCGACAACAATGCTACAGTATGTTCTCCTTTGAAATTTCCAATTTTCCGGGTTGGAACGTCTGTATTTGTTTTGGCCTGTGTGATTCACTATTCTCCGAGTTGACTCAGCCCACTGCCCATTATGAACAACCAGATGTACAACCAGACGGCACTCCGACAGCCGATTTACGAATGCCTAAGCTAAGTTCAACATCGTTTTCATTTAGCTAGCTAGCTAAAGATTGAAATATATATGTATATAGTTACTAGCTAAACATACCACTAACGTTAGCTTATATCTGTGTGACCGTAAACATAGCCAGCCATGCATCTAGCTAACATTGACAGAGTTATAAAAAATCCACGAGCTGCTTTATAATTTGCAAACAATAAATAAATTGCAAACGTATACATTAGCTGATCAACTTACAGTGTAGGACTCGTTGTCGCTTGTCATTGTCAAAATAGAATAAGCTCGTCTCAAAATATAATGTTGCGCTCGACTCGTCTTGCACTCATGTTTATTCAGTGTCCAGAGTCTGGGGAGGAGGGGGCGGGCGGAGACAACTCTCTCCAATATTGTGAATGTGGACTGCAGTACCCATTTTAAACGCTCGGTGTCAATGTTACATATAGCTCCTTTAAACAGAACGGTACAAAACAGATGAAAATGGGTAAAATTAAGCTTCTGCGTGAAGGGGTTAATATTTTACAGTTAACATAAACTGCAGATCTGGATCTAAAACATAACTCATTTATATATTGTGATGTTTACACTGTAAAAAAGTAGGAGCTCAACAGCTACTCTTCTCAACTGCAAAGATTTTATTTACTCTCTATTGGACCTTTCTCTTTAACCTTTCAGTCTATCACACTCTTCTAGAGAATTGCTTTCCAATATATAACAGTTAAAATACTCTATCTTCAATAAGCCCAATTTTTTTTAAACAACACAGTCATTTTGAGTCTTGAGATGAATGCGCATGTCATCTCTTGAATGATGCTTTTTTTTTTTTATATTGCCTTGTGCCGAAATCTAAATCTGCTGATGAGAGAATAGACACAAAAGTCTAGACACTCAGGTAAAATCAACAAATGACATGGTCAATACAGCCATCAATTTAATCATGCAATAAACACATAAATTGGGATGGCATCCGCCAAGTTACGGCTTGGCGGGGCATGCCCCATACCTATACAGCACCGAGAATTTGGCACTTTTCAGGGTTTCCTACAGAAGTAACCACAATGACCACAGACTCTCAACCCTTAAAAACGTCTGTATGTTCTGACCTCATGTAATCACACAGCATTCAGATAGAACTTCACACATCCACACAATAAAGCCCCAAACTTGGGTTATTTTGTGGTTTTTCTCCTTCTGCTTCTTCTTCTTCTTCTTCTCATTCTCATTCTTCTTCTTCTTCCCATTTTTCCTGCCTACCCAGAGACCCTCACTATCTGCCTGCCTCCGTACCCTCAAAGAATAATTCTCCCCATTGGATAACAACATTGCATACCTGCTCTCCCAAGCTTATCGCCCAATAAAAACGCTTCAAACTAATCTGCACACATCACAGAATCACAGACAAAACCGATATATGGCTTTGCAAATTTGACAAAGCTACTGTTGCCTACTAGTTAGAGTTGCTGCCTCTCACAGAGGATTGGGGGTTCGAGCCCAACAGGACACAAATTTATTTTTGACAAAAATAATGTGCAACTGTTAAATACTTTTCATTTATTACTTATTGTTATCATTTTCACAGGTTGGATAGCATTGCTTTGGAATAGAGCTAGTTTATTTAGTGTGAGCTACGATAGGCAATATTGTTAGTTGTAACTTGGCCACATTTTGATATCAATACTTTTAAAGGCAGGCCTAGTTTTTGCAAGTTGGAATTAAGGATTTATAGACAGCGCTCTGTAGGCTATGCGTGAGTAACTTGGCTTTTTTTACATGGGAAACGTTTTTGATCAGATTAATTATACACAGCCATGACATACATCTGATGTGCGCTGAGGTTCAATAACAATTACAGTGGGCACTTACTGTGATTATAGTGCTGTACAGTAGTGACTGGTCATACATAAATAAAAACAAAACACAGCAGGGGTGATTGGGTCAGACGGACAGGTGGACGTATGAGATGGAGGAACACAGTAAGGTGATTGGGTGGGGCAGACAGACAGGTGTACGTGTGAAACGGAGGAACACAGCAGGGGTGATTGGGTCAGACAGACAGGTGGACGTATGAGACGGAGGAACACAGTAGGGTGATTGGGTGGGGCAGACAGACAGGTCTACGTGTGAGACGGAGGAACACAGCAGGGGTGATTGGGTCAGACAGACAGGTGGATGTATGAGACGGAGGAACACAGTAAGGTGATTGGGTGGGGCAGACAGACAGGTGGACGTATGAGATGGAGGAACACAGTAGGGTGATTGGGTCAGACAGACAGGTGGACGTATGAGACGGAGGAACACAGTAAGGTGATTGGGTGGGGCAGACAGACAGGTGGACGTATGAGACGGAGGAACACAGTAAGGTGATTGGGTGGGGCAGACAGACAGGTGGACGTATGAGATAGAGGAACACAGTAGGGTGATTGGGTCAGACAGACAGGTGGACGTATGAGACGGAGGAACACAGTAAGGTGATTGGGTGGGGCAGACAGACAGGTGGACGTATGAGATGGAGGAACACAGTAAGGTGATTGGGTGGGGCAGACAGACTGGTGGACGTATGAGACGGAGGAACACAGTAAGGTGATTGGGTGGGGCAGACAGACAGGTGGACGTATGAGACGGAGGAACACAGTAAGGTGATTGGGTGGGGCAGACAGACTGGTGGACGTATGAGACGGAGGAACACAGTAAGGTGATTGGGTGGGGCAGACAGACAGGTGGACGTATGAAACGGAGGAACACAGTAAGGTGATTGGGTGGGGCAGACAGACAGGTGGACGTATGAGACGGAGGAACACAGTAAGGTGATTGGGTGGGGCAGACAGACAGGTGGACGTATGAAACGGAGGAACACAGTAAGGTGATTGGGTGGGGCAGACAGACAGGTGGACGTATGAGACGGAGGAACACAGTAAGGTGATTGGGTGGGGCAGACAGACAGGTGGACGTATGAGACGGAGGAACACAGTAAGGTGATTGGGTGGGGCAGACAGACAGGTGGACGTATGAGACAGAGGAACACAGTAAGGTAATTGGGTGGGGCAGACAGACAGGTGGACGTATGAGACGGAGGAACACAGTAAGGTAATTGGGTGGGGCAGACAGACAGGTCTACGTGTGAGACGGAGGAACACAGTAGGGTGATTGGGTCAGACAGACAGGTGGACGTATGAGACGAAGGAACACAGTAGGGTGATTGGGTGGGGCAGACAGACAGGTGGACGTATGAGATGGAGGAACACAGTAAGGTGATTGGGTTGGGCAGACAGACAGGTAGACGTATGAAACGAAGGAACACAGTAGGGTGATTGGGTGGGGCAGACAGACAGGTGGACGTGTGAGATGGAGGAACACAGTAGGGTGATTGGGTGGGGCAGACAGACAGGTGGACGTGTGAGATGGAGGAACACAGTAGGGTGATTGGGTGGGGCAGACAGACAGGTGGACGTGTGAGATGGAGGAACACAGTAGGGTGATTGGGTGGGGCACAGACAGGTGGACATGTGAGATGGAGGAACACAGTAGGGTGATTGGGTGGGGCAGACAGACAGGTGGACATGTGAGATGAAGGAACACAGTAGGGTGATTGGGTGGGGCAGACAGACAGGTGGACGTATGAGACGGAGGAACACAGTAGGGTGATTGGGTGGGGCACAGACAGGTGGACATGTGAGATGGAGGAGGTTGAGGGCTTAAAGGAACAATTAACTTTCTGAAGTTTTAAAAAAAATATTGTATTTTTACGATATATTTCCTATTTTAGTGTTTTCAACTGGCCCAGACAGTTCGATTTGCAATGCTGGATATATTAGATATTTAGAGAAGTTCCACAGGTTCTGCCAGCTTCATAATGGCTAGTGTAGGAGCAGCAAATGGTTTGAGGTATAAAGCAAGAAACTGTGACTTTCAAACGGCACAGGTTGTGCATGTGTATATTACCTGATAATTAAAAAAAATACATTTAAATTACTCTAATGAAATATTTCATGTCCTCCACTCAGGAAGAGAAGTGGCAGGACTTCATGTATCAAAAGTACTATGTGTGAGAGAAGCGGCAACAAATTGTCAGGACTGAAAACAGTTCCTGCTTGTGCAATTCTAACTCGCGTAATAAACCGGGTTGATATAAACCAGGTGTTGTGGACGATTCGTTCAGTTTTATAAGATACAAAATACACAAAAAATAATGTGCACATCTGAACAGCATCAGCGGCAGCTTAAGAAAGCCAACCTTCAGACGATTCGTTCAATTTCTTTAAGGCAACATCATCTGCTGGCTTATCTGGCTGACCTAAGCTCAGCTTTAGCACACTGCACGCAGCACAATGAGAATGAAAGTGCTAGAATCCATGGGGCCATGTAAAACAACAGGCCGAAGTGGAACATTTATTAGTAGCAGTTTTTTAGTGATTGCGCATGAGAAAGCACTAAGGTCTATGACTAAATAAACATTTTGTAAATAATAAGACTTAATTCCAGCAGCAAAGGTTCACCAAAGAAAATAGTCTGAAGCAGCCACAGTATCCATTTTACATGTTCTGTGGAGGTAATGGCATTCTAAATCAATTCGGAATGAAGGCACAAAGGTCCTCTGCATTAGATTAGCCTGGGATATTCAGTGTGGAGGAAATAGTTTTCATAAAGCCCAACACAGTGCAGGGAAGGACACACGAATTTGTCCATATCTAGAAACCAGTCATTTCACAAAGATCTGAATTACATTTCAGTTAACCTTGCCATCAATCCACCGATGCCATAATATTATATTGTAGAGCTTTTGAATACATTTCCCATATCGAGCTGTGCTGCTGCTTTACAGAACCTGTTAGTCACATAAAGCAATGGAGCATCACTTCCCCCAAAGCTTAAACACTACAATTATATCCATGTTTTTTATTTTCATTTTATGTCCCCATTAAATTAGTACATTTATTTATTTAATGAATCTATTTATGCATTAATTATTTACTTAAATGTTTCTCTTTTTTTGGTGTTGGGTCATTATTGTGACTCGTAAACTTGGCTTAATATAAACTATATATTACACACGGCACACTGCTCCGGGATGAGCCGACCTATTTCTGCACTCCTTTCTAAATAATCCAATTCAAAGCATTATTGCCTCTATTCTACCATTGGCAATATATAAGAACACAAAGAAATCCAGTATTCTGCAGCTTCACGGGTGTGTTTACTGCCGTTTTTCTATTGCAACTGCTAAATCAAACGTATGTGGGTGGGAAAAAATACTCATAGGAGAACTGTTGAACTCGTCTGATTCTCAACCACTCATCACTCATGGTGAACAGAAGAGGCTACGGGGGAATTCAGAGATCCCCCTGCGCAAGTACCAGGACATGAGCAGGAAGAGCCAGGGAGAAGATTCACAGAAGGAGAAGGCGAACGCATAATCTCTCAAATGAGATATGGGCCAAAACAGCTGACCGTGTGATATATCATGGGCTTATGATGAGACGAGCTGGACAGGGGTTACAACCTAATTTTAGCATCAGATTCACAGCGGCATCAATCATTTCCAACCTTCGGAAGTGAGAATGGCTACGTGACCACGCATTCGTCTTCTTTGTTCTGCTGCGGCGCATCTGGACAGAAGGTACAGCGCGCAGAAGGCTTTTTCCTTAGTCATTCAAGTCCCGCATTCTGTTCTGTCAACATTCATTTGCAGAGTTGGAAAATGGCCGCCGCATTCTATGGTGGCCAAGGACGAATCTTTCTTTTCCACTTAGCGGGGTGCCGATATAGCACAGTGGATATGGTCGCTGCTGATACGAAAACGGTGCGAGGAGTCCCATCTCAATCACTCAACCACAAGAACACATTCCGCAATCCTAATAATGTCCGTCAAAGCAGCAACTGACTGCATCAGGAAGCAAGAACTGCTGGTAATGAGACAAATGTGTAGGACACTCTGGGAAAGAGTACCAGAGATGAAGCAGAGGACCAGTACATTCAGAGTCATTCACTGCATTTCTTAGAATGCTGCAATACAAATGCCCTCATGTAGCTAATAATACCTCAGTAGTACACCGATATGTCTGCTGTTTTTCTATTCAGCGAAAAATAGGTGGGGGGAAATGTCTCTCTGTGTGATTTCCTGTAAGAGTTCCCTCCTGATGGGTCAGTGCATCAATTTGTCTTTGAACCACAATTGATGCACCGGGCCAGCGAAGAAGAAATATTACCATGTGTAATGGCTGAATAGTTTTTTTCCCATATATCCACCATTGGCCCGATCACCACAGCATGCCAACTTGCATTCCCAAACACAATGGCCAATGTTCTAGCACCCCTAGAGGACAAAGGACTGAGTTGCTGCGAGGTGGTAGATTCCTCCCAGCATCCTCTCTGTTCCTTAAATCAGAGTTATTCCTCGCCTGCTGACATGACCACCATCCTTGGGAACAAACCACAGTGCTAGACACCATGCATGCTGCTTGTCAGCCTATCACAACAGATGCTTGTCAAAGACGGCTCCGTCACACAAGATGGATTTTTTCGCCCTTGTATTATGAAGGGAAATTTTCGCTGCGGTGTTGATGTGAAAATACCTTTCCTCGCAGAGACTTGATGAAGAATAAACACTTGCAAAAACCGCTGCCTTTCTCACCGAATGCTACAAGCATGTGTACTGTGTGTATATGTGTGTGACTGACTACTAAGACATTTTCAGTTAGGCTGAATAACACAAGCATAGTTTGGCAACTTAGTTAATTCATGTTAAACGTCATAAAATGGAAGTTGGAGCACTTCTTTAGCAACATGGCGGCTGTACGGTATATCAGTCAGGGAACTGCTCTTAAAATTGAACCCTTGAGCAACATTCTTAACCTGAATTGAGCAACATATCCATCTGTGTAAATGGATTGCATGTTAAAAATCTTTAAGTCACTCTAGATAACCATCTGCTAAATGCTGAAATATAAAGACATGTAAATGTAATTAATTTGCAAAAAAAAAAGGTTAAAAAAAGCATACATTTGAAAGTCTGTCACTGAAGATTAATGGGTTAATAAGTAAGTTCTAGAAATGATTAATACGGCAGTACATTGTCCTTCAGAAAGGAGAAGAATGCCAAATTTTTAGGCTAACGTCACATCCCTGAGTGCATTTATTCTGCCTTGACTTTGAGCTGTATTCATTTCATGAGTCTGTGTTATTGTGAATAAATGCATCAAGGTCAAGGTTGCTCTCATTCTCTTTGCAAACTCTTTTCCATCATGAGCCTTTTATCTTTCTCATTATGCCTCTGTTTTCTATTTAGATAACCCATTTCTCTCAGCCATGTTTTATATTGTTTGTCTATGCAGTTCATTCAACAAGCACATAAAAGACTTTCAAAGCAAGGACAAAAAGCATGTTAAAGAAGACATAACTCAGTTGTGCCCACTGACACTTAAACGTTCTCCATAACGTGCTGATCCAGTAAGATGTCTCATTAAGGACGTCTTAAAATTTAATTTCTGGGGTTTGTCACAGAGAAGAGCCTCTGGCACAGAAAACAGAATTTGTGTTGCTTCTTCCAGGCTATAGGTTAAAAAAAAAACTCATAAGTTGCATTCACAGTCCTGAATTTACCAGAGGTCTATACATCAATGCCCAGCTCCTGCTGAAACAACCACTTCTCCCTACTTGATCTCCCTACTCTCTCTCCACCTGTAAGGTTAATAGGACCACCGTTTATGAGAGCTTGGATTTATATTTGGACTTTTTTTCTTTATGTTTTCTTAATGCAGGGGTCATGAGGGCTTTGGCAGTATTTCATAGTCATGTGTCCGCGATGTTCCATGCAGGGCAACCATTCTAATGCTACATCTTAGGGTTGGCTGCGTATGCAGACAAGCTGTGCAGCATGTCATTGTACTGATGGAAACCTTAACTGTGATCCTCTGCGAGTGAAATGCAAACCAGCCACAGGCCAGCCTTTGCATTAATGCCTGCAGGCACCAAAAACATCGCAGGAGTTCAACAGCGGGATTAGACATTTCCAGGAAGGAACTAGCGACAAGCTAGTAAAACTACAGGATGAAAGCACTGCTCAACATGCATTGAATATAGAGCAGTAGAATCACAACAATCTTGCAAAGCTATTTTGGAATCAGCGCTTTTCCTACAGAATTCAACCTATTTTTTCACTGTTGATGAGGGAGTAGCTGATAGAACAACTGATTTTAATTGATTTTAAGCATCAGAAAACCAATGAGAAATCTCATTCAAGACCTTATAATCAAATAGCCATTAGTTCGTATTGGAATGTCAAAGCAAAACACCACCATTGTTCAATTTTAGGTAATCATAGCAGCATGAACGCTTAAGCCACAAAACACAATCCCATTACAGTTTTTCTCAATTGTTTACACACAAAAACTGGAACTTATGACACAATGACCACAACCTGTAACTCATGTGCCAACTCCCTAAACCAATTCTGCTGAACTATAAACACATTTCCTGCTGTAGACCCAGATTTCAATTCTAAACCACACTTTCTTCAAAACACTACACACAATTATCTGCTTTAGACCCAGATTTCAATTCTAAAGCACACTTTCTTCAAAACACTACACACAATACTCTCTATTTTGCACTCTTCATCAATGCCAAATCTCCTTGTGTTCAGACAGAACACACTGCCATTCAAATGGCAAAACTTCCATTTCCAAGGCCGTGCAAGGTTGTGCAATTTCCAATCAAAGCTTGAGCAATATAAGGGCCACAGGTGAGCTCCTGGTTTGGAGAACAATGGATGGCAACATTGAAGTGAGAGGTGATCAGAGAGGCAGAGGAGTGAGAGTAAGAGGAGGACGAGGAGGAGGAAGAGGAGGACGAGGAGGAGGAAGAGGAGGACGAGGAGGAGGCATGTGGCGATATAGCTCCTGAGGCATTTCAGGGCTGGATTCGCCATACTAGGCGATACTTCCCCCGCTGCTTGGCCAGAGAGAACATAGCCTGTGATGTCGATGAGGTCCTGTGGCCAGACAGGAACCGAAGACAGGATGCAGCCTAGTTTTTTTGTCCTTTTTTATTTTACATTTTTCTTTCTTTTTTTGTTGACTGTACTGGCCTATTTTCTATTGTTTGTTCTGTGCAAATCATTTACACATCCAGTTGTGTTTGCTGTGATGTATAGGCTTGGAAAAAATAAAGAAATATTTTTGTTGTTACTGTATATTTGTGTATTGTTTTATATTTGAGTAAAAACATTATACAGTAATATTTTACAACAGGAGTAAGCATACAGTAACACTGAACAGCTTGAAAATGAAAGGCATAATGCTCCTGATAAGGCCTTCATACTGGTGTTTTCCCATTCATAGTAGTGTTTTCCATTCAGCACATCAGTGTTCAATGGTTCTTAGAAATGTCTACTCATATGATGGTCTGTGTGTGTCATTTGAACACAAACTACCATTTTGAGGAGACATAACATTGTTTTGAAGGCAAAGTAGCATTTTGCAGGAGATATGTAGGGTTTTGCATTTTGTGTGTGTGGTTTTTGGATTTGTGTTTAGAGTTTTGAGAAAATGAGGTATGCTTTCAAAAAATGTGTGTAAGCAATTGAGAAAAACTGTAATAAACTGAAAAAAACCCACAAGAAGCCAAAAGTCTCCATGGGCAGCATTTTAATTTTGAAACAGATCCAAATATACACAGTGGCAAGCTATTTTCACCCTGTAGAGCCCGCGCATTAGCCACCCTTACGACCCTGCAGAATCAGCAGCTCTCAGCTAAGCCTGTGAGGGAGAGCGGCAGGGAGCTGCACACACACACACACACACACACGCACACACACACACACATACACATGCCTCTCTCTCTCTCACACACACACACACACACACACACACACTCATTCTTCTCTCTCACACACACAACATGGCTCACACACACATGCCTCTCTCTCTCTTTCACACACACACACACACACACACAAACACCTCTCTCTCTCACACATGCACACATTCCTCTCTCTCTCACACACACATGCCTCTGTCACACCCACACACACAAACACACACATGCCTCTCTTGACGGTATTGGTTTTCCAATACAAATAAAACAAGAATAAAACTGGAATATACTGTAACTGTAGAATAATAAGGATGCCGTCATAATAAATCAATTTCACTATTATTATTAGGAACGTGAACACTGAATGGTCTGAAATATTGAATAATATTCAAAAATTGGATAGTAATCATTAAAAACCATAATGTGCAACCTGCAAATGTTAGTCTACTATACAAAAATACTCATGCAAAATAAAATAAAAATCCAAGCTTCTAGGTTTAGAATTTAATAGGCTGACCAGACATTTCTTCTTTTTGGGACTGAAAATGTACGTCCAGAGGGATTTCTAAATTCTTCAAATACTTTTGCTCATTTCAATCCATATATATAAACCGTATATAAAAAAACAAATAGCCTTGCATTATTTTCATAATGCACGCCCATCCCTATCCCCTTTTTTTTTTTAATCCAATATATCACCCTATGTTAAATGAAAAAAATATACTTATAAGTAAAGAGTAAAGTAGGACTAGCCGATTAACCATTATTTAATGTTTTTTTAAGAGTAATAGGAATTATTGCTGCGTATGGGCTGTCTTTCATCTTTGTTTTTTCTTTAATCTTTAATCATACCTGACGTGTAGTAAACATCCAAACTTCAGTGGCCACATGAAATTCTTCCAGGCAAAAAACAACAATACCACCCCTAATTATTGGGTGTTGATATGACATCCACTCAGCAGCAAGGCCTCCCTGCTTCCACGTGAACACATCATATGATCACAGAAAAGAAAGATGATTGTCATTACGCTTTAAAAAACATTCGATAATCGTCTATATGGTTTCTTGCCCAGCCCTATAAGGTATTCTTTAATAATTTAAAATGCAGCCTGATGTGGCAGGGGCTGAGAGGATTCGCCGCTGGTGCCATCTTGGCTCCAAAAGGGTTTCCACAAACTTTTCTGCAGGTATTGTTTGCAACGTCACGTCACATTTCTTTAATGAAGTTTCATTCAAAACAGACCAACAGACTTAAGATCACGTCACAAATTCTTTGTCATACTGTTGCAATGTGAAATTTTTAATGTTCATTGGATGAAAAACAATTAAAGGCCCCACGCAACGGACGTCAGGTCACATTTTTCCTAATGGTTTTCAGAAGGCTTCCTCATGAAACCGGACGTTGGGGCGGGACTTTTTTTTTTTTTTTAAATGGGCGGGCTGTCGCGGTGCCTAGCTAGTTAGCTTCTGGATAGCAGTGCTCAAAAGAAAGCTAACGCGTTAGCCAAAATGGATGACATTGTGTCTCAAATTGAGGATCACTCTCCTCCTCCATCCCCCTATGTTGAGGAGGAGGAAGCCTCGTTTCTGTGGGACAATGAGGGGCATGAGGATGAGAACGAAGAGGGAGATGAGGACGGGGATGATGAGGATGGTACCGGGAGGGAGGGAGATCACTACAACAAGTATGGGGGCGGCTTCGCTCCATTGCGGCCCTATATGTTTGAGCCACCCCCTGTTGCTGCTGCTGCCGGAGCTGCAGAAAATGCGCTCTACCCCCGAGAGAATCTTGATGTTTCTGAATGGTATGATAACAGTCGTATGTAACGTCAACATCTGTAATAAATATTTGCCTAGAATCCGGAATCCTGTTTTGTTTTTCTATAGTTACTTACTTTCAAAGGGAGTGAAGGACCATTGTAGTGGATGGTGGGAATGGCCCACTCAGTGAGGGAGTAGAAGCTCCCAAATCCCATCGGGACAGCAATTGCATTTGTGAATAAATAATTCTCGAAATGCAAATTACAGATCCTTGAGCTCGAGCAGATTGCAGCCTCCTTCATGTGGCCAAATTCTAGCCATGTTTTCCGTAGCCATGCATTTGTCGGGAAACAAAATAGCGTGTGAGGAGTCTCACACCCAAACAAGCACTTTCGTCCCATTTTGTTCGCAGCACTGACAGTTGCTAACTTGCTACTGTGAGTTACTCTAAGCTTGCTGTCACTCACATTGACGTTGAGGACAAGTTGAAAATCGAGCAATGTAATTGGTGGAAAAACCTTTTTCCACTGCCTGCCAGTACAGGTACGCGTTACCAAAACGTCACACAGTCGTTTACAGGAAGAAGTGAGGGAAATATTTAGCAGCACAAATAGCAACTTTAAATAGAAAAAATGGTCTACATCATGTCCTTGAAGTAGTTAAACTATAGCTAACCATTTCATCACTTAAAATAGGTACATTTTCATTGTGTGGGGCCTTTAAATACCGTTTTCGCAAAACTGCATTCCGTGAATTCATACCGATATACTTAATAATACGGCATACCGCCGAGCCCTAGATGCTTACTTCATCAAGCACACTCAGAGGAAGGTCCAGAAACCCAAGGCACAATATGACAGAGAGAGAGAGCTTAGGTTAGGGTTGGGTTTAGCTGATCCGAGTGACCGTGGCAAGGCCCCCAATACAATCAACATTCCCCGGTGTGATGAGGGAATCACACCGCTACTTTATTTGTTCTGGAAAGCATTAAAAATTATTGCATTCTCTCTCTCTCTCTCTCTCTCTCTCTCTCTCTCTCTCTCTTTCTCTCTCTCACACTCTGTCTCTCTTTCATTCACATTCTCTCTAGATAATGATGATACAAACATAGCATTAAAAGAGTTAGTGACAAATATGCGGCGGCTCGGGCTGATTTCAGAGGCAGGTGTTCCTGATAATAAAGGGCCCATCTGCTGGGAGCTCATTTCTGCACTGGCCATGATGAAGGCAGACGACCGCCAGCGAATGTAACCTGACTCTGGCCATCCAGGGGCACATGACCCGAGCGCTGTCCATGTCACGTCAACTCCATGTCCTCATCATCCGCCAGGTGAACAATCTCCACGGTCAGGTTGAGCCATCTCTACGTCAGATGAGCCATCTGAGGTGAGCCATCTTAATGTCAGGTGAACTCCACGTCAGGTGAGCCATCTTAACATCAGGCAAAATCCACGTCAGGTGAACAATCTCCACCGTCAGGTGAACTCCACGTCAGGTGACCCATCTTAATGTCAGGCGAGCGATCTCCACATCAGGTGATCTTCACGTCAGGTGATCTCCACTGCAGATGAACCATCTCCACTTCGGGTGAACGCTCTCCACGTAACGTGATCATCCCATCAGGTGAAACATCTCCATTTCAGGTGATCTCCACATCAGCTGAATGATCTCTACATCAGGTGAACAATCTCTACGTCAGGTGAACAATCTCCAAATCAGGTGAACGATCTCCAAGTCAGGTGAACGATCTCCATGTCAGATGAACGATCTCCATGTCAGGTGAATGATCTCCATGTCAGGCGAATGATCCTCACGTCAGCTCTGTCGAAACAGGAAGCCAACCCGCCTCTTCACAATGTCACCGACTGTCTCACGCATGACTCACTCCAAAAAGGAACCCACAAGACACTGAGGATCCGGCGGGACCCCTTTTGTCCTATGAAGTCCATCAATCACCTGCCACAAACGTCACTCTGCATTATCGCCGTGGATACGATGCTTGACAGGTAGCTTCCAGCCTTCTATTGTCACGTCCTCGTCACAGTCTGCCCGGGCTGAGCTTCAAAGCTGCAAAAGCAGCCCGGTTGTCAAAAAAAGCTGCGCTCACAGATCTGGTGTAAGAATAGCACTTGAACTGCATTACGTAACTTCACAGTCAGGAAGACGTTGCTGTCACACTGCCAGTTAAAGAGAATTCCAAGCAGACAATTTAGTGAAGCCCCCGGTTCCTACCTATCCATTCAGGGTCAATGGCATGTATTTGCATTGCAAGTCTCATTCACCAGTGTCAACGGTAGGTACCCCCTTTGTTTGTGGGGTGAACCATCCCAAGGATGGTCTGTGAACCCCTACTAGGGCTGGGCGATATGACAGCTATCATGATGGGAGCTGGATATTGTGATTTACAGATGATGTATACTTCTGTAAGCTTACTTCCACCTTGAAAGAGAATAGTCCCGCATAGCTGATTGTACAATGGAGAGCCAAAAATGCATTCCTTTGCAATAACCTGTTCAAGCTAAACAAACTTGGGCTATTGTAGGGAAGTTAGGCTTGGAAAAAAAGGCAAGAGGACACATCTTCCAACGTCAGAGCCTATTGTCAAAAAGAGACAAGAAAGCCTCCATTTGTCTGTATCGCGCTCAATCATCCCCGTTACTTAGGTGTTTTGGGACTTTTGCAACATGGCCTATTCCTGAAGTTATCTAAATGGTCTTTTCCTTTTGTCTAATCTCTTCACGAATGTGACTAATTAGGTTAATGACCGTTGCATTGCGATCGTGTATCACAAGTTTTCACAACAGTTTTGCGATTTAACTTGTATAGACATCGCCCAGCCCTAACCCCAATAACAGTGACAGACAGCACTCAAGACCTGTCTGTCACCACTTGTATCCATGGGGACAGGACTGGAAGCATGAATGCAGTTTGCAGAACGTTAGCGTTAGGGTTGAGGTTGGGGTTTATCATAAGCTCGGAAATGCAGATGCGTCAAGCTGTTTCATTTGAAACCCCCCAAAAAAAACACCCTGCAGCCATTGAGACATTTCACATTAGCAGTTTGCCTAAATGCCTTTATGTTACAGATGCAGCTTTAGCGCTTCTGGGGTAAAATGAAACGTGCAATGCGGAAATAAATGGGCAATAACGGCAGCAGCCGTCTGAAACAATGCCTCTGATCTCATTATCATACCTCACCAGCCATGGTGGCGTGGGCATTAGCCTCGAACACAGCTGGGCTAAAAGAGAGCTGAACCTTCCCGACCGGAGCCCTATCTGTCACGTTCCAAAAACGCCGTCGCCCAAAGCCCTGCCCTTCTTTTCCGGTTCTCTTCAATGCAGTCCCCCCGTCCCAGCGCCGCCACTCCCAATGCTCAAACCTGCCAGGGATTCTCAGCATTAAAAGGGCCTCTCGGTTTACCTGTTGTCACATTTATTTAATGTCACACAGCGTCAGGCCCACCGACACAGTACGTCCCTGCAGAAAGCCACGCATCTGTTCCACATATGAGCGGCACGACCCGGCTCCCCACAGACCATCCGCTGCACCTCCTCAACATGCCTGCTGCTTCACAGCGGGATTAGTGGGAGTTTAACTTGGCTGTCTGTCAGAGGGGGTAGCCTCCATACGTTGGCCAACTCAGACTTCACACTTTCCTGCTATAATTACGAAAGTGGAGCCTAGCCTAATTCACTCAGCGCAAGCCTGATATTTTCACAGTGAATTAACACAAGCCACATCGTACCCCTCACCTAATTTCCATACATGCAAGCAAATGGTCCAATTCCACAGAGGGCGCCCAAATATGCCACTTCACCAGTGTCAAGTGCTGTGTCATGAGGGTACACAGAATTCTCAGTTCCTTTGAGACTGTGTGAGTGAGTGTGTGTGTGTGTGTGTGTGTGTGTGTGCATGTGCCTGTTTCTTCCTTCTGCTATAAAGACTGTAAATCTCAATGTTGCGCTTTTCCCCGGCACCCACACACTGTGAAAAAGGGTCTTTTTCCATATGCCTCAACAGCTGTGAGAAGCCTATTTTCTCAGCACTGATGAGACACATCGCAGTCATATTACAAGAGTCTGCCCCCTCCTGGGGGTCCTGCAGTCTGCAGACAGCAGGGTCTGGAAGTTCGGCTCTGATCAGAGCCCCGGACACCAAATGGGAAGCTACTCATACAACAGGTTTGTAGAGGAAACAACAACATTATTATATTGGTGTTGTTAAATGTTAGTAAAAATGTGAATTTGGACTCCAAGTCCTATCAGCGGTCTGTCACACCAAGGAGCTCTGAAAATCTGCTTCTCTGCCATTTCTCAGAGGGCCTCACTAACAGGATTTGGCAATAAACTCAAGTCTTGATGATGTTCTAGTACTATACCAACATACCTGCTTTCGAGTTGTGGATTTCACAAACATCTTACAGCACCCTTAAACAGTATGCTTTTGCTCCACTGAGAATGAACCCCACTTCCTTTAAAGTAAAACAGCCCTCAGATTACCGGTTTAGGCCAGATCAGGCCACAGGGTGTGGATGTGGTTCTTCACCTCCAGTGGTCCCAGGCCACCCCTCACGTTACCCCCAATAATGAGCACTCCTGCAGCGCATGGCAAAATCGCGACCAAACAAGCAGGCGCATTTCTTCAGTCCAGGTGATTGTGTTGATATGGCTTCTTTACATTTCCACAAAAGGAATGAAGGTAAATGTTACCAGGGTCAACGAAAAGAAACACCTCCTAATTTCTCTTTGGGGGAAGATTATACGGGAGTAATTTGGAGGGCCGTACCCAATCAGCCATTTTTTTTTGTGTAATGTAATAGTACATTAGATTAACACATTAATTTCGGAGTCGAAGCAATGGGAACACAGGAGTGAAGAACATTTTTTTAATTAAATTATCTTATATAATTTACCATGCGTGATTGCAACAGCGCAGAAGGACTGCATAATATTATTTCTGCAGGTCATGTGCCGACTTGTTATTCCTATTTTTCCTCTTTCTACCTCACAGGGAAGAAAAAGCAAAACCAATGAGAGGTGGAACTGATTTCGGATTAACATATATTACTAATTCACAAACTGACTGACTGCAAAAACAGAGAACCACTGTAGATAACGACACACAGGTACCCCCCCCGCCCCCCTTTAAAGTACAAGAGATACAGAGAGGAGAGGGTATATTCCATTAGCTGCTGACACACTGTTGCTAAGAGGAATTATAAAACATTTAGCAAATAAGTGTACGTTTTTCTTTACAAATGATCTTATATTTCACTGGGCTTTATTATATTTTGCTGGCAATACTCCATGAGTCACTATGGCAGCGTTCTGTATTTCATTATTGGTTTATTGTGCAAATCTCATTATACCTCACTGCAAACACATATTGAAAGTATGATGATAAATTGCAGTAATGCAGCTCAAACAGTTCCTATGACTGTAAAATAATAAGCAACTGCATAATGACCCAACCTACTGTTATAGTGTAGAAATGCGATTACCAACCAAGCTGATACTCGGTTGTATATATTATATATCTATCTTTTACCAGTATTACTATTAGTAATTATTATTTATCAGAACTTTATAGTTCAGTGATACATTACCAATGAATCATGCCTTCCGCCGCTGTGTTGCACACTGTCTCTCAGGATTGACAGAAGTAAAATGAAAATGATGAAATCTACATGATGACCTCCTTACAGAGACTATCTGCTGTGTTCTGGCCCTATCAGGTGCGAATGAGAGAGGATGTCATACAGGACTTAATACGCCACGTTCATTACCAGTCGGCTCCCAAACGGAGCGACTCGGACCCAAGCCGCTCGCTCTCGAGGGGACGTTTTACGCACGCTACCCCCCCCATGCCAGCTTAAAAGACAGTGCGGGAGGGAAGGAGCACACACGCACAACTCCCTGGCAGTCTGAAACTAAGGCCACTCACTAAAGTATCATATTGTGGTTCCTGGATCTTGCTAGTGTCACCCCTGGCTTGATATGGGGAAGACTACTTTGAGCAAGCAAATATATGCATATCTACAGTAGCTATTGTAAGCCTTTCAATATATTTTTGCTTTTATCATGAGGCCAATTAACACTGGAGTAGGAAACTTTTTTTAGAAAGGTATCAGGGAATCATGCTTACTTGGTAGCAATCATAGAAAGAACTGCTATGAGAGAAATTCAGCACCATACACTGTGTTTATATCCTCACATTCTGTATTCTAAAACCAGGTATTTTACCTGACTTCTTGCTTGCAAAACAAAGTGGTTCACAACTTGAACCAATCAAAGAGATAGGCCAGGTCACGTTGTGAACCAATCAGCAATGAGATTAACCATGCGTGTCCACATAACACAGTACAGCTAGTTGCAAATGTCGAGAGAGTTTCACTGGACAGTTCGCTGGATGATTCTAAAGCGTCCAGCAGAGGTCCGAATTGGGGCTACATGTACAGGGTAACTAAGTCTGGGATAGATGGTAGCCTTATTCAACAATTTACATGTATAAAAATATTTTGCTAATGTTAGCTATCCCGATCAGGTAGATAACGTTAGACTAGTGAACTTAGCAAAACCATCACTTTATTAGCTACCAAACTCGGTGACTAAATGGAATATGTTTTATTGCGTTATTGTTAAACTCTGCAACAACTGAAATGATTCCTTTGTTTTTCCAGCACTCTTGGAGCTGAGATTTTTAATGTAGCTATGCCAGTCTGTAATCTTGCAATCGTAGCTAGAAGCTTTGATACACGTTCACAACGAGGTGTGTGGAGAAGCAGTGGGCTGGGGTGTGTGTCTCTGTGGGCAGGGCCAACAGGTGTTATGACTTTTGATATGTTTTCACAACTTTGCGACCATTGAGAAAGTTGTCAACTGCAGCTTTAAATATAATACAATAAAAGCATCCAAGCTCCAGCAAGCTAGCAACTGTAAGAATAGCTAGCGATTTGTTATGTGGCATGGCTAACTGAAAGCTCATTATTTTTCCAGGAACAAATAAATTGATACATTTCTTGGAAGCAGAGATTATAATAGAAGTACTGTATAAGCAATTTCAGGAGCAATTATACCTTCTTGTAATTGAATTATATAAAATATGCAGCTTTAGAACTTTTATTTATCCCCATTCTGTCCCAATCCTAACAGCATTGTGCACAACATAATGTCTCCAGGAATTCCATAGAAAATGAGAGGATATGATCACAAAAGCACTTCTATGAAGTGGGAATCTCTGTCCACTTTAATGGGGGTTGAAATGTACATGCACCAAGTCCCCCTTCATCATTTAGGGCACCTACAGCAATGAGACGATGACAACTTTCCCGTGATTTTAGGGTAAATGTGCAGTTGAGTGGGCAAGGTTGTCGGCCCAGATCCATTAGACCCCATTATGCCATACCCTGTTACTCCCCATACAGCAATGTGTTTCATGCGATTTCTGTCTGACATGCGGACGTCGGACCTGAAATTAACAACATATATGTATGTATGATTTGTTAATTTAGTGATGTAAATGTAATCTCTCTCTCTCTCTCTCTCACACGCACACGCGCGCGCGCACACGCACACACACACACACACACACACACACACACAAATATACACGCACACACAGACAGACACACAAACACAGACACACGTTTAACGGGATAACATGAGATAGTCACGGCGCAAACAGGCTACATTGATGAAGGCTCTTTTTTATTTGGATCATATTTAAAAAACCTGAGTCTTTATACTGTGCGTAGTGTTAAATCCAGCTGTCTGTTGCTAACCGTTGCAATTAATTCAAGAAATAGTCTATGGCATGAGAGCTACGCCAGCCATAGCCTAATAGCCAAGGAACCTCAAGGTGTGTTCGCTGGGAACAGTAGTGAACAACGCCTGAATAGCCTACTGTTCATCAGTACAATCATTTCCATGTAGGCTATATACAGAGTTTTAAATGCAATGAAAATATACTAGTGGACTGTGCCGTTTCAGCAGGATTTGCATTTCATTAAAAAATCCTAGCTTAAGTTTCTGATTTATGGCATACTGAATTTTCATTATTGTGGCGTTGTTTTCCAAAACGATCGAATAAAAATGAATCATAACCGATATCAACAACGAAAAAAATCACAAGTTTTCGCTATATTCATTCAAGGTTATTCATTTTATAATTTAAGTACGTTGAGAGTGGTGCCCTTTGCGCATTTCAACCGTTATTTGAGGAATCGTGAGAAAACTGTTGGCCAGTCTCACTCATTCATCAGGAGAAAGTAATGAAAATAATAAAATCAGGATTTTACAGGGGTAGGCTACTTTGCAAATACAAAGGCCATTGTCGCATTTTCAATTCAATCAAAGAATATGTCGTGGAAACTGTTTTGTAAGATAGGCGACTTGTTTCTTGGTTTTAGTGTCTCATTATAGAAAAAATAAATATAGTAATACGCGGTTTTAACTGCCACATTCAGATTGTTCGACACATTTCCATACTTTTGCACATATGTAGGCTATAGCTTTGCATATTGAATCGTCGCATTCTCTGACCAGCACCTTCTGTAACCACACATCTCTGCTGCCGTAACGTTGAAAGACCTGTTAAACCTGTGAACACTTAGGTCCGCAACGAAAACAAGCGGCGGCTGCTACTGAATGAAACATTGTAGATAATTATACTAACATTAGTTTTTGTGTCAAATCCGTCTATTTTCTTCACGCAAACATTGCATTTCCCACACAGAACATATTACGCTCCAAATTATCACGAAGCTCTATGGCAACCAAGCATTCGATAATGCAGAAAAAAACGTCCTCACCAGTATTTTTTCTTCTGCTCCTTTATTTTCTTTTTTTCTGTTGACTTTGCTCGCCTCGGTTCTTTGCAATGTGTTCCACTAACTTCCCCTGTGATTCTTATTTGACCAGCGGATTTCCAAGTGTTTGCTAAAGATGCTGAAATGAAGGAGAGGGAAGAGCGCTGTTATCGTGGAAGGTCTGGCCCCCCTTCAAACTAGCCCTCCCGCCCCCTCCGTCTTCCCCGCTCAGATCTCAGATTGGTGCTGGCTGCCAGCAAATTTGCCCCTGGAGGAGGGTTTAAAACCTAAAACCCGTCGCGCCGGATCACATTTTATCCAGAACACTGGGAAGACGTCCACTTAGACCGCACCGGATTTCAACGTCCATGTGGTCACGTATGTAGCCTAATGCAGCACTTGAAGATGGTCTTTAAAATCCCACGTGTTTTATGTGCATTTAAAAAAAATGTTTTGCTCTCAACCTTTCCAGCAAGTGCCTGATGTTTGGTGCTCCGCATTACTTCTTTCACAGGCTGGCACGTTTATGTAAATAGCCTACATCGAAAACAGCTTAATCATACCACAGTAATTTCCCTCAATGGACAATAACTGGCCACCTATTTACATATTATGCTGCTTTCACGCGTTTTAAGGGAAGCAATAGTATTAAAAGCACTATCAACATAAAAATAAGCCTATAAAATTAATTCGACCATGCAAACAGTTTCAAGAGAAGTGGCCTAGTGATAGCCTCTAGGTTTCAGTCTATTTCAACCATCTCTATCATGACCCACATAACAGTAGTCTGAAATGAGACTTAAAGTCCCTTCATTGCAAAGTGTTTTTTGACGGTTGCAGGACAACTTTGCTTTCGCCTTGAAGAAGGATTGCCATCTGTTTTTGTGACAGAGCACAACCATGACCTTGACTTGTCCAGAGCTCCCCATCTTTCAGTCTAGCACTTAGTGTGAGAAGCGATCTGCTGCAAATATCAGGGTCTTTGGTGGGGGCTTCACATTGTAGGCTACACATATTGTGTATATGTGAAGATGTGCATATGTGTATGTCAGCAGCCAACCGTTCTCCTCTGAAATGACAAAAGTCAAAGTAGGATCTAATTGTCACTTCAAGGTGTTATTAGGCTAAGTTTTTTTTTTGTATGTTTGTTTTGTTTGTTTTAACATCATTTGCAAACCTTTTCCAAGGGTAAATTACTCAGGGCCAATGGCATAGCTGATTTATATCTTACACGCCACCTTCCCTGACTATAAATCATTTAAGGTACATGACTATATATGATATTATACATTTAAATAATGCATGCACTCAAGAGATAATTCATCTTATTTTGCATGTGCCATATATGGAATTCTTACTGCCTCAAGCTAAATTATGTTGGCAGCAAGGTTACAAAGGTTTATCCCGCAACTGGCCCAGGATTATAAAACAAACAAGCTAACAAACTGGGAGAAAAAGCATGCGGTTTACTGTGGCCTATATTTTCTTTTCTTCTTTTTTTTGGGAGGGGAGGGAGGGGGGGGGGTCCAAATTCCTTGTATTGTTGAATTTGGTTTTCCCATTAAAGTACCGACACTTACAAATTTACTGTCAGCCAGTCGCCATTTTGTACCATACAAGCCCAGCGGTGGCTTACATGAAAGCTAACTGTGGCCAGAGCAGGCTGGTGACAGCCGGTAAGTTGTTGGCACCTAGTGATGGTGATGCATCATAACAGGATGCTCGGTCCTGGATGATTTACATCCACGCTCCTCCAGCAAGACAATGGCAACTGTATCCCACCACCGCAGAACTGCTCACAGTCCGCTAATCATGTACCCTGGACTAGACCTATAGCCAAGCTAAAGGACTCCATCTGTCCTCCTGCTCTACATCTTTATTGAATAAGCTACTTGGGAACGCTGGAGCACCAAAATCCATTTGAACAAACCTCTATACCTAATGTAAGAGCCCATACTCAAAACCTTGAAAATGAGTGTTCTCTCTTTATCTCAAGACATTTTTCAGTATGAATGGAATTACAAGATTTTACCTTGGTAGTCCAGTGCATAGACGAGCACATCATCAGTAAACATCACTAATGTACGTATGCAGTGTACACCTACAGTCCCATCAATGCTCCCTCCATATCTATAACATTTTAAAAATATATATATCTATACTGGTCCATTAATTATTAAACTCAAGCTGACTTGGAAAGGAGAGGTAGAGGCTTACCCTTTTATGGGGCCCACCGCTGGAAGATAACTCTTTGTCTGCACTTGGCAGTTGGCAATCAGTTCTCCACAGACATCTGTTATTTTTCTTTATTGTCTTAGAAAAGCTGCCAAATTTTCAGAGGGTTCTGCTCCTCCAAGCATTCCCGTTTCATTGCCAACACCAAACTTTCAATCACCACTCCCCCACAAGGGAGAAATGATCAAAAGATTACTTTTACTTCCAATTCAAAGTACATGTTCAGTTAAACATGGACATTTCAATGCTACAACCAGTGGAGAAGCGTTGCAGCACAGTAATAAAAACCTTTCAAAATTTTCTGGGAAGGTGCGTTTTCTACTTGATACGGTAATGGCGGACATTTCTAAATCCGTTTGTCCTCTGAACACCACCTTTCTTTCAAAGATTATTTTTTAAAAATGTAATCATAATACTTTACTAGAGTCCTATCTATTATCTCAGATAATTAATTTAAACTCCTTAAATGTGAAATTTACAAACTATATTTGAAATGCGATGCAGGGATACGAACCATGGAGCCCAATCAAAAGCTGGACATCACCGTCCAGGTGAAACTTTAGAAACATTAACTGGACCAGATGGCGGGTACTGTATGTGCTTCCTTTATGAACAAAGCTGAAGAAATTTTACTTTTTTTTTTTTTTTTTGTAAGAAAAAGTTTAGTATGCTGTCAATGAGATTAGGTTTTTGAAGCATTATCATTACATTGTAATATACTGTAAGGTGTCTGATGCCTCGGTTTTAGTGAAGGATAAGTTTTAATCCCATTAACTCAATCTGTTAACTAAATTAAAATACAATTGTTATAATTCAAATATAATAGACGGAAAATGCAGCGTGCAAAGCAACAAGAACAACGATTGGAGAGCATTTTTTTTAAGGTCAGAATTGAACAATATTGGCTGTTGAGTTAGATAGGACACATGTCATATTTGACATGTCTCGCTACTTGAGAAACGATATGATATTCTATTCAGTACAATAAAAGCTTCACATACAATGCTGAGCTACTGAACCACAGCAATGTAAAATAGGACTAATCACACTAATCGCACTAATCATGTTTGAAGTTCCAGGGGCTGACATCACATTCACCATTCCTCTACACAAACACTGAGCGATGTTCATTCCACTAGTCAGATGAAATTAAAATTAAATACTCTGCACTCCACATTGTTTTTATTTGAAACAGCGACTGTCACCGCAAGTGCGCTTGTTAAGTAATCGCTTCTTGCTCAATTTTTATCCCACAAGTGACAACCGCACTATAAGATAACTTGACTGCGATGAGCAAGGAAAATACAAATCATGTTTTTTTATGATCTCTTCCATCTCCTAGCACTGTAGACTTGTTTATCAATTCTCTCTTTCCAACACTCGAGCCCCGCACTCCACACTTCATAAGGTCACGTTTTTCCATGCCGACCGCACCATAAAGACAGAATCCGCACATGCTATGCACTGATATGCCCCTTAGAGCAGGCTGTTTTACAGCCAACGACCTTCCTGTAGTCAATCATTGGCCAGTGTGGCACTTTGTGAACTGACCAATAGGGCAGTTTCAATAGATGCCATTTGTGTCCGTGGCATTTCCATTGTGCAGACAGATAGCAGACCATTCATCGGGAAACACTTTCACTGAAAGAGATGCCAGTCCATTGTATTACTCAAGTTGAATGATGAGTCCTAGTACTGAACCAGCTGACCCACTGAAGAATTCCACGGGCAGCATAGAGAGTGGTGGCCAGCCTTTTGATGTGACCACACAACTAGCCCATCCTGTAATTCAGTAGATATTGAACTGCTATTCCAAATGTGTGTATAGTGCACAAGGTAAGATCTGTGCTGTGACATTATGGGCCAATAATTTTATATATAATGTATAATTTATTTATAACTTTTATTGTTTTTTTTTTCTTCAGATCATTGCAACTGTAAAAAAAAGTTTTTAAAAATATTGACTCACCTAAATGGAAAAATGTGAATGCATGAAGTGACTATCGGAATCCAATCCTACTGTTTCTTTCATTGATAGCATGAAAGCTAACTCAGATGTGCCTTTGAGAACATGTAGAAATTTCATTCCAGATGGTCATTTTCAGAAAATTGACAATGCATTTCACAACATTCTTAAAAGTAACATTTTTGTATAACTAACCAATTGGAGTTAAAGGTGCACTGTGCAGAAAATATTATAAAATAACCATGCACAGTCTATGGTGAACTGGCAATCTCTCAAAAAAAAACTCAAAAAGTTGCTGAAACCTTGCTCCTCTGCCTGTTATTTATTATTGTATTTATGTGTTTGGGACATTTCTGGGTGTGGCGCTCCTTTCTGTGTGGGGAGGGGGTGGGTGTGGCTACAGAGCCTGTGGGGTGGGATCAGGTTTCAGCTGAGCATTGTAGCCAGCTGGCTACTGCAACTGCAGAGGTGAAAAAGCACAATTAGGATACAGTGAAGCCAAACAACAAGCTGTCAAGAAGCGGAGTCAACCTAGGATTTGCTTTTCCTTGGTGGCAATAGTTGAAGTTTTGCAAGGGTTTGAAAAGTGACGTGGAGTTGTCGTGTTTTCTGTTGGACCTGTAAGTAATACCTCTAGCTAGCCAGCTAGCTACGTTACTTTTTTACATCAAATTAATATAACGATGTAGTATTACGCTGTATTTGAAAAAAATAAATTATATTTGTACAAATAAAAAGTAATATACTTTACATGAAAAAGTAATATACTTTACAAGAGTTAAGGGTATTAGCTAGCAAGATATGGTCTGCTAATGTTTCTAATTCCACACAAAATTCTGTCTTTACATCCCAGCTCTAAATTAATGTTCAGTTAAATACTGAACAGGAAAAACACCAGAAGATAGCTGCAACTGCACTGGGAAAAGCTACGATTTCTGTAACAATGTCCATACGAGGTGCACTTGTCAGTCATATTTAATAAACGTGCTTCATTCTATTGCGAGTGCTCCAGTGTTTACACTGCACAGTCTCTTTGATGAGTTTGGGTAAATTTTTTTTATATGCACTGTCCTATACTGAGAGCACCTTCTCTCTTTTATAAGCTTTGACTGAAGCACGTGGGATAGCCTTTATTTCACCGTTATAACACCAATTACTGTTGCCATCCATATGAAACAATGTATGCTGCGAAAAATGTTATTTTCATTTTATCTTCACTTGACATTTTGCTTACTGCACTCAAGTGTGTTTCTTGCCTGGAGATGAGTGGGCGGGGTTTATGACAGAGGAGGAGACTTCTTTGTTTGTAAACACAGGACCACAGAAAGGCTGAAAATCCTGCATAGTGTAATTAAAAATCTGAGATTAAATACCATTTGCTTGAGAAATAGTATAGGTTTGTTGAACAGATGGTGGAAAATGCAGAATGCAGTTCTCCCTCTGTTCAACATAATAACCAGTTTACTTCCCATCATTGTCATAATTCTATTAGGCAAAATTACTTTGTGTTCATTCAATTAATTAAATCCATTTGAGACTATATAACCTTGGGAACGGGGGGGGGGTGGGGGGGGGGGGGGGGGGGTCGGGCAATATAACTAGATTCTTATCAAAGTTATGCCTATCTCCTTGCTGTACATAGATTATAACACTGACCATTTATCTTAGTTTCAGAGAACTGCTTTCAGAGTCTCTGCCAGGATGAAGGTCACTTTCGATGAGCTCCTCCTGCATACTGTAATCACACAGGATGTTCTTCCTCATTACCCACATATCCTGTAATGTAATGATTTATTTTTATTTACATACTCACACCCATAGTATAATAAAGGAGGTTATTTTTCCTTTCATATTGGATAATGTCTCAATCTCAACTCTGTTGCCAGTGAGTTGACTGCACCTTCTGGAGGTAGACTAACTAAGGGGGCGGAATGTTTTCATAAGGATAAATTAGTACAGCGATTTGGTAAGAGCCTGAAGCTGGACTTCACATCCATATTAGGTCATTTTCTTCTGTGGCCATTTGTGGAGTCACAGCGTCTGCTTTGTAGGAAATATTATCCAATTTCTCCTTTTCGCAAATTCCAGCTGACTTTCGTGAGTCTACCCACTAGCGATTAAATTCAAAACAGTATTATTTGCCATGAGGTGTCGAGGGAAAGGGGAACAGCTGCCTTCACAAGGTTTCATTTGGAATTTGAAGAGGAAAAAAATTGATCATATATATATATAAATATATATATATAGTACAGAACTGACAATTCTCCCTAGAAATCCACTTCCTCAGAAAATGCAGGACATTAAAAAAATGTAACGGATGTAAATGAACCATCGCTATAGGAGGAATTCCCTGCGGACTGTGATGTCCTCCTATTTCTCGCTCTTTTTATAATAGGATACCTCATTCAAGAATTGATTTAATATGTTCTATACATCATTGCCAGGCATTGCAGTCCTTGCATAATGTATTTACTGGTTAAAAGCGACCTGCTAGTATTCCACAGCCGAGCAGGAAATTTCACAGAAGTGGGAAATATAAGCCAAATGGACCAATCACACGGCTGCATTCTGGGATTCATGTAGTATAACCAACAATTACGAATGCCTGGTGATGTGACAGTGTGCTGTCAGAGCAAGTGAATTGTATTCTAATCCATTCTAGCACAGAGCTTTGGAATAAAGTCAGACTTTGAAATAGCATAGCTACACCCTCCTTGCCAGGAATATTGCATTGGACCTTAATCTTGGACTTTAATCTGCCTTTTTGGCAGTTGCTTCATGATAAATTAGCGTGTTTTGACTTTTTAATTAGAGCTGAATTGACACAAATGAACTCTTTTATGATCGTTTTGGCCTACTAGAGCAATGCGCCATATCAAAAGAAACTTACATCAACTTAATTCCCCCCCTTTAAGAACCAATGGGCCACAATGGCATGGCAAACAGGTTGGACTGCGGGCATCAGAAAAGACCTGCTGAAGTCAATCCCACACATCCTTCTGCTGCCATAACATCCTGCAGGGATTGGTATATTCAGCAAACAGTGGAAGCTATATACCTCAGTCTCATATAAACACCCTGGGGTGTTAAATGTACACCAAAAGTGTTAGAGTTAGGTATTTGAGCTGTGTATTCTATGCTATTCATAGAACAACAATGTCAACCTAGCTCTACGCTATGAGAAAGGGGTAGTTATTGCACTTTGCATTATATCAATGGGGATTAGGTGGCACAGGCTTTTTCATAATTCATAATTTATAATTTTTTCATTTTTTTGCTTGCATCTTTGAGAAATGCCCCTCCCCCCCCCCCCCCCCCCCCTCTCTGTTTTCTTCACAATTCGTACACTGTATATACTATATGGTAAAAAAAAAAAATGTCTTATAATAGATAATACAGTATA
>CM056385.1:36200607-36341775 GCA_029718625.1 Synaphobranchus kaupii | reverse complement strand
GCGTAAATGTAGTTTTAAGAGTAGTACTGATTTAATTTGTCACCTAGGAAACCTTAACCATAGCAGTAATACAAATCATGACAGATATCAATAGTCTTGGCATGTTTCATGAGGACTAATTATATCAGAATTGCAGTAACATTGCATTGGGCTAGTGGGGTGATTGCCATTCCCCCATCACTGTATCCGGTACTGTTAACTAATGAACTGCTTTTAGCTACATATGAAGACATGGCATCATTTCTTAAGGTGCGCCTTTCTCCTTTGTAAAATGTGGATCACTGATTTAACACCATGGAAGAATGGAATTTCACTGAGGCGTCTGGATTAGCTGGATTCAGATGGATTAGCTTGTAATAGGATGGGGGTGTTCTTATTGATAACTTCCCCAGCATTTCTTATGACAAACAAACAAAACAACTAAGGTGAAAACAAAGAAAATTACACCCCCCCCCCCCCCCCCCCCCCCCCACCCTCGTTAAACATTTCCTGCAAGAGTACTATTTACCATTTGGGGACTAACTGCTTAAGAAACAGAAATTAAATTAAATACAAATACAAAATATTAGTCCTCAAAGGGCAAATGAAAAGACTGCGTTATCATGTTTCCTGTATAAGCCTTTATTTGTAAAAATTCAATTGGCTTAATTATAACCCTCTTTTATACCACATAATATCTTATATTAGTAAAAAACACATTTTGCTCAAACACCTACAAAAGCTGATTGACACCATTACATTAATTGGCACAGACAAAAAAATGTAAGGAAATACAGTTTTATACCACATAAATGTTGAATTCATGGAGAAAGACAACTCATACTCAAAATAAATCCAAACACTTCAATAATAACCGTAGTATTAGATAATGTCATAATGTAAAGAAAAGCAATACAATACAAAAACAAAATGCACTTTATTCCAGGGCAGGATGTAAATAGAAATGTATTTTCTTCCAGTCAGAAAACATAACTATTACAGGAAATAAATGAAACAGAAACAGGACAAAAAAGAAATATGAGGTGGTGGCCTGTTTTTTTGAGCCAAATTATTGAGTCATTTTATCTTGAACAGTTTCTCTCTAAATGCTAGTAATGGCAGGGAAAGTTTCACAGCTCTTCCAGGTGGGAGAGATGTCCTGACGCAGAAATGGCTAAACTGATCATGTGACGGGGGCTCGGCGAATTGAAACATGTACCACTCTAGGCGTTACAGCCAGTCATTTCTACTCTGTTCCAGATAAGACTGGCCGGCCACTGACACAGGGGGCGTGAAACAAATTGCACTTTCATGGCTGATATGCTGCCGTTTCTGGCCCACAACCTTCCCTCAGGTGTTCATTTGCTGAACCTGACAAAACTAGCAGCAGTGTTTCACTTTACTCAACATGTAGACGGAGTGCAAATGGATGGATTTGCACACATCACGTTTTTTTTTATTTTAGCTTATTAAGATACATTTTTCAACTTTTGGTTTTTGTGTCTTGTAAGATGTTTCCCATAATAACATGCAATTAGAACACAAAAACACAATTTTGTATTTTATGAACGTGTGAATGACACTAATAAACAAGAAATTGGAGTAAAAAAAAAAAAGGTTTTCAAAACTCAAGTCATGCAAAAAAAAATTTAATTAAATAAAACAAAATGAAAAGAAAATACTATCTTTATTCTTTTCCTTTTCAGATAGGATTCATTCGTAGAAGTCTGCTAGTGCTGCAAAAGCAGTCCATGCCTTTAGCAGTGAAGCAAGCTGCTATTAAGTACTGCCCTGTACTGTTCATGCATTCGGAAATATTAATGAAAGATATCATATTTACAGCACAATTCACAGATAATTACACATATACACAAGAGGCAATAAATTTCACATTGAAATCAGCTCCACGGTTCTACTCTTCCACTGCCCTCCCCTCTATGGGGGTCTCCATCAAACAGATACGATGCATAAAATAAACGAAAAGGGAAATGACATAAGGGAAATGACATGCCAGAAATTTACTGATGGTTCTCTGGACAATGCTCATGGTTACCTTCCCCAAAAAGCACTAACAGGCGAAACAAAGGAATTCATGTGTATCCATGTGCGCCGGTGTTGTAAGAAAGACCCACCCTTTAGTATTCTGGATGACAATTATTAGTATTCAAGGGTATTTATGTCTCAAAAGTAAATAGTTAATAAAATAAATAAATAAAAATACAATCACACTCGTGACACAAACATCCCTGAAAGATTAAAGAGAATGACTGAGCGACGGAATGTCACAGGAGCTGTTGATTCAATCCTGTACGTTTGTTCTAAATGATGCTCAGGGGGCCACTGAACTGGTACAGTTAATAACTGTCCTTTCGCTGTCCCCCAGATCAACTCTCCATCCTGTGACATTATGATACTTGCACAAAGTAACTTTGTCAGGATGATTGTTTGGAAAGCAGGTTCTCCACTGTTTTTTAATGTTATTTTTTTTATTTTCGCCCGCATCATGACATGTAAAACTGTTAAAATGATATTCAGAACCCACCCCTCTCTCTCTCTCTCTCTCTCTCTTTCTCTCTCTCTCTCTCTCTCTCTCTCTCTCTCTCTCTCTCTTTCTATGCTTACATAGTAATTAACCTGAATATAAGATGGCACAAATCCATTTACTTACAAATTAAGTCACTTTGTCCAAATGTAATGACAGGTCTTACTTATAACGTGTTAAAACTGCTAACAATACCCAACTTAACTTCTGTTGAAAAAAAAAAAAAAAGGAAATGATTTTAATGCTCTATGAATCATTTTCAATGAATCGATGGGATATATATTCTATATATATATATATATCTTTCTAATAATAGCATGAACACAGCCGTTTGGTACAAGGCAGTTTCAAAAAAAGGCAAGGGGCTCAAATTAGTCAAAGGTTGCCATTAACTGGTGCGTGACAATAGCCTTAAGACTATAAACCTGATGTACCTTCATCTACGGTACTTAGTCATTGGCAACAGTAAAGGGAGAGATTATCCCTTTTGCTGGAAATGGACCCCTGATGGAAAGATTTCTGTATCATTGCATTGTAAAGAATCATCTCCTTACTCAAACTTCTTATAATCTTGATGGCATGGAGAAAGTGTGCAGAAAAAAATATCAACACTTTATACATTTGTCAAAAGGGCTTATCTTTCTTGAAAAGGAAATTGTGAATAATATGAATGACTTATGCAACATATTTTGTGTTACTCAACAGATCAGTTACTCAAAAGGTCAGCACTAGCCATTGAATGGGTTTTTAGCAAAATTATATATGCCATAAGATCCTAAATAGATTTTGTGTCCCTCTGGTTGTACAAACTGGCCAGCTAGATTTGGGCTAATTTATTATGGTATATAGCTTCATATCAGCTCAAGTATTTCAAATTTGGAGCAATAGGACATTTTGAAAAAAACAGAAAACCTGGTAGATGATTTGAGCTTTTGTACTGGTGTTTAGAGCTTTTGAAGTTCTTTGATAGTTTGGTGGTAGCGAATAGTTATGTGTTGTTATGGATTCGTCCAAGCTTTTTCTGGAGTGGAATACTGAACGTTTAATGTCGTTCGCTTGAGAATGGAATTACTCGATAAGTGCTGATCGGAGCAAATCACAAAGCGGGAATGAGATGAGGGTTGATGTCGGAAGATGGGGCGAGGAGGGGAAGGCTGCACCTTAGAATGCCTGAAACAAAAATGATGGTGAATAAGGGAACACGAAACACAAATGACACACTGAATATGGCAGATTGCTGCTGTGTGAGGTTCTGAATATTGAGTTCGTTGAATCTACTAGATTTTAGCGTAACAGGAAGCAGACATGTAAGATCTGTTCGTCTCCGAAAAGGAAAAAAAATGCATCCACTGCAACAATGCTTACAGTTTTAAGAGTTATCTGAGGCCACATCCTGAATTTCTACTGACCTGTGAAAAGTACCTTCCATTTAGGGCCATTTAGGCCTACTTAATCATGATCAGAGATTGTCATATATCGATGACATTTATCTTCCAAGCATTGTAATTCAGTAAATTCCTACAATACAAATTGTGTTTTTAAGGCTTGTTTGTCCAATACAGCTACCTATAATGCCACTGCACAGTTCATGAAATAAATTTCTGTGTTCTCAAGGCAGGTTGCTAATTAGCTTGACGAGTGAATTTCCAAATCAGACACTCTCTGCTTGATAATATTTTCATGCACATTTTGATTTATTACCCTCCGTGCCACTATCCATGTATCATTGCTGCGGTGCGGATGACATCATCCTCTAGATGATTCTCTGTTTCATCACAGAATTCTGATTGGTCAAGCAGAGATGCATTGAGACCAATGTAGTTGCAGAATTCCCTGTGGCGTATGTTGCATTTGAACTGAGCTTCAGGCCATAAGAATGCATAGTTACAGTAAATATTCATTAAGGATTCCTGGATTATCGAGAAAAATGCTATTAAATGAACTGCGCAAGAAAAAGCTGGATACTGTAAAATTAAAACCTAAACATTTACCTATATGCTACCAAGAATGTACAATAAAAAAAGCTTGCATCTTCGTCTTTCAGTTTCTCTAATTACCCACTAAAACTATAAATCACCCACCCAACCACAGCTCAGAATTGTTAACTGTACTTATTGATTTCTGGGGAAAGAAATCAGTAGAGCTCAATTTTTCATCTATTGCTCATGATTAACAAGCCCACTCTCTACTCTGGAGAAATCATTCTTGGGCTGGTTATTTTCTATCTATGGCAGGGGTCCTTTGATGATATCAGTTAACAGTTGAGGAATTCTAATGGGACGATGAGCTCTGGCACGTGTGATCTTGTGTGAGTTCTTCTGTAGATGCTCAGTCGACGTACGTCACATGTTATGCATTTCTGTATTAAGGCAATGCTTAGACTATTTCCCTTTCCTTGTTTTCATCACCTGCAGATTTCGACAGCTTGTCTTTTCTTAAGAATCCTAAATTTCTTTCCACGTCAAGGTTGTGCTACTTACATTATGTGAAGGCAGCAACCACGTTGGTTTGAATTAGTGCAAAATCTGATTGTTTTCTTTTACTGTATTAATTTTATTATTTTCTTTTGTGAGGGGAAAGAAGCACAGAACTGAAACCCTGGAGCTCGGCATTATATGGCCGATGTTAATAAGATCACGATGGAGGCACTCTCCAGTGCTCCATGTTAATGACTCCTTTTAACATCGCCAAAGATGAACGGGCTCGTCCTTAACATTATACATGTTCGGGGGTTACAGGGTCTACCTACGCTGTGGAAGGGAAGACAGCCATTACTAAATCGCTCAAGAAGGCTGGGCTTGATTTTGGTGAACAGATCTATGCCATGTGATGATTGTTACCATTCCAGGATAGTGGACCACCACTATTTCTTAGTGACCTGTGGAATTTTCATATGAGGGGAAAAGGGGGTGAGCTATCTCCTGTGTTCCCTCTCTCCGTCCTCACGGCTGAGCCCTCAGAATACGCCTTCTCTGGGAGCCCTGCTCTCAATACAGCCTGCTGTTAAGGCGGGTTCAGGAGCTGGGGGGGGGGGGGGGGGGGGGGGGGGGGGTGCGCCTCTGTCTCCACATGGGAGGAGCTTGTATTTCTGATTTCTGGTCTGTCTGCCCTCTAGCTCTATGTTCACCTATTTGAGTGGACTGCAGTTCCAGCTCTATGTTCACCTACTAGAGCGAACTGCAGTTCCAGCTCTATGCTCACCTATTAGAGCGGACTGCAGTTCCAGCTCTATGCTCACCTATTAGAATGAACTGCAGTTCCAGCTCTATGCTCACCTACTAGAGCGGACTGCAGTTCCAGCTCTATGCTCACCTACTAGAGCAGACTACAATTCCAGCTCTATGCTCACCTATTAGAATGAACTGCAGTTCCAGCTCTATGCTCACCTACTAGAGCGAACTGCAGTTCCAGCTCTATGCTCACCTATTAGAATTAACTGCAGTTCCAGCTCTATGCTCACCTACTAGAGCGGACTGCAGTTCCAGCTCTATGCTCACCTATTAGAATTAACTGCAGTTCCAGCTCTATGCTCACCTACTAGAGCAAACTGCAGTTCCAGCTCTATGCTCACCTACTAGAACAGACTGCAGTTCCAGCTCTATGCTCACCTACTAGAGCGGACTGCAGTTCCAGCTCTATGCTCACCTACTAGAGCGGACTGCAGTTCCAGCTCTATGCTCACCTACTAGAGCGGACTGCAGTTCCAGCTCTATGCTCACCTACTAGAGCGGACTGCAGTTCCAGCTCTATGTTCACCTACTAGAGCGGACTGCAGTTCCAGCTCTATGCTCACCTACTAGAGCGGACTGCAGTTCCAGCTCTATGCTCACCTATTAGAGCGGACTGCAGTTCCAGCTCTATGTTCACCTACTAGAGCGGACTGCAGTTCCAGCTCTATGCTCACCTACTAGAGCGGACTGCATTTCCAGCTCTATGCTCACCTACTAGAGCGGACTGCAGTTCCAGCTCTATGCTCACCTACTAGAGCGGACTGCAGTTCCAGCTCTATGCTCACCTATTAGAGTGGACTGCAGTTCCAGCTCTATGTTCACCTACTAGAGTGGACTGCAGTTACAGCTCTATGTTCACCTACTAAAGTGGACTGCAGTTCCGGCTCTATGCTCACCTACTAGAGCGGACTGCCTTTCCAGAGCCACCTTGGCGGGATGGGAACAGGGGAACACAGGGGGTGTGAAATATGGCCTCTTTGGCATCACAGCAAAACAGTGTTCCCTCTGCAGATGAGCGCTATTAATCTGTGTATTTGTGCACTGTTTAGAAGTTTAGGGCGGCAAGCGAATGATGTTTGTACATGGTTTGATGAAGCTTTTTTCTGCTTCCTTTTCACTGGGGCGGAGCAGCGGTGTCTGGTGAACCGGACCACGCACTGTGGAATGGGGACTTCTGCAAGTTGCGGTCTGATGAACGATGGATGGAGCAGGAAGAGAGCGGGGGGGGGGGGGGGGCGGAGGAGTAAAGAAAGAGCGGTGCCGATTCCTGCAGCAGCCCCAGAGATTCCCAGCTTAAAGAGTTTCACCTTTTGCGCATGACGAGCACAGTAACTGCGGCCACTCGGTTGGAGAAATACAACAAACACAAAATGAAAGTCCAGAAAGGAAACAAAAAAGGGAAAAATGTGGTTATAGGCCATTTTGGTTGTAACATCAGATCATGGCTTTTTGTCACACATCTCCGTTCCTCGTAAAGCAGAACTATTTCCTGATCATGCTGATGTTGTCCTGGGATTTGATCCTGAATGACCAAATATCAGGACTGTGGGCGGACTGAAGTGCTTAAAATTATATGCGTTTTTGGAGGCTGGGATTTTATCCAAATGATGATCTGGAACCAAAGACCTACTTATGACACCTCCAAAAAAAAGAAAAATCTGTGGACAGGCACATACTGTATCAGATGAAACAAAATGGATGTAACTCTACCATGAAGGAATAGAGCATACAGTTGCAATTCACACTATTGGTTGATATGTCAGTTTATATTTAAAACAGAAAAAAAACAATGTGGAATCCCCATTTTTAATACACAACTTTTTTTTTTTTTTACATCTTTATATGGTCGATGAAATAACTTCAAATCCAAGGTCTGAAGAACAAATAGCTCACGGTGGATTTCTTTCTATCCTCACAGAACACAAAGCGGTGTATGAAGTTTGTGAATATCTACAGTGGCGCACTACAACCAGTTAAAAAAAAAAAAAGAATACAATTACGAGCTTGGCCATGTCAGTGGAGATACTGGATGAAAGAATGTACAGCATATGTTTTTTTCTTCTTTTAAATAATCAAGATGAATAACTGTGCCTCGTCGTGTGAAAGTGACACTCTTCCAAAACACATGTTCAAAGATAAAATAATAATCATCATAATCGTAATAAAAAAAAAATACCCCAAGTAATCGCCCAAAAACATTATGATCAGGAAAATCAAGATTTTGAGCTGACTCTGGGTTAATGACCTTTGAGATGGCCACCAAATGTAGACCACGGCCAGAGCTGGTGTCCAATAAAGAAAGCAAGGAATGACACATATTCCACAGGAAGCTGCTGTACAAACTAGAAACGGAGAATTTCTGTACGCGTTTCCATGGGAACAGAAGAAGCAGGTGATTGGGTTTGCTCAGCCGATATGCCCGAACAACAGCCTCCCCGATTGATGAACCGCAGTGGTTACTCTGATTACAGTTACAGTATCAATAAAAAGCCAACGGGTCGCTTTTCAAATATCTTTTCTCAAGATCTCCTTCTTTTACAAAAAAATATCATGCAGTCTCATGTCCAAACCCGCTGTAGGATTCAATGTTTGTCTGTTTGTTTGCTTGTCAGAAAGGAAAAGAAATTCATAGGCTTGAAGTGTTTCTCTCGCAATTATTCTTAAACATTCAAGTCATTCTTTTAACACTTTTTACATCAGAAAGGTCTTTTAGATTTACACACGCATGTGTACTGTATATATAAATATAATATATATATATTTATATAAATATGCATATACATATGTATTTATTTCTATATGTATATACATATTTTCCAATTGTATCAAAGCCAATTTAATGTGCTCTCAAAATATGGCCCATGTTTCCTAGGGAGATGCACATCAATTCACGTAGTACAACCAATAGATTAGGTTGAAGAATCCAAACGTAATGGGGAATATGACCCGGGACCATTTGTCAATGGTGCTGACATCTGCAAGGTTTGGGATCTTCAGCTTCAGCTTGGACGATCGCCTTCGTAGCCGGCAGTTGGCACGATTGCGCATGGCACTGCGGTCGAGCGAGTGGTGGCTGAACCCGTCCCGGGACGCCACGGGCTTCCTGAACTGCACCCCGGAGCTGTCGAACGACATGACGGAATTCCGCGAGTCGCTGACGCTGCTCCCCATGTCGGAGGGCATGACCTCGTTGTTCATCTCCAGCGTGGTGAGGAGAATGTTCCCATACGCGTCCACCTAAAAACAGGGGGAGGACACAGGAGACGTCACTGGTTGGGACCCTTGCTAAGCGACCCCCATCTAATGCAAACAGCTCTCATTCTCTTAATGCCTCGTCTATACAGCCAATGCAAATGTAATGATGATATGAGAGGAAATGCAGCACTTCTGATGTTATGTTAAAAAAAACACTAACACTAACACTAAAGTTTTCTTTAGAATCCAACGGAACATTTGCATAAAGTCTACCTCCTCTTAAAAAGGATCTTACGAAGCTTCAGTCACTATAACTGCTCACACACACTTAATCAAAAGGTTAACAATTTGATCATATCTATTCTCAATCAGCTGTCTCTCAGCTAATATGATTTCTAAATTCATGTACCCCAACTTTTCTTTGTTCCTCGAGATACAGATTTCTTCGTTGTGTATATGACCTGAGGGTGTTGGTTTGATACGGCGCTGAAATGGAGTCCTTGCAATGTCAAAAAGAAAAGTGAAAAGAACATTAAAACGTCCAAACAACAGTGACAGTCAAACACATTTCCCCAAATACACAATATGCATAAACGTGAAGTTATCAATAACTTTGCATAAGCATGGCATTTTTCAGACGAAGCATCAATCAGAACCTCATAAGAAGGTAATACAATTTTCGAACAAGATGAAAAAAAAAAATTTAAATGAGAAAAGATTAGGCTCAATTAAATCATGGTGTCATAGTTTGGGGAGAAGCAATGGATGATGGTTTTCAGTTGGATTGAAGGTGTCTGATGGATTACGTTCTTCAGAGTGGTAGGTTAAGCTTGGCCTTAGACATGCTGTTCAGCCTTGGCCTTAGATGTGCTGTTGAGCCTTGGCCTTAGATGGGCTGTTCAGCCTTAGCCTTAGACGGGCTGTTCAGCTTTGGCCTTAGACGGGCTGTTCAGCCTTAGCCTGAGATGTGCTGTTCAGGCTTAGCCTTAGACTGGCTCTTCAGCCTTAGCCTTAGATGTGCTGTTCAGCCTTAGCCTTAGACTGGCTCTTCAGCCTTGGCCTTAGACGGGCTGTTCAGCCTTAGCTTTAGACGGGCTGTTGAGGCTTAGCCTTAGAAGGGCTGTTCAGCCTTGGCCTTAGATGTGCTGTTCAGCCTTGGCCTTAGACTGGCTCTTCAGCCTTGGCCTTAGATGTGCTGTTCAGTCTTAGCTTTAGACGGGCTGTTGAGCCTTGGGCTTAGAAGGGCTGTTAAACCTTGACTTTAGATGTACTATTGAGCCATTCCCTTTTAGGACCTTAATCTGTATTTGACATCTTTCAACAGTTATTGCCTTTGTAACAGACATCTGCATCTGGAAATGTATGGTTTTTCATAACAAAATAGATAATCAAATAACAGGTCATGGTTTTGTCAACTAATTTTGGGAGAACACATGACCAGAATTGACTGTTGTTTGATTACCTGATTAAGATGTCAACTTGTGTTTGACTGAACTGATTAAGAGGTTTAGTTGGAACAAAAAGCCCAACCTTGAGTCCTCACACATTTTGACTATAATCGACGGACACCCATGTGTGAAATAAACCTCTTTTTAAATGAAGTATATCTTCGTTAAAAAATTATGCAAATGATATATTTGCTAAAGGTCAGATTTTTTTTTTGCTGGGTTTTAAATGACATAGAGTACACATATACAGTATGGGCACTACAAAAACAACAGCGATAACAGCAAGCGCAACAGCGACCCGAGTGGGAAAAGAAGCAGACCTGCTCCCTTAGTCGTTTCTCCTCGTAGCGCGGACGCTCGTTGTTTGCTTTGTTCAACCTCTCGTTGATTTTCTTCTGTTGCTGGGGCCCCCGGCCAAAGAAGACATAGTTCACAAAGGCGTATTCCAACAGGGCCAGGAACACAAACACAAAGCAGCCCATGAGGTAGACATCGATGGCTTTCACGTAGGGAATCTTTGGGAGGGTCTCCCGCAGGTGGGTGTTGATGGTTGTCATGGTGAGCACCGTCGTAACACCTGCAAACAGCCAAGAGAAAATACTGAGCTGGCAGGAACGCTCCTCCAAACAAAGATGTGAAGACTTGCACGAATTGCAAATGTAATGTTGTGGATTCCTTTTAATGACATTTTAAAGCATTATAACCCAAAATGTTATCAGCTTTCAGCTCAGGATCAATGAAACATCTGCAATTATCCAAAAAGCATAAACCAGGGCTGCTGGGTGGCTCATCCTGATAAGACTCTATTGCAGCACCAGGAAGGGTCCCACAGTATGGACTGTACCAGCGCCCACTGTGGCTGTGCTGACTCAATTGGCTCTGGTGTTGCCCAGGGCCAAGATTATAGCACCCCAACCCCAACCCTAATCTTAACCCTAATACTAACCCCTAAGCTAACACTTACCCAGGGCCACTCGAGCAGCAGAGGCATCGTAGTTTATCCAGAAGGAGACCCAGGAGAGGATGGTAATCAGGATTGAGGGCATGTATGTCTGCAGGATGAAGTAGCCGATGTTTCTCTTAATCCTGAAACTCAGGGAGAGCCTTGGATAGGCACCTTCCAAAGCACAAGGGTGAAGGGAGGGAGGTGTGCGGGGAGGGGGGGGGGGGGGGGGGCACACATTTATTAAGTGAGCATTAATTCTGAATTCTGCACTTTGTCAAATGAACAAGGTAGTCATTTCTCTGCTTGCTCAGAAAGAGCTTAATTTCCCCAATGCAATAGATTCATCTCAAGGGACATTTTCGATTCCAATTAAACGTGGCAGAAAGTTGCAAACCCGGCGGATTCTCTCCCCTGCTACACACACACACACACACACACACACAGCTATGGCAATAGGCAGCACCGCCCTGATGAGAATTCCCATAAAGCTGTGATGCTATTCTCTCTTTGGCTCCAAGAACACTAGAAGGCAGCAGCGTAACCAGACATATTGATATATTTGGGCCTGCATGGAATTAGGTGGGCCCGATCTACCTAGGTGGGCATTCACAATTGGGTGTGGTGGTTGGGTAGGATAAATTGGTGGGCCAGGATACTATTTAGGTGTCCGTGGCCCACCATGACCCACCTGTTCATTCAATTCACAATTACACATTTAAAATAACTGTCAAATGAATGTGCTTTCTGAATTAAGCACAGTTTGAATGAAACAAAAACAATTCTAAACTTAAATTTACCGCTGGAGTTACCAAAAACGAACTAATAAAGGTTTAAAAACTAGCTAATAAAGGTTTCAATTTCCGGGTTTTTTTTTTTGAATAAAATAAATGACAACGTGTCCTTTCCGTTGCTATGTTGCCTGATGGAAGGTCAATATGAATGGCAATAAAAGTTGAGTAAAAAAGTTGGGAGAAACAGACAGACATAAAAAAGACTTTATTGTCTCTTTAGTTCTCCAACCTGCAAATGAATCAATAACTGAAAACATATTTTACCCGACACTGCTGGACCTCTCCTTTCATGAATAAATAAATAAATAAACAGCCGTGTGCAAGTGCAAGAGCACTTTAAATGATGCCAACATTTTCTAAATTAATTCCTGCAGAACATCACACAGGAATAACATTAAATCTTTCGCTGAACTCTTTCTCTGCCTGCTGTGAAGGCTGCTGGTCGCAATAGATTTAAAGGCGGTGGCTCTTTAGTCTCATTTCCTTACCAGTAATAACAGCCGCCAATTAAAAGGGCTGTAGACTTTAGTCTCATTTCCTTACCAGTAATAACAGCCGTCAGTTAAAAGGGCTGAAGATTTTAGATGGTTATAACAGCCATCAGTTAAAAGGGCTGTAGACTTTAGATGGTTATAACAGCCTTCACTTAAAAGGGCTGTAGACTTTAGATGGTTATAACAGCCGTCAGTTAAAAGGGCTGTAGACTTTAGATGTTGGTTGTCTTCCTGCTCCCTCCCTCATCTCAAGTGTTCAAAGTTGTTTTAATGTCCATTCTGCTTGGGCCGATCCCTCCCAGCCTGCCTCGCTCACCCGTTCATCTCGCTGTTATCGGGATGCAGGTGCCATTTTGTTCAAAAGCAAGCGATACTGCCAGTTAACAGCGATTACCTCAGAGACCCGGAGAGCCATCACATTACCGCCTCCCACCCACAAGGTCCTAATCTAGGGGTGCGTCTCAATAGTCAAAAAATGCATCCTCCTTTCCTCCACTACCACCTCCTCTCCTCCGTGCCCCGCATACTAATCTTTGTGTCCTAATCTAATGTTGCCGATTACATATTAATGGTTACAAATTAATTCATGTCTCGACCCAAACTGCAATGTCAGGTACATTGTATGATGTACACGCAACTACCTGTACTCAAAATGTACAGGCAGTTTTGCATACTTCCGGGTAGGATAGGAATGATAGTAGTGGAGTAAAGAATATTGGGACGCACCCTAGCTAAGGCACAAGTGACTAAGTGCTTTATCATTTTATCCATTGCCTTTGATTTCATCATTCCAATCCAGATCAGTTGTGATTTAAAGGCATGCCTTGGAAACAGACTCTGCATGTGGCAGATTCAATCTTCCCATCGTACGTGACTGTTTGTGATCACACAAGGAGCATTAAGCCCAGTATGACCCTCAGGTACGCTCTTAAGGTCCGGAGAGAGGTCTCCCAGCCGTACCTGTGGTAAACCTGACCTCCCTGGACACCAGGCGCAGCTGTATGATGGAGAACTGAGGCAGCTCCAGCTTGTCCACGCCCGTCACCGCACTGTCGCCCCCTTGCCAGAAGAAGACGATGTCGTCCGTCGTGTATCCGTCTGCGGAAGGAGAGATCAGGTTGGGTCGGGAGAAACAGTGCACTCGCCGAGCCTCCTCTGGGGATAATTCGTCCAGCGCTTCCCCTCTTCCCTTTTTTTAAAGGAGAGCGGACAGTCTGCCCTCCTTTTTTGCTTCATTCAGTCGTAGAAGATAGAAAACAGAGAGAGTAACAGACACAGAATCACAGCTCAGCGGGCGTCATGGCAGCTCGAACCCCCCACCCGCACGGGGGACTTGCGTACGGCTCGAGAGTCAGTTGCCCTACGGACTGCATCACATTTATCAGCCCCCCCCCCCCCCCACCCCGAATATTATAATCCAACTAAATGATTATTTCCCTTGTCTGCTGATACTCAGGGGAATTTCATTTCCGGGATGCGGGGCCCCATGTTGTATTTCACACTTTAATTACAGCACCCCACCCTCCTCACCCCCACTTGTGCTAGCACTCTGTCGGGGGTCGTATATTTTGCAGGCAGGATAAGAATTCATCAGTTTTTAATCATTTTCTGAATTAAGGGGTTGAAAGTCTAGGACTGGATCTTTATCTACTATATTGACCGTTTGAAAATGAGATCCCCCCCCCCCCCCACACACACACACACACACCACAACCGGCCCCTTCTCTTTGCTCCCTCGAAAGGATGATTTGACAACGCTCGGATTATCTGCCTTTAAAGGAGAAAAACTGTAGAGGATATGGGAATAAATTTCACACAGATTGGGAAAGGCAGGTCTATAAATAGCAGAAATCTTGGGACAAAGACCATGGAGACAAGTGACAGTACAGGAAAATGGAAATTAAAATTATGGAAAGTACAGCCGTGAGTATGGTTTGCCTGTGGAAATGGGAGGGAAACATTGTTCATTCAAAGCAGCACTGAGATCATGACCTCATGTCACGCTCTGCTCAGAACCACAAAAGAGAAAGAAAAGGCTATTTTAGTCATTCAGGAAGCTCGAGAGTCTGGTTGAAGCTCTCTAGGTTCTTGTCTGCAAAATATGGCCTCTAATAAATTGGCCCTAACAGTGAACACACAGCACACTGGCTGTTCAATTGTCTCTTGCTCAACATCATCGTCACAAATCCATTATCCTCCCTCCACAGCTGAGCTCTCATTTCATCAGATACTTTTTACCTGCTGGGTGGGGTGGGCTTGTCAATACATCAGGGCGCCTCGTTCATATGGAGAACAATTTTCACAACTAACAACAACTAACACATGTTCACGATGAGGAGTGATAGATATATCTGGATATTTAATGTTTCTGGTCATGATATGGTCAAACTGAAACTGGATACTGGATGCTTGGACAGGTAAATTAGCAAAAAGCAAATGTTTACAAATTCTGATGTGAATATTACAGAGATATTACTAGATATTACTCTAGAGATATTACTGTTGATGCAACTAGAAAGCAAATGTTTTTTTTTCTTTCCAACTCCCAATACAAAATGGCTGTTCACTGCAAAAACCAAAAAAAAATTAAATCTCAAAGTCAACGTATTTTAGTCTTACAAACCCCAATACCACAGTATGTGGGACAGTATGTTAAATGCACATAAAAGCAGAAAACAGTGATTTGGAAATTCTCTTTTACATATATTTAATTGAAAACAATACAAAGAAAAGATATTTAATGTTTTACCTTATCAACTTTATTGATTTTTGTAAATATACGCTAATTTTGAATTTGATGCCTGCAACACGTTCCAAAAAAGTTGGGACAGGGGCAAAAAAAAGACTGGGAAGTTCAAAAAACACCTGTTTTGAACATTCCACAGGTAAACAGGTGATGCTATCATGAATGGGTGTAAAGGGATATAAAAAAACTCTTGATATCTTATTTTCAGGTACTCTTACAAGCGATAGTATAACCTCTCTGCATTTGAATGGATCTCTATGGGAATTGGGGGGTGGGACTAGATTAAGCTGTAGATTACATGGGAATGGTATGGAACCCATGGTTGGCTAAATGGCTGTAAGTCATCAAGGGTCTGACATATCAAACAAGACTTAAACCATCACTCTGCTGCCAGCAATAGATATGGATGGATCACTTTAAGGGTTGTTATACTGTATATGTGCATTTTACATACTGTCACAACTTTTTTGGAATTGGGGTTTGTAGATTTAGACTTAAAATCTTATTTTTTATTGCTAAAAAATACAGAAATATTGCCAATGAGGTGAGACAGTTTGACTCATTTCAAGATTTGCCACTGGGGTAAGAAAACTTCACTAGTCAAGCAAACAGTAACTTAAAACAAGCTAATATTTTCGTACAATGACAGTCTAAGTCTCATTACAAGACTAAAACACTTAAATCAGACTTTTTTACAGTGTTGTTGTGAGGAACAAACAAATGCACAGAAGTGTGTCTGTTCAACCTGTAGATTAGGTTCAAATTTCAGGCTGAATAACACTGCTGATAAACCAGAGGGATGCACACATATTAGATATCTAATACGCAAATAATGTTACTTGGCCTGGAAAAGTATTTGCACCAGTCAGCAAATCAATAATAATTTGCTCCAATAAGGAAAGTGACTGACAAGATATAAGTCCCTGCTCTCCCTAGTGCATCATATACACACACACACACACACACACACACACACCCAGTGCAACGGAGAGCAGCCCCTGTGGTATGCCTGTGTGACCCACTGTCTGTAGCGGCTCTGGAGAGCAGAGGCAGCTGCATTAGCATTCAGCTCAGACCTTCGCTTTTCACCTTTCACTTAATCGCCACAGCCCGCATCCCTCCTTCTCAGTCCCCAGGGTGTGTGTGTGTGTGTGTGTGTGCGCGTGCGTGTGTTTGTGTGTGTTTGATATCCATAGAATTATGTTCCAAAAATACTATACCTCATAAAAATGCAGTTCTATATCTACAACTGTACACAAACCCACCACACAAACACATATGCACACACAGAGGCAAAAGGAAATTCAAATCATTCCAGTCAAGTTTGGACAGGTGGCGGAAGTGAGGCGGTGTGATTCATATTGATTGGTGGATGGGGATATTGAAGCATATAAACAGGCATCAGTATAATAAATGGTTTTTCATCCTGTGCTGATAGCCATTGAACAAGTCAAACATCCTCACGTGTCTCTCGATAAACACATCGTTACACAGGATGCTCACGTGCGTAAAACATTGAAATGCTGAAAACATCTTTCATATGAACACGAAATATTAAATAATTGTAAAATGTGAGAAAGAAATGTGAAACCTAAAGGGCACCAAAGTATTTTAGATTTTATGCTATTTGTATTACATTTTTGTTACATTTTCCCTCATAAAATGCAATGCATATCAATATGATACATATATGATAAAATATGAGGTAAAAATGCAGAAATATTAATACCAAAAAAGTACATATAAATGGAATATTCTAAATGATATTGTATATATATAGTATATGGTTTCACAGTGTGTTTAACCATTAGTGAAATTCTACAATATTCACTGTTGTTTAAAATATGCCTCCATTTTACATCAATATGTATCACAACAGTATTTTGATTACATTTTGCATCACATCTCAGATTTAGTTTGCCTTTTATATTGTCTGTTTTTGTATACTGTATTTATATTTTATATTGTTAATTTGTATTTGATTTTGTTTTCTTCTTCTGTGTTGGGTTATACGATGAGGGATTAAGCACATAATTTGCCTTGCGGGTTTTAAAGAAAATAACTCCCTTTTACATAGCAGTATATTCCAATGGGACCTGCAGATAATCTTAGTCACTGTTTCTAATTGAGTTAAACACATGAACAGGTCGCTCACATAGTGACACAATTACAATCCTCCCGTTAACATTTCTAAAGAGGACACGCTGCACCTGAGTGATTACGTACTGACTGAACGTTTCATTTGTTTTCAATGGCAGCAGCAGGGGAATCGCACAAGTAAAACAAATGCGTTCCCTGTACGCGATGGAGCCAGATACCTGGCTGGTATAAAATGGACGCTTTGCTTTTTTGCATTTAAATGGCAGCAGGATGTTGTCACGTGAGGCTGGAATGGGCTGAAATGCGGGAGGGGTGGGCGCACGGGCGTGTTTCGAGGTCCACCTACAGCTTTCGATTTCGAGGGTGCAGTTCTGCTCATCGAGGGGGTACCTTCTCAGATCCATCATGCAGGCAGCCGTTGTGGTTATTCTGAAAAGAAGAAGGAAAGAGAGTGGGGGGGGGGGGGTGAGAATAAGAGAGAGAGAGCCACCGTTACCTTGGTAACCTTTGGGAAATGGTAGCTTAGCCTTGACTGCACCATGTGAATCTCTAAACGAGGAGCGTTCAGCAGCTGCTGTCATGTGATGGAGGAAAGAAGGAAAAAATGTAATCATCGGCACGGAGAACGGTGAATACAACCCGTCTGAAGTCCTCTTTTCGGGGGTGGTGGGGGGAAGGGGGGTTACATGAGCTGGTTTATTCTTCAGCATCACTAGCCCTTTTACCCCCCTCCCCAACCCCCACCCAATTTCTGCATGTGCTGTAGCTCTGCTCGAGCAAACGACGTACAGCCGATGTCTACCTTAGGGACACATCCAGATCTGGCTAAAAAATGCAGCGTAAAGACGCAGCGCACGAAGCAGCGGGCGGCTCTCTCTCTCTCTTTGAGCTGGAACAAGCAGTCGCGCTCTCCCTTAATGTCACGGAGGTATCGGTTAAAGCTCGCTCACATTTTCACCGTGAGACACTTCTATTCGACGAGAGAGAACAGAATGTCAGTGGGAAAAACCGTCTGAGCTTGTGATCAATACCATTGGTTTGCAATGGCAGAGATGAATCACCGTATCCACGGGCAGAATACAATCATATTTATCACTGTAAACAAGGAAATGTGATTATACATGGTTTAATTAAAAAAAAATCAAGGATTTATATCTTCAATTTTTTACACGTGTTTAGATGGAAGTGAGTTGATTTCCGGGTATCAACAGACCTACTACGGCTATGAGTTATGTCTCAGATACGTATATGTCTCATTACCTGCAGCGGTGCTGGCAGGTATATTATCACCCAGAGAGAGAGGCTATACGGTGCGTAGCAGATGGCAGGTAGTAGGCTGTTTGTGGTAGGAGTGTTTGTTGGGGAGACACCAGTGTACAGAGAGACACTAGTGTACAGACACACCAGTGTTTTTTTATTATCTTATTTCCTTTTATATTGTCTTGTAAATATTCTATTGTCTTTTATGTCTATTTTTCTTCTATTGCTTTTGTTCTGTATTTTGTTTTTATTGTTGTGAAGCACTTTGGGCTGCATTTTATGTATGAAAGGTGCTATACAAATAAAGTTTATTATTATTATTATTATTACACGAGAACCCTAAAGTATAGCGCATGCATATATCAGCGTGTTTGTTTGTTGTGTTTAAAGTATGTGAATATTGTGAGCATGTTTTGTGTATTATCTGTTATCCGGTGTGTGTGTGCGAAAATGATACATCACTCTCTATCTCAATAAAGAATTCAACATTGGTTACAGACTGTGTGTGTGTTTGTGTGTGTGTGTGTGTGTGTGTGTGTGTGTGTGGAGCGGGGGGGTCATTAACCGTCATTTGACTGAGATATTTACTAGTGCAGCACATTTAATAATTGAATTACATTTGTGATGTTTAATCACAGCAGCTTTTCCAGTTCTCAGGGATGTGTGATAAATGAAAAGTGTCTCCATGGTTGACTGAATGAAAAAAGTAATTGAGTTTCATCTCATCACTTCTCTGTGTCAGATGCACACCGATACCATATTGTTGACATTTTTATATGTACTGTGTGTGTGTGTGTGTGTGTGTGTATGTGTGTGTATGTGTGTGGAGGGTGGGTGGGGGCTATATGAAGTCTACGTACTAGTGCAGTGAGTTCATACTGTCAGAGAATACCCTGGAGAATAGCCTGCATTGTGGTGAGAAGGGGCGGGGCTCTGGAGAATACCCTGCATTGTGGTGAGAAGGGGCGGGGCTCTGGAGAATAGCCTGCATTGTGATGAAAGGGGGCGGGGCTCTGGAGAATACCCAGCATTGTGGTGAGAGAAGGCGGGGCTCTGGAGAATGCCCAGCATTGTGGTGAGAGAAGGCGGGGCTGTGGAGAATACCCTGCATTGTGGTGAGAGGTGGGGCTCTGGAGAATACCCTGCATTGTGGTGAGAGGGGGCGGGGCTGTGGAGAATACCCTGCATTGTGGTGAGAGAAGGCGGGGCTCTGGAGAATACCCTGCATTGTGGTGAGAGGTGGGGCTCTGGAGAATACCCTGCATTGTGGTGAGAGGGGGCGGGGCTGTGGAGAATACCCTGCATTGTGGTGAGAGAAGGCGGAGCTCTGGAGAATACCCTGCATTGTGGTAAGAAGGGGCGAGGCTCTGGGATTCCACACACTAAAGCTGTGCTTTTGTCCATTCATTTATTGTTAAATAAAAATTGATACAATGGCTTCACTTTCAGTTTTGAATATTTCTGTCAATTCTTCAATAGTCAGTTACAGAACAAGTCCAAAGATGAGCTCTGTGGTACTGGCCTTTGCTGCTAGTTTTGACATTTTCACCATTGATGAGACTTTATCAGACACACCTACAGTACAGACAGACAGACACTGATTCTACCAGTGCAAACTGACAGGTACAGGAACAGCCGCTTACTGGGGACTACACACCCGCGTGCCACGACAGTATTCCTCTGAGGAAGAGCCTGCCCTCCAGGCAGGAACAGCATTACTAGGGGAAGCCCTGCCAGGTACCAATACAAACCCCTGTGCTCTCCGAATGACATAAAAGCAGGGAGAAATTCCACCAGGGGACTGACTTGTATTGAGAGCGGTTCGCCAGTGTCACACTGTTGTGTTTGTAATGACAATTTCATCATGGCAGCAAACACAGTGAATGAGCATGTCTCTCAAACGCGACTGAAACACTATGTTCAGTTTGTCACTCAATATTTCGCAGGTACAACCCCGGTATCCACAGCAACCACCAGCTCCAGCTACCATTTTGTGCTTGAACGAGAGGTGAAGAGATGAGAGCTTCAGCAGTAGCTGATGTGCACAAGCTGATGTTGTATTCGCTTGCTTTTTTATGCTTTATATAATGGCAATTTGGATTTATGTGAAATTCAGCAGAGGAAATGGACCGAGGGCTGTGACGTGTTGTTTAATATTTAATGACTTGCTGCACAATATACTGTTCATTCGGCATTAGCCTTGTAGCTATGACAACCAGGGTGAAAAGAATGTATATTCAAACTCCTACCATGAGCCAATCACTGTACTTCTAATCATTCAGGACCTTTCTCTTCTCAACAGGCAAAACCTACCCTCCCATCACTAATACCTGATCATCAGACAGGTGCTACTGCTTAGGAAGTCATGGTTATATTTCCTGGCTGGTCTGGTTGCCTTATTGATCATTATTTCTGTTTGATGTTTTTTTTGCAGTGTTGCAACGTGCTAGCTTGTAGCTTCCAAGCGCTGCTCAGACCTCAATAGACGAAAGGAACACATCGGCCCCTGAGTCTTCTCTGTCCCTCTCGTTCACAACCGTGAGAGGCAGCGGCTCACCTTGTCCGCACGGACAGGACCCGTTAAAGGGTGAACTGAATTAGAGACGTTTCTGCCTCGGAATGCTCCTGCTGCCTTCCCCTGCTTTCCCCCTGGGCTCCTCCTGAGCGCGGAGGCAGCCGCCGGACTGTACCAGCCGCGGACGACTCCCCGTCTGATTGTCTCACGCGCGCACTCCGCTAGGCCTCGCTCAAACCCACCGCCACTGTTGCTCCGTAACCTCCGAGCGCGCGAAGCACCCCCCCAGCTCTCCCAAAGTTGAGATATCCTATAGAAAGAGAGGGCTGCGGACGAGGGAAGGCCGCTCCCGGGTTCCACACACCGCTTATTTTCCAGGGCCCTCTCTGTACACGGGGAAACTGCCGAGAGCGGGAGGCTGGGAAGCTCGACCGGCGAAACCCCTCCCCTGCACCCCGAGCGCACTCCGGCGAGAGACGTATTAAGTAAGCATTTAACACTCCATTAACTTCTCCTCTCACTTCCAGACATCATCAGGCTTGCTCGTTTATATTCGCCGTCTCCCTTTTGTCCCTGCGAGAGCGTCCGCTTCGGCGCCCCCTGCATCTCGCCGCTCGGCGTGCTGGGAACCCGGGCCGTCGTTGACCCTCTCCCGGGGGTCCGGCGGGACCCTGCAAGTTCGGGCGCCTCTCTCGCGAGCCTGAGTTTCACAGGGCGCCTGGATACGGCCGACTTCACGACGGTGCAACTCCCACGCGGCACGAAGCTGCGAAGGAGGGATTCCGGCACCGTCCTCACGCGCGGCGTCTTTATTTCAGCTGAACGCGCTAAAAAAAAACGAGAGATTCCTCACCGGGGCTCCTACCCCTGGATGTTTGTAGAGAATCCCACTGACTCCACGGTGGAGAGCCAGCAGTGGTTTCAGCGGTTCCCTCAAGCTAAAGGACAGATTTTTGCATTCTGTGCAATTCTGAAGCACCCCCTTTTACAACTGTTACAGAGCACTGCTCCCGAGTGTCACGGAAGGACATTGCAATTAGACGCAAAACATGCTCAAACGACATTGTCACAGGTTAGCGCTTACCGTAATGACTTAAACCCATTTGCTACTAATCACCGAAGGCCTTCACTGCTCTGTCATATACTGTACAGTGCGGGCCTTCTTAATTTCAGTCCCTTGCCTCTCAATTACCACGGAATATACAGAATTTCATGTTTTTGAAATGCTCCACATCATATAACATTTGACATTTACAATGAAAACGCACAACCGGCATGGGAAAAGCTGCCGTACTTACTGCGCGCAAAGTCATTCTGACGAAACGAGGGACATCACAGCGACGCCGGAATTGCAGTGATCTCTCTGCGTTAGCTGTAAGCTTCCTATAATTAACATTTGCCTTTTTTGGTTGTGAAACATTTCAGAATGTGATTCCCCTGTGGAAATAACAACAGCGGTTCAGGCCCATCACTTTTATTTGACCTATACTAAAGCCTACGAGAACATTGAGCCTCGCTTTTCTCTCCTCTCTGATTAAGTTTCCCATCTTTTTCCAACGCTGCAGTTCATTGCTAGTCTTTTCAGTCCCCTATCATATGGGGAAGAACGCCAAATCATGACAACCTCGCAATGTCCTTTTCTGAAACCAGGTCCACGCCATTTCAGAGATACGTGCGAGATGTCCACCCGTTTAGTACCGATCTGACCTTTTAAAGTAATTATCCATCATTATTAGCATATTTTCTAAGGACATATAAAGCAGGATTAACGCTGATGCATTGCTCTATCTAAGACCTAATGCATTACAGTGATATTAAGCCTAAGTCAGTGTGTCCCTCACACAGGTTTCTTCATGGATCTAAGATGTCCCCCCATCTGTCAGCTGAGTCTGGACATCTCCAGGTCTGACATCCTGCTCTTCAACGGTGATCACCTGTTCTGCACCTCATCGTCTCCCCCCCCCCCCCCAACTGATCTACACCTTCATGGCATGTGGAAGGCAAATGTGTGTGAGCTGCAGTACCATGTGGGCTTGTGGTCTAAGTCTGCTGGTCTGACCTGGACCCCGACTCCCACTTCCCTTATCTGATAACACCTGCCTAAAAGGGGACGTGAAGCACTCGGTAATGTGGCTCTGGTTCGTTGCTTTTTACCTTCGATAAGATATGGCCCTGCATACAAGTCTGAAATCGACCCATATTTGCTAGAAAAAGAAATTAAAGTTCACTTCCAAAAGCAAACGAACCAGAGCCACATTATTGAGTGTTTTACGCCCCCTTTAAGGGTACCGATGTTGACACATACTGTTCTCAATGGGACCATCAGCCACAGCCCCACCCCCCTTGCTGTCCGTCTGTCTGTCCCTCCCCTCTGAGGCTCCACGATCAGGTGGCAGATGCCATAACAGGGATGGCGTAGCTGCTAATCACTCTTGAAGCTTGTGCTCCTCTCAGCGCCCCTCCCCACAATGCACTTCACAAATACTCCTGTTTCAGTAGCAAATCAGAATGCCTGGGTAAGAAAGCTAGCTCAGCCCATACTTCATTCTGCAGTGGTGGGATTTGCCCCATCTACCTCTGCATGCAGTCTAAGTGCCCCACCCAAGAGGGCATTCGTTGTGGAGGAAAGGCATACACGCATGGAACAACATTTCAATTGTACTAGCCTGTTTAAAGTGATAGCATTTCTTTACGTGTTCAGTTTATGTATGTGTTGAGTATTGGCTCTCTAAATATTAGCCTAACCTAATATATCTTATATGTTAGATGTGCGTATGTTATTTAGACTATTTGTTCTTATTTATTTGTGCATTTAAGAATGCTCACATTTGTTCCATGCTTTCATTGAGTTCTCATGATAACCTTTTCTAAAGCTCACTCAATCCACTTTGACCAATTTTGTGAAAATCAACATTTTTGTTTAACACTTGCATGAAAAACCATATTTTAATACTGAGAAAATCCCACAAATATTTAACATTTATCAGAAAAGTGCTTAGTTTGATTTTGACCAAAAGTGGAGTGAATTTTGGGAAAACACTTCAATTATCTAATGATTTTCATTTGATTATGGCAAAATCCTGACTTCTTACAGTATAATGATCCTGAAAAAAACAATAATTATATCATGGTCTTGCAACCCCCAAAGATATTACTTTACCATGGCCAGAATGAGTCGACTTCATTGGGGCCTGCTTGCTCTGTAATGACACAGTGGATCATTACAATGACTTGACAGTTTCCCTCAACTAAGGCTGCAATCATTGCCCACGCCGGGCCTGTCCACATGGCTGCCCACACTGAGCCTGCATCCTTAATGCTATTTCTGTCACGATAACTCGCATATTTAATATATGAATGAACATATAATATTTTGGTTTGGCGCTGAATGGATCTGCTCTATGTACTTCTAGTGCAAGCTGGTATCAAACAGGGAGCACGACACATCTCCCCTGCTAAACAGGAGATATACACCAAAGCCCCCCAAGTACATAGAATCAGATCCAAACAACAGACGGGGACTGGGGTGGTGGAGGGTGAGTGGCAAAATATTTTTTTAGAACAAGAAGCAGCGAAACAAGAGCGGCACAGCCAAAGCAGTAGGCTATGGGAGAGATCTGAGTCTCGCTTTTAAAAGGGGCGCTCCATTAGTGACGTGTGCACGTGATTGGTTGAGTATGAGAACATGCGTTTGCTGAGGCCGACCATTGGTCAACTTGCTCTGCGCACTTGTTCGCGACGCTCATTGCTACTCCTGACTCTTTCACTCTTTCTGTCTTCCGCTCCTGTATGTTCCTTCTTCCGCTCTAATCTGCTGGATGAGATGTCATTAATTGAGTCTGACAGCCCAGACAGATTTCTGCAGCCTGTCACATCCAAATTTTTAACACCTGCTAACATGTCATCAATGCTTATCTGGCTGTCATTAGCAGATGTGTTTAATGCTCTCAGAGAAATAAAAAGAATTCCTCCAGGATTTGAGACAGATTTTTTGTTTAGCTGGAATTGTGATACACATGACTGTGGCATGTGCAGTAAAAAAAGCCAAAAAGAAACCGAAAAAAAAACGCAACGAAAGTTTTTAGAATTAGTAAATCAAAAGCAGAAAACCCTACTGGCAAATGTATTAACTGTAAAATGAGAACATTCTGTGAAACCTTAAGGTGAAAACCTTTCCTTTGTCAAACTTTGAAATCAATCTCTGAGCCTTGACTGCGTTTGAGAACAGCGTCGACACGTTCGTCTACAACTGCAACTTATCAGCTGGAATTAAGACTGAGAAACTCCGGCGTTTTGGGGGATGCACATTAATTAGTTCCGTAATTGGTTTTGCAAAAACCTTTGAGCCTTTTGTTCCTGTACAGTTTCAGTTGCTCTCCAAATGGCACTGAGATACAGGAGCTCTGATCTCTGAGTCTCTGCCTTACAAAGCAGCAGGCCAATTTAAATCAAGGAAACTGTGAAACCATTATTATTATTTTTTTTGCTTTTCAGTATCTATTTCATAGCAATCCACAGTAAAGTTCACAAAGGCATTATTTATCAGTATTCAGTGCAGTCTGGAGTCCATTGCAATTGTATCATCTTTTATTCTTTTCCCGAAAACGTGAGCATAAGTGTTGTCTACAAATGTTAAGCCTAGATTAAATTCAGCCCCAATATGAAGTTAAAAAAAAAGCCCCACCATCCTTGCCATGGAATCATATTACTCATAATGTTGTGTAAGAAATTTAAAAGCACTTTAACACAATTTAAAGACGAAGGAAATGCAGTTAGACTATATCGGGTTAGTTTAAGTAGACTAGCAGAGGTCCCAAAAAGTAAGGCTGTATATGAACCAAAATGCACTATTCACTCCCCGTTCTGAACACAGATACAGATATAGAGCAGTTTTGTTGGTTTACTAGATGCAGGTAGTGTCATCTCTACACGCCCATACTAAATAGTATTGAACTAGAGAACACAAATATATTTTCGATCCATGTCATGTGAAGTCACCCGCGCAATAGGAACCGTTATTGCTTATGTGTAGGAAGTTACAAGAGAAGAGAAAACAGACAAAAAAATCGCAACTACGACAACCTTGTCTAACTGTCAGGCCTTCATTAATCACAATCTTATTGATCTTTGGGAGTTATTGACTTGGTCAAAAAATCTAACCAGCAAAGAGCTGAAGGACTCCAAATACCTGTGCTTAAATTGGCCTATTAGAAAAAGGGTCACTAGAAGGTGGGGAAAAAAAAGGAATGTGACTTACCTCAGTCCGTACAAAACCGTTCCGTCGGGATGTAGCCGAATCATGCGGTTCTTCACCGTCACTCCATGCAAGAAGGACTTCTTGTCATTAAGAAAATATGTGTCAGGGAGCCAGAGCTGGTCAGCCACGCGGTTATCCAGCGTCAGGTTTAGGGGCAGCTCATGGTAGGCCAATCGCTTGTCTCGCCAGCTTTGTTGAAAATACATGGTAATGGTATAGTCCTGGGGACAAAATAATAACAACATTTAGCACTTTACTAAGATATCAATTATTATCACAGGCTGTAATTAATTAGGTTAGGTTTCATGCACAAACAAGAATGGTCATATTTTTATGTATGCTTAAAAAAATGCAGCAAAATGAGAAATACAAAAAAAACTCCACAAAAAAATATACTTAATAACGTTACTCATCATATAATAACATCATCATATCATTTGCGATCATAAGTAACACAGTTTGCTACGTGAGCACATTATGAAACATAATAGTACGAAGTAATGATATAAATGAATCATGTGCGATATCTACAGACAGGATCAGGAATATTTAGGGAGACCTTGCAAAAAAAGAGGCAGAAACATGTTTTTTTTTCTCTTTTGTCTAAGAAGAACATGGATATAAAGGCAGCTGTAATTAAATTAGTGATAAGCTCTGTGTTTCTTCTTCCTACATCTCCAGTCTGGCATATATGCAGCTGAAAAGCGAAGGGATTTGTGGCCTGCCCGTTCAGTCCCTGATAGAGCGCACTGGGGGGGGTGGGGGGGGGGGGTGGGGGGGGGCAGTGCCATGCATGCGTCCGTCACACTGCAGGCTGCCTGTGCATTAATGATGCAGGGTGTGCCCCATCCAACACCCCCTATACGTGCACACCACCCGCTGCACTTGGCCGTTCACCGGACTCGTAAAACCTCCAGGAAGTCATGAGATGAACGTAGAGTGTCTTCAGATGTGCTTGCGTTCCTCTTTACTGACTTAAGTGAATAAAAGTCTTTAGAGCCAAAGATACACCTCTGGTCCTGCTCTGCTTGTGTGATATACTCCGGAGGCCAGAACAAGGAAAGAAACTGTCCATTTACTACAATACAGGTTGTATTTTTATGCAATAATAATTGGAACATGTGTGAATTGCATGTGCTCTCTGTAGGCTTGGTTCTATAAAATAATATTCACGGTAAAATATGGTAACCCAATCATGGTAAAAATATATAAAAGTACACAAAATATGGAGACCAACAAAGTGGATGAGATTTATTTAATATTTGTATTTAAAACTTGGGGTTACTTTAGGTTAGAATCCAAAACAGTTTATTATTTCCATTATACAAATCTCAATGAGATATTATCTTAATCATTGTTAGAACAGTGACTCGAGACCTGAATTCATGTCAGCACCATGAATAATATTATGACACAGAGTTAAGTGGAAACAACCTCACATCACTAAAAATAACATTTTAATTAGGGTGTAGTTCACTTCCTGTAAGGATAAAACAGAGTGCGTCGTTTACTGTTGCGTATCCATGGTGAAATGGCCATGGCAGGCTAGCCTGTTTTAGTAACCACCCCAAAATGACATAAATTAGCAGTTGCTTCTAATGCGGTGACCCACTTAGCATTCTTTGCAGGTGCTATGCCAGCCTGTTAGCGTATGTCCACAATTTGCTAGCAATCTGCCTCAGACTGCATGTGTTAATGGTACCTGTCACCAGGACAGCTGTGCATCAGCCACAGGTATCATGCTGACCTCAAGCATGACCTCATGCTTCCTGCTCTCTTTGATCTGTGGCCTCAGATGATCGATGAGGGTTCATGAGCTTGAATGCACAGTTTGGGTCCAAGAGAGATCAAATACACTCTATCAGAGTAAAATGTACTGTGTCACAGTCATATACACTCTATCAGTACAAAATTAACTCTATCAGAGTAAAATGCACTCTATCAGTGTAAAACACAATCTATCAGTGTAAAAAGGTACTCTGTGTAAAATTAACTCAGAGTAAAATGTGCTCTGTCACAGTAATATACACTCTATCAGAGTAAAAATGTATGCTATCACAGTAAAAGCACAACACAGTAAAGTACACTGTCAGAGCAAAATGAACTCTATCAGAGTAAAATGCACTCTATCAGAGTAAAATGTCCTCTATCAGAGCACTGGACATTTTAGTCTCTGGGCTATCAGGTGTGTGGCACATCCATGCTTTCCCACGGTACCACCCGGTTTTAGATGTGTAACATATCTGATGAGCTGACCAGCAGCTGTAACCAGATCAAAAAGTGACGTGTGACGCCAGACTTCTATGGTTAAGCATGGACACCAATTTTTCCTCCTTTACTTTATGTACTTTATGGTAGAAAGGTCAATATCTGTAGTTATTGATATTAAGGTTATTTAATCAAAAGATCACTTTACTTTCGTTGGGCAAATCTGAAATGTAAAGTCAGGAAAAAACCATATAGTCTGATTACAACTGTTCATAATCTTGCAAAATACGTTTCCAATTATTCCAAGGCACCTTGGTGTTTTAATTTTTAATCTTCTTCAAGTATAAGTTTACCATAATTTACATTGAATTTTATTACTGGACTGGAAAAAAAAAAAAAGTTGAGTGGTCATTCAGCTGTATATAAAGTGGCCTACATTTCCAGACTGTTATTCCATGAAAAAGAAATTGCACATTTTCCATTAAAAAATCTATTCATGGCATCATAAAAAATAAAATAGAATTAAATATTTAAACCGAGAAGTAGCTTTGTCTTATATACCTCTTCTTTATGATAGTGCTAATGTGTCTTGAAAACATTAAAGGCGATCTTTAAAAAACCCCAATGGCAAGGATTCCCCTGAAAGTGAACTACGTTTTACAATGGGATGTACAGTACTGTATATGGAGTGCACCTGTACAGTACTGTATATGGAGTGAGTGTACCTGTACAGTACTGTATATCTCAACAAAAACACATTTTCGATGTAAAAAATGCCAAGTTACTCACGAATGGCCTACAAGGCACTGTCTGTAAGTCCTTAATTCCAACTTGCAAAAACTAGGCCTGCCGTTAAAAATATTGATGTCAAAATGTGGCCAAGTTACAAATAATAATATTGCCTATCGTAGCTCACACTAAATAAACTAGCTCTATTCCAAAGTAATGCTATCAAAACTTTCCTAAATTATTTAATGCAACTTGGCCCTGTGTTTTTTCATCTTAGCATGTGAAGAGATTTTGATTTGGCCACATTTTTTACATTGAAAACGGCCTGTAAACTCGGAATAACAAGTGGGAAACTCTGGTATCATTTCACAGCTCCGGGTTGCCGAGTAGGAGGAAAGTGACGGGATTCAAAATGGATTAATCTGTATTTTAATGGGAAATGCTTAACAACAGCTTGAAACACAATTTAATTCAGTGGTAGTTTCAATGTTTATGCGTGCCCACATCCTTCACTTGATAACACGCATAGGAAATATAGGCAATATACGGGGTTACAGAGTTTGCATAAGTAGCCTAAACATTGAAATACATTTTTAAGATAGGCCTATTAGTATTATATGGAAATACATGTAACGTTAGGCTATTCAACACTGGCTTGCCATTGGCGTTTGTCTCTTCCTCTATGTGACAAAGTAGCGTAGCTCTGCAGCTTTAGGCGTTCTTACAAATGGTTGGTACAAAGTAACTCCGAGCTTCCATGTCGGGGCTACGAGCTGCCGAGTTCATAACGAACGCTGCATACAGCGCAATTTCAGTGTAATATTTTCCTGTAGTGTAAATATACCTGCGGGAAATATTTTGGTAGCCTACTGGACCATCTAGTACAATTAAGTACAAGTGAAATAGTGACCAGTTAATACTGTTCAATTTCTTAGCATTTGCAAGAAAACTATGTTCTTTAATGTGAAAATGACATTCTTCTATGAGAAAAACCATACATGTGCACACTGTTTTAGTGGAAAATGAAATTACACTTTGGTACCTGGCGGGGGATCGAACCACTGACCTCACGCATGGAAAAGCAAGATCTTGACTGCTAAGCCAAAGCAATTTAACAAAGATCAGAAGACCAAATAAGACTTTTGTCTCTCAGTACCAGACATTGTGTACCGAAAACAAATGTTAGGATGAGGTGAGAATCAAACAGGCTACGTGCGACATTGCAGCGCAACACCGCTAAGCTACAAACACTTTCATAGCTTGTGCAGTAGGTAGACAGCCTCTGAAGCATGTAAATACGACGAGGCAATTCTAAACAGAGCTGCTGATAGGCCGATTGAAGGCGGTTGTCCAATGGGGAGAATTATTCTTTGAGGGTATGTAGGCAAAGGCAGAAAAAATGGGAAGAAATGGAAAAAGAATGAAAGAAGAGGAAGAGGAAGAAGGAGAAAAACTGGCAAAATAACCCAAGTTTAGGGCTTTATTGTGTGGATATGATTTCTGTGTGGTTACAACATGAGGTCAGAATGTACAGATGTTAATGTTTTTAAGGGCTGAGAGTCTGTGGTCATTCTGGTTACTTCTGTAAGAAACCCTGAAAAGTGGCAAACTCTCTGTGCTGTATAGGTATGGGGCATGCCCTGCCAAGCCGTAACTTGGCGGATGGCATACCTGCCATCACAATGGAGCGCACCTGTGTCTCATTTTTATTATTGCAATTCAATTAATCTGGTTGAGAGTATCAGTTATACCTCAAACTTTGTGTTTTCTCCTGCAGGTGCCTTATTAAGAGAATGACAAGAGTTACACCTTGGCTTTCTTCTTTTTTAATAGCACATCTTAGTTCAGTGGAACTTCTTGTAACATCACAGTGGTATGATGCTTTGCCATTTTTATTCTTTATATTTGTAAATGTCCTGGGATACAAAAATGAAGTAAAACATCATACAGAACTTGCTGCGTCTTCAAAAAGGCCAGTGGATACAAAGGATATTCTGCAATAACTTCATAATATATAAATCAAAAAACCATACTGCTTGCAAAAAATAAATAAAAAAATAAATCAGCTTCAGACTTGACTGCCTATTTCCAGCAAATTAAAAATAAAATATGCGATGCAGAATTGGACGGAAATTCTCCAGTGACCCGAAATCGAATTATTGCGAGGGAAAAAAAAACAAACAAACGCCTTTTTACTTCTATGCAGTGTTGTTTGCAAATGGCTGTGCCAAACTGAATAGAGAGGAAAGCAGAGATGTGGTGATGTCACTGTGCTGTATCACTGCGCTTGAGGATGCAGGGAAAACGGTTTCGCTGCTATTTCTGGAACAACCGAGGTATGAAAATGATTGAGCTTTTTAAAATTATGTGTAGCAGCTGAAAGCCATTATAGCCCCCTTAAGGACCAATGGTCCCAGTGGCACCACTGAAAGTCAATATGGATGGATAACTTGAAGGGTTTCTTCTCCTGACTTATTTTTCCATAGAGTTCAATAGGAAAAGTTGTCAGGAGAAACAACCCTTAAAGTTATCCATCCATATCTACTGCATATCTGGCAGCAGAGTGATGGTTTAAGGCTTGTTTGATACCTCAGACCCTTGATGACTTACAGCCATTTTACCAACCATGCATTCCATACTGTTCCAGCATAATTTACAGCTAAATCTAGTCCCACCCCACAATTCCCATAGAGATCCATTCAAATGCAAAGACGGTATAGTATCGCTTGTAAGAGTACCAGAAAATAAGATATCAAAAGTCTTCTATCAAATCTTTTGATGTTGTTGGGTCACAGACATCAGGAAAATACTTTATTCTATATAAATGCAGGGGTGCCAATAATTGTGGCACACATGGTTTTGTTAAAAATAATAATTTCTTGATGAGGGATTTTTGTTTCTCATAATGAATTTACTTCAATTGAAGGTTGGATTTTTCTCATTTTTTCAGTGTGAGATTAAGCTAATTCACCAAATGGTGATTTTTTTTATAACCCTTTTTACTCATCTTTACCAGGGGTGCCAATAATAGTGGATGGCACTGTATTCATCCTGAAAGAAACTGCTAAATAATAAAATGGCATCTGTTAAATGACAGCACTGAGTTTTTGTTTCGTATGGTCTGATAAATAAATAAATAAATAAATAAATGCAAGGTATATGCAAATGGAGCTTGCTCCTGTTTGTTTTGAATGCCTTGCTTTACACAATATCATGGCTAGGGAAGGGTTTCAGTCAGTCACTGCACCTTATTCCTTTGGAACATGTTAAAAATGCGAGAGAACCCATCCAATTTTTTCCTAGGAATTCTGACGGGGGCTGACAAAATTGTCTAATTTATAGTCCATAAAAACTGCATGGGGCATGACTACATTTCATATTTTCTCCCAAGCAAGCAGACAATCATGTAATGGATGTTCTTCTCTATTAAAGACGAATAAGGGAGGGACTTTAGAATAGGTTTTCATATTTTTTTATTCTAATATGTATAACGTATTTACATTTTCATCATCTCACATTATTTTTTAAAGCAAAATGGGTGCAGTGATCCCACCAGTCCTGGATGCCCTATTGGAAGTCATACCTTAGAAATGGATTTACCACATACCACTGACCTATCACAACCCTTCCATTATCCATCTGTCAGTACATCACGCACGTACACCTCCACAGTTTCATATGAAGACATATGGAAAACAACCCCGTTCAGCTCAGAAAAAAAAAAGTCAAAATCTGTCAGAGTGACATGTCCAAAATGATGTACTCAAGGCAAGTGAAGTTTGCTCAAGAAATACGAGAACAATACTGATTTCTTTTGATGCCAATCATTGGCCAAAAATAAACCGCTGTGATGTGCGTGTTGTGTTTGTGGTTTGAATCCTAAATGAAGATATAACAATAAGGAGGCTGGCTCATATGCTCCTCAGTCTGACTGCTTCTCCTTCAGATTAGTCACATAATCTGGTCTGAAATAGTGCTGTTAACACTTCTGAAGCGGGGTCAGTATGGAGCAGCCATGTGTTCCTGCTGTTTCACCAAATCCCCCTTTTGTGACAGCGAAGGCTGAAACAGGAAGTGACAGGGAAGGCTGAAACAGGAATTGACAGGGAAGGCTGAGTCAGGAAATGGACCAGGGTCTTTACTGATGGGGGCATAGCAAGCCTAAAGGGGAAAACAACACCCCTAGTGGCGTGGTAATTCATGCATGCCCTACAACCCTAGAGTGTCCCATTTCTCAAAATATTCTTGACTATCTAATTAAATGGCTGATAACACAAAGCCACAATTTGTGAAAACGAGACACCACAAGCATAACATACAGACCACGTTCAAACCCTGTTCAGGTTGCGTCCAGACCGTGTTCAGTAACAGCACTTGTGAGCGTGGTCACTGGGACACGCTTCGGTGTTGATGGTTTACAGTTTGCTACAACAGCACCATCCTGTGATGACTGGTTGAGATTGTGAGCTTATGAATGTCATGGTCAGAGGAGGAGATTAAATCACTCAAGACAGTTCTTTAAAAAAAAACCCATTCTTCTCCATGGCGATGGAATATGTATTAGGGTTTAAAAGTTTGAGGGCACATATTAGTCTCAGTCAGTTCTCAAATTCAAAAGTTCATGGTTGACATCATATGAATTATGTGACAAATATCCATGGCCTGTATTGGAATATTAATTTGTTTAGATTTTTTTAAATGTCATTGTGAATCTGATCAATCATGTGCTTTTACATTATTCTTATGCTGTTATAAAGTACTTTTTCTCTTTGTTCTTTTAGTTTTTCTGTAATGTTGTGTTACTACAGTGGCCAGGACAGGTCTCTTTTGAAATATATACAGAACATATATATATTATTTCAATTCAATGGGCCTCCTTGGTGCATGTTAAAAAATAAAAATGCATGTATATCAATATTTCTTTAAGTATATTGACATTCTCTGTCCTGCTGAATTTACTCCAGAGGGCATAATCCACGTGTTCCTTTCTCTCCTTCCTTCTACCCTGGATACATCCCAATATAAGTTATAAGTTTATAAGTGTATCTGAGCATTATAAAATGTAATATATCAAACCTTGAAAAATGAATTAATTGATGAACATACAGATTTTACGCAGGGCTTGGAAATGGAAATGAAACCAGAACAAAAACCTGCTATGAAAGGCATTTTTGCAGGAACAAAAACAAAAACAGAAACAAAATCAACAATACTGTTCATGAGCAAAAACCTTTAGTGAAAATTTAGCAAACCGCTAATAATGTTTTTTTTCCCGTTCCATGTATTTCACAAATGATTACAATTAGCCCTATCCTAAAAACTAATTAATTAAATATTTTGTTGTATTTAAAATTTATTCAGAAATCAAATGAAATGTACTTCATTTGCAGAAGAAAAAAATTCCCATGCACCCCTGGGGCATTTCCCATAGACCCACCAACCAATTTCTATAGCCATTGATTAAAAAAAATTGTTGTTTTTTTTTTGTCACCTTTCGATAGCCGAGTCAGACCTTGTCAGGAAGCTGGAATTCGAGGATAGCCTATTGTGACCGCTTTTGCTAGGTGGAAGTCGATGAAGACGTTCGAGGGTAAGACACATTTTATTTATATCATTGTGGTGGTATCTCGCATAGCCTAATATATTACTGGTGATGCTTCGTCTATGCCTTTTTCACACTGAAAATGAGTAGGCCAGTCAGTGCATGTTATTGAAACCTGAGTTCAGGCCTTAGCCGCAGCGTGGCTAAACATTTTTAATGTTTGGCTACTGTGCAAGTTATCTCAGTGGATTTGTTAGTGCCGATTCTTATCTCTCAACAAGAGTAATTATTACAATTAAAGGACATTATCGTCCGTTTATTTTCAAGTAAATTGTTGGATGTGACTTTTGTGTGTGCAGTTTATAAAGCCTGTATTCCAATGGCCTCTGTAGCTGCTGCTACACCTTGTAAATGCCTGGGGTTGATCAGATTATTTGCTTGTGCTGCTATGAGAGATTTGAATTTTGCCACTCTTCCGACAAGATTGACCATTTTCTTATATCAAAGCAATTCTAACGTGGTTATTTTGTTGTGGTGCTGTATTCAACATGCCAAGTTAATCAGTCCTAACCCAGCGTGATATTGTCTGCCCACTGTGTTTTTCATCATCCATAAAATGTGTTTCTTTTTCTAAAGCGGGCGGGTAGTGATGGGGTGGGAGGCTTCATGTGACGATTAATACAACAGTCAAAATCCATGTGCATGTCAGAGAATGATTGCTACACAACTAAACAATAACTCTTCACTTCAACTCTACCTGTGTTTATTAGGCTATTGTTTTCAGAAACACAGTGACAAAGGCCACTAGGCTGGTTTGAATGTTTGGGGGGTGGGAGAAAAGGAACAAAACATTTTTTTTCATTCTAAGCGGTTCAGGAACGTACACTGCCTGGCCAAAAAAAAAGTCGCACACTCTAATATTTTGTTGGACCGCCTTTAGCTTTGATTACGGCGTGCATTTGTTGCGGCATTGTATGGACAACCTTATGCAATGTTACAACATTTATTTGCATCCAGAGTTGCATAAATTTTTGGCCGAGATCTTGTATTGACGACGGGAGAGTCCAACCACTCCGTAAAGTCTTCTTCAGCACATCTCAAAGACTTTCAATGGGGTTAAGGTCAGGACTCTGGTGGCCAATTCATGTGTGAAAATGATTCCTCATGCTCCCTGAACCACTCTTTCACAATTTGAGCCGGATGAATCTTGGCATTGTCATCCTGGAATATGCCAATTGATGGGATAACCTGGTAATTCAGTACATTCAGGTACTCAGCTGACTTAATTTTATTGCTGCATAACGTTGCTGAGCCTAGACCTGACCAATTGAAGCAACCCCAGATCATAACACTGCCTCCAGAGGCTTGTACAGTGGGCACTATGCATGACGGGTGCAACGGCGACTCTTTTTTTGGCCAGGCAGTGTATGTTGCAGGAGGAACAAAACGAAAATAAACGTTAAAATTCTGATTCTGCTCAGATCGAATGGATAGAAAGAAAATTCCGTTTTCAAGCCCTGGTTTTAAATCCAGATTATGGAGATTATTTTTTTTATATGTATATTGAGGGTCAAAAATGAACACCTGCCAAGTGACAAATGTGGGTAAATATTCTCTCTGGGCGAGTAAATCCCACTGGCCAACCCGCCACTCTGGTGTGTGAAAATAAATGGAACCCACATTTTTATTTTTAGGTAAAATCCCCGTAATTTTGGGTTGAGGAAAAGGTAAATGCCAAGAGACGCAATCACTTGGTCCTCTAGAGACACCGTAGCTTGTTCCGAATGAGCACCCTTCCATACTATTAGGTAGGCTTGTTGAGTAGACAAGACGAGAAAGTCTTTAAGTAGATATACATTTTCTCTAAATGTAGTATCTTTAAGACCCCGTATGAAATATTCTTACTTCCGGGGTTTCGCTGAGTACATTCGGAAGCACACTTTTCAAGAAGTATGCAAACATTTTGGTCACATAAATATGATGCGCAGCTTAGTTTTAAAAAATGGGCCGCAGCTTCGCTGACGTTCTCCTTCAATAACAACAAAAACAACACGTGACATAGCAGCGCAAGGGTGGGACGTCTTACGACACTTCCACAGTACGGTTGGAAAATAGTATGAAGGATATTTTTTTGCGTACTGCACGTCGCATACTGAACAGTGCACATTAAACAGCAAACGTCTCCCAGTACACAGGAGACAGAACGCAGTAGATAGGGCTCGGATTCGGACACAGCCCCGGGCTGTGACCGAATATGATCCCTTCACCCCTTAGAGGGCGCATATTTGAGTCAACTTCATCAAAATGTTTGAGTGGGCGACTTTTTGTCTCAAATGGGGGCACTTAAAATCCCAGGATGAAACCCTTATGTTAGGTTTTGTTGAGGGGATTCAGGAGCACACTCACCAGAATTTTCTGAGCTCTGTGTGGGAGCTAGCTAGATGTGTGAAAGTCTTTTTGTAGCGAGATGTAGCTAGATGGGTGAATGTCATCAATATTATATAGGCTACTCCAAACTCGGTCCTGGAGTAGCCTACCCCTGTGTAGCCTCCACAGTTACAGCTATACTATAGTTCCGTCACACTTTCAGGTGGAACTATAGTATAGCAGAAATACTGCAGAACACCTCTCGTTTTGTTAGCAGCTAAAACTTGCCAGGTAAAGATTTAGATGTAGCAATCTCATTCCAATGTGGAGACATTTTCCTGCTGTTGAACCGTGCATAAATAAAGTAGGCTTTCTTTAATGATGGATAGGCTACTGTTAGAATGGTAGTTAGAAACATTTTGGATCCTCTCTGAATCTAAAATTGTATCTTGAACCTGTTGTGTCTGATTTTGTTTAAAACATCTGTATGAACCCTGTGTAAATATGAATTTTGTATTAGCAATGTTACTTAATACCTAAAAGAATATTTAAGAATGGCTAAGCCTACCCTTTAATAATCTGTGCACTAAATCCTTAGGAGTCCTATTTCTCATTTTAAATGGTTATTTCAGTGGGGAATGGTTGTTTTGTTTATTGAATAGATTGAAAATTGCACAGGCGGCCACCTAATATCATATAGTCCAATTTCATCATTTTGGCTGGTAAAAAATACATGGCCTGTATTTTTTCAATCTACCTGCCACCTTGGCAGGTAAGCCAAAAAGTTCAATTTGGACCATTTACCTATATATTGCTTTTAAAGGCTGAAACAATGTACATAGCCTTTTTAGCTTAGTTGGAAAAGGGGTCAAATATCTGTGGGGCTTTCTAGTAAAATATCAGTTTGAAAATATTTCAAATCCACACTCACCATGTTGACCTCAGAAATTGAGTCGATGCTCGCGATGTTGATGCTCATCCCCACTATGACTGGTGGACCTGTGGGAAGACAGGAGAGTCAGTGCCGTCATGTGTCCCACTTCCTGTCCTGTGTCCCACTTCCTGTCTTGTGTCACACTTCCTGCTGTCTCATATCATCCACATCAATTATCAAATGCAAGAAACCACATTCTGAAGGACTGAAAGACACAGATGAAGCTGTGGTAAGGTCAGTAATAATATTTTTAGCTTGTGCACGTTCACATCAGATGCTGAAGAGGTAAGCGTTTGCATTTCAACCTTGATTATTGCTAATTACTGGCAGTTAAATCAGAATTGTGGGATTAATTCACAAAACGATGCCGGTTACACATGTAAATTAACACACACACACACACACACACACACACACACACACACACACACACGGAAATTCACAAGTAAACACATGCATCAGGAAAAGGCTTGTAAATCACTATATCTATTACAAACAAAATATACTAAAACTTAAATTAATTCATCCTTACTTAAATAAAAATGTTTTTAAGTATTACTCCTTCAACGTTTTATTTCTGCGGTTTGGTAAATATTCATACAGGCATAATAACCAGGAACATTTTGTTAAATATCTCACTGAAGTCTCGCCCTGCGTTCTACCCAGTTCCAGGTGGGACTGCACCTGACTACCAGCCTGAGATACAACAGCGATTAAACCGTACACTGAGACACTGGGAATGTTCTAGCACAGGTATCATTGGCAGGGTATGCATCCCTGCTAAATCTGATGAAAGTGTCACTGCAGATATAAGGTTACCATACATCTGACAGGTGAAGAACCTGGAAACAGGCTAGAGAGAGTGACGTTTGATGACTTTATCTCAAAAGCACGCTGGGTTCCCCTTACTTTGCATTTCCCGTGTGGGTAGAAATTTCCTGCAAGCGGTAACTGTAGAAGATCCAGACAGCAGATTAAAATGGCCAGACCTTCAATACAGAAGCTCTTGAATGAAATGCAATTCGTAGGAAGTACCTTTTGGGTGTGTACTCAGGACACAGACAGAATAAACCCACCTGAACAGTAAAGCTAAGAAGTGTCACATCTTTCCCCGACTCTTTATTTTTAAGAACCCATAACACTTAACTACAGGACGATTTTCAGTCATTTTTTGCATAGTTACCTTTGTAGAAAAAATATTCTAATGAGAAAACAGATCTATCTGTAAGTATATACATTTTGGCATGTCAGGTTCTATACGATGAGCACAATACACAACCAGATTACCTTGGTGTAAATGAGGCAAACAGTGAAAATATAAGTTTGTCAGCACCTGCTCAGATAAATATTTAACAGCTTGCTACTTTTCCTAAAGTACACAATCATATTTAATATTTAAAAATTTAAAGTAGACAAATTTAAAGCTAGAGTATGCAACTTTTTTTTGCATTTGTTGTCAAAACATTTCAATGTCATAACACCCCTTGGCCCTGCCCACAGAGAAATAGACACGCCCCCTACCCAACTGCTTCGTCGTGAACGCCCATCCAAGTTTTCTTATGATACGATTGTAGGATTACAGACTAGTATAGCTAACGTTACAGTAAGAATGTCACCTACAAGAGTCAAACAACAGAATCTTTTCTGTTGTTGCACAGTTTAAAAATAACACGATAAAACATTTACCATTTAGTCACCAAACAAGCTAATGAAGTGATGGTTTTGCTAAGCGCAGAACTGTGTAAGAACTTTGCAAAGTATTTCATTTTTTAAATTGTTGAACAAGGCTAACGTTACCCTCTATCCCAGACTTAGAATGCAGAATTTGAGGGTATAAACAAAGTGTACGGTGCCGGTTTTCTCTCACAACAGTTCTTTTTATGATTGCAACTAACTAAGCATGGCCGTTCCCCAATATTTTTCAAAAAGAAAGTTGCATATTCCAGCTTTAAGGGTTTCACAGGGTCATAACCCCAACTCTGTTTGATCCAACTGTAACCCTGAAACAGGTGTCAGATTAAGGGAATTGGGAGGGAATCCGCTGTTGGGGGGTGTGTCCGTAGACTGCGATTCACGCTTGCCCGCCAGGTGAGACCCCGTTTACGGCGCAAATCGCACCACAGCGTACTAAATTTGGGGATTTCCCCAATGCGTGCATGATCATAACCTATTCAAAAGCCAATCAACCGTTTTCGCGGATCACTCCTCCCTCGATGAATATGCTCCTCCCACCATTAATATGTCTTATGGACTCATACAAACATGCTGCTAATTTACTCATAACGATCTGTTCTAATGCCAAATGTCTGTTGCTGCTTCATCTTGCCATGTACTGTCATTAGTTTTGTGCTCTTGCTGTTGAATTTTGTATTTGTACTCTGCTTGTCTTTGCGAAAGGACTATTGCTTGTCCTTTGTCTGACTCTATTGTCTGTTGTTGTTGTCCTGTCTGCACTTATTTTATTTTACTTTATTTTATATCTTTACCCTTTTGATCCCCCTCCCCGTGCCAAGAGTTATTTTGACTTTTGCCAGGCCGTCATTGTATAAATAAGATTCCAATCTTTATTGAACGATCTTAAATCAAAAAATATAAATATGCTCCTCCCACCATTAATATGCTCTTCCCACCATGTATATGCTCCACCCTCCACAAACTTCCTCCTGGCTGGTGCAGTCTGGCCTTGATTCTGGACTGTGGGGTGCATAACAGAACTGGTGCTTTAAGCTGCACACTATAGGGCCATATGTGTTTATTTTATACCAATTCACCAGCACCTAAAATGAAAAAGGACAACAAAACAATACTATACCAAGAATATTCATGCCTTTTTGCCTTAGGGAGAACTTTAACAATCATTAAAATCAAGGATATAATGATAAATAGGATGAGACCGGTACACCCATACAGATCAGCTGTTACTGCATATTGTATAAAGATGAGATGCTGTCTATAAACAATGGACATTTACGACTCTGACTTGAAAGACAATATTCTAAGTGGTTTGCTCAGGAGGTAGCTGAATATGATTGTAGGCATTGTGATTGCTACATCCAAACACATCTTATTGAGGAAGGTGACCTGTATCTGGCCAAAGAATCAGGACGGGAATGAAAACACATTCAAGCATGAGGGGTGAATGCAAAATACTGTGCATAAAAGGTTTTAAAGATATTCATTAATAATCAGCATACATATGCAAGAGGTGTTATTTTATAGGCACAAAGTGTATGCCCATTTTATAGCACCATTCAAGGACACTGATGTAGACAGCAGTGATTAATACGCAGTACTGGCCTACCCCCACCCTCTCAGTGCTACTGGAGCAGGTGAATCTCCATACAGCTGGTGATGGGGGGGAGAAGCAGAGACCTACGCCGCCCTCCATGAAAAATGAAAATCGAAAGTGGGGACACCTTGCCCCTCCCACTGGGCAAACAATCCGAGCACCATGGTGTGTTGGGAACACAGAGATGTTGGAGGTGCCCTTTTTAGATGATGTGATCAACTAAACTCACTGCTAACAGGAATAAACCCTTCATTTCTCCCTCTCCTTGATTGGAGCATGAATTATGACTAGCTAGCATGACTTTAATATATCAGACGCTATGGTGTGAATATCAACACTCTTTCCATGGGCCGAGTACAACTCACACATCATACTCACATCATGCTCACTCACACATCATACTGACTCAGACATCATACTCAAATCAGCTCACTCACACATCATACTGACTCACACATCATACTCACATCTCATACTCACTCAGACATCATACTGACATCATACTGACTCAGACATCATACTCATATCATACTCACTTACACATCATGCTCACACGTCATACTCCCTTTTACATCATACTCACATATCATACTCACATATCATACTCACTCACACATCATATTCACATATCATACTCACTCACACATCATATTCACACATCATGGTCAATCATACATCATACTTCCTCATAAATCATACTCACTCATCCATCCATGCTCACTCACACATCATACCCATGCATCATACTCACTCATCCATCCATGCTCACTCACACATCATACCCATGCATCATACTCACTCACACATCATACCCATGCATCATACTCACTCACACATCATACCCATGCATCATACTCACTCACACATCATACCCATGCATCATACTCACTCACACATCATGCTCACTCACACATCATACCCATGCATCATACTCACTCATCCATCCATGCTCACTCACACATCATACCCATGCATCATACTCACTCACACATCATACCCATGCATCATACTCACTCACACATCATACCCATGCATCATACTCACTCACACATCATACCCATGCATCATACTCACTCACACATCATACCCATGCATCATACTCACTCACACATCATACCCATGCATCATACTCACTCACACATCATACCCATGCATCATGCTCACTCACACATCATCCTCACTTATACATTATACTCACTCACACATCATACTCACTCATCCATCCATGCTCACTCACACATCATACTCTCATACATCACACTCATAAATAATACTCACTCACATATACTCACACATACTCTCTCATACATCACTCATCAATCATGCTCATTCACACATCACACCCACATCATACTTTCTCATACATCATGTTTATACATCATACTCTTACATCATACTCACACAGCAACTATGATACCATAAAAGTCTTTATCAGTTCTCTGCAGTATTATATTAAAGAGGAACTGCATTCCGAATGCGTAAATTACATCTATTTTGGTTTTAGAAGTGCGTTTTAGAGTTATAAAATCACGTCTGACACAAAGTGGTATCTCAAGTCTGTTTTTAAAGGTCAGACTGTGCAATTCGACAAAAAAACATGCAAGTCTACTGTCTGCTTACACAAATAGGGGAACACATGGGTGTTTCACCTTCACAGTCTTTGCCTGTAATTCACACACCCTCTGCTTTCCTGCTCAAAGCAACCTCATAGGTGACCACAGTGTTTTGTTTTTGTGTGTGTGCTTGTTTTTTATTAGTCACAATTCCCTTTCTCAGCATAGGGGAAGAGGTTCACACCCACAAGGGGTAAATTAGTTATTTTCCAGTAAGCAGACCGATGAATCATAATCATCAAATAAGGGAAGACATAGAGATTGTTTAACAATGGGACCGATATACATTGACTGCAGGGAATGTTTACCCTTTTGTTGGGAACTTTTTGTGCTCAAACAAACATGTCCTGAAAGTAAGATGCAAGTTAACATTGCTCTATTGCATCATGATTATTGCTTGGCACAATAGAGACAGTATAGTATAAGATAATATTGCTATTATAGATCATTGTTAACTATTATCACTTTACGATTATGAAAGTATAATACTCTCAAGGCAAACTGTTTGCCACTGTGTCATTACTGTGAGTGTAAAAGCTTTTATTTCAGCACTTTATTCCAATTCACTATAACTCAGGTTTTGCCGTGCCTGTGTGTACTATTGTTGTCACTGTGATATGCGCTAAATGTAGCATGCCATATTAGCATTGCGTAACTTCTAACGATCTGTTATGGATTTTTGCCTTTTCTCCCGGTTGGGAATGCCCGGTCGTACGTGTGTGCCCGTCATATCGAATGCAGAATAGCACGTTGTTTCTCCTGCAGGTATGCGGAGCCAGCTGCTGGTTTTATGCAGCATGCAGTTCGCCAAACAAGCTGCTGCAGCCCACGAAGCTCTAACTGCAGAGCTGGCGCAGCAAACGGCCGATAGACTCGAAGTCGCTCGCTCTTGCGGGGTGAGGCTGACTGAAGCCCTCTCTCCCTGTCCGGGTGACGCTACGCCACTTCTGTGCGGCCACGGAGGCTCCTTAGGATTTTATCCTGAACGCTAGCTACTGTGTATCAAACTGCTCTTCTAACTCCGCGAGACCAGAATGTGCAGACGGACATAATCTCCTGAGTGACGCGTTTGTGTGGGATGCACCTCTCAGTCATTTCATTGTTTATTTTAAAGCTAAACATTTCTCTAAATTTGGCAGTTAAATGAATCAAAACCTTCCTGGGACAGAAAAAAGGTTATACTGTTGGCAATTCACCTTTCACCTTTCATATATTAAAATCAATACAGTGCACTGGCAGCGTAAACTTACATTTCACGTTCAATCAATTTAAGAAAGACACTTGATTATTCTTAATTCATTTATATTTTATAGTAGGAATGTTTGTAATAAAGCCGCAGCTCTTACATGCCTTTTCCTTTTATCCCAAACATCAGAAAACCAAATCTATTTTGATCAAGTTCAGTTCATCGTGCCGGTTTCAGTCCCAGTGGCTCGGAGACTTGTTTTTTCCCCCATGGGCTAACAACATGTTCTTACTTTCATGAATATTTCAGAGAGGTGCATTTTTACCACGTGAAACATGCTGGAACATTTTGTTAAAATAATGACAGGGCACAACCGATGGATCTCCCAGTCAAATCGCTTCGGCGCTTGGGAGGGCCGGTGGCGAGAAAGGCGGGTCACTCTTCACACGGTAAAAGAGTGCACTTTTTAAAAGGCGCTCGGAAGACGCTCTTGAGATTGGCATGCTGCATTCTGCTCTGTTCTTCACGTGTTAAAACAATACTGGAAACCAAAGATTCCTGGTGTTGGCCTAAATCTCTCCTCTTTGTGTCTATCTGCCTTCATGTAAAAAGCTTTCTGCTTTCACCTACAAATAAGCTGAGATGTCTGCCTCTCAAGTTTTCCCTGAAAATACCTTCTTTCTCTCCTGGTTGTGAAATATTAACCATAGCAGCCCACATCTCCTCTCCCTCTGTGCTTTTCCATAATTCCACTTTCTCCCCCCCTGCCTCCACCCACCTCTCTCTTTATCTGCAGTGGCCATGTTGATGTGGCAACCCACCTCTCTCTCTTTAAATATCCTGTGCCCTGTCATATTCTCTGACCTGTCTTTTTGAAAGAAATACAAATAAAACAAACAAATCTGGAGCCATTTTCTATTGCACTTGTGAAGGCAACAGCCACAATTTCCCCTTGACATGTCCGTGTACATTCACGCGCTAGTTATGAACAGAAAGTGTCCAGAACTCGATTTCTCCCTCTCCCTTTTCAGTGCATAGTTTTGACCAGTTTCTGCAAAAGAAGGATAAATTTCCTCACAGGCTTGCTAAGAGTGAACCTCTTACCTATAGGAAAAGATTTGACATGGCATGTCACAAAGGCGGCCAGAGACATGCTCTCACCCCATGTTCAATTATCACATCAGAGTGGCAGCACTTGCCAGTATTTTAACAATAAGCCACCTCTAAGCTACTGAGTTCAGGGACTTCATTGCTGCTGGCAGACATCAGAACCAGCCTGGATCTCATAGTCAGAGGGGCTGCTTCCAGATCAGCCCCATATCGTGCTGGGTATTGATAAGCTGCATTAAAGGAGCAAAAGGAGAGCTTAATAAAGTCGGACGTGAGTCCAGGTCTGGCTCGCTCAGCCGCTTAGTGCATGTAAAGGATATACTGAACTTTGACTGCCTGCCAATCTCTCTCTGATATTGGCTGACTCCCCCCGGCCTAGGAAAAAGGACAGGTCTACTGAAAGTGCTACTGATGGAAGTACACATTTTCTTTTGCTTTCTCAACCATGAAACATAGGACATTACCCTGCATTATCTCTAGTCAACAACAATATGCTTCACATATTTTATGGTTTTCACTAATATGATTCATGAAAATATTACCATCATTGAAACCACAATACTGTATTTCACTCATAAAGAAATTCAGGATGGAGTGGACATGCTTCTTCATTCATGATCATTCATTGGATCATAGATGTTTGACACAGGCCACACAACCATCCTTAGCCAATGCAATCCTGCGATTGACGGTTGCTTTTCGGATCGTATTAGCAATACATTACGGCATTGAGAAGCCTTTCGAGACATTGGACAGATTCAACTATACATGTTTGAACCTGAATCGGACGTTCAAACCTGAATACTCACAATCAGCTAATGTTCACAAAAATATTCAGCCTTTCTTAATGTTTGCCACAAAACGTTTGCGAACAGTAACCTTATATTAACAGTCTAAAAGGTAGTGTGCAGTGGAAAAAAATGTCAGCCAGGAGGTCGACAGGAAAACAAGTCAAGAATTATTTGATTGTGGCAGAATAATTCATTTTAATAAATGTAACTTCTTCCTAAAAGAAAAACAAATCTCATCATTCCCCTCATTATTGCATCTGTCTTAATTACTTCAGTGCCATTGATGAACACAAGAGAACATTCTATTTGAAACAGAGGATCTGTGGCCAGTAACATATTTCACTGTGAAGGGCTAGCCCTGCCAAGGGGTTAGCCCTGTTGAAGGGTTAGCCTTATTGTAGGGGCATATTTTTGTAAGAGTTAGGAACCGTTTTTTTTTGCAAATAACCCAATCAGGACAATGCAGGAACTCACCAATACAACAAACATTTTACTAGAGAAAGTAAAAGTTTATTGAAAATCACACTGGCCAGCGGGAAGATCACTAAGACACAGCACAGATTGTAGTCCAGCAACCTTCGACGCACTGGTCGTCTAGCCAAGCTTATATACCCTCGGAGGCCTTCAGTTTGACACAAATGTTCACACTATCTGTGAGAGCATATCTCCCAAATAACATATGCTTTGTTCATCAACACACTTCATTAGTCACAGAAAATACACCGGGGCGCTTGATGTCTGGACAGGGGTGGCAGAGACCTATACACTCTGGCCTCCCCACTCTGTCCACACAATATACACCCCAGACCCAAATGGCCAGCCCTCACCTGCTACTCTAAATCATTGATTAACACCGACATGTCTAACTACGCTTACAGGGCAAAACTGTGAACCCATCAAATACATTAAACTTTCTACTTGTGCACATGGGCTATTGCAATTGTACCTCATCTTATTTTGTTTCTGACGTCTACTTCAACGTGTTCCGTAGTTCAGGGGGGATTCCGATTCTGTATCAATATACATCAAGTAGTAACCTATTATTATTTCATTATTAGTCTACACCAGGGGTGTAATATTCTTCACTCCCCACCTCCTTTCCTCCACTCCCCCACTACAACTCCTCTCCTACCCGGAAGTATGCAAAACTGACTGAACGTTTCGAGCACAAGTATTTGTATGTACTGTATACAATGTACCTGACATTGCTGTTCGTTAACATTAATTAATATGTAGCCATTAACCATTAATATTTTGGAATATTGCGACATCCCAGGGGTCCAGCCTGGGGGGCCGCAGTGCCTGTTGGTTTTTGGTGTGTTGCAGCACAAGTGATTACTTTAAGTAATTGATTGGCTAAAGAGTCCACACACCTTTGTCTCAGTGCCTTAATTGGCTGTTGACTGAAAGTAAACCACAAATACCTGCAGGCACTGCGGCCCTCCACGACTGGAGTTTGACATTCCTGGTCTACACCTATCAAACACATTTCAGAAATGTCAGGAATGGTTAGAGATAATTCAAAATTCAAGTACATAAATCACGGCTCATGACATAACAATCCTCCTCAGGTCTTCATTGCAACAGAATTGAGCTCTTAGTTTACATACCTGGTTATATAAAGGGAAACATGCATAAACATATGCAAATTTTAAAAAAGACTCAGGGTTAATTATATCTGTAAATGATTTATATTTACGGTAAACAAAATAACAATATTTAATTTGGATAACTTGCTAGGCAGACCAAATTATATCCAACTAGTGGAAATCCCCTACTTGCTCCAAAAGTTACATTACATGTTATGTTAGCTAGGCCTACTCTGTTTTCTGTGCAGCTGGATAGATCAGTGGAATACTGTCAGTCTGTGGAAACCCGTCAATTAAGTATTGGGGTTTTGGAAGCAGGTATTCAGAAAACTTGAAACTGTCTTAAAGCTATTTTGGCACATTTTCATCTTTATAAATAAAATGCACTGACTTCTGTTTAGGCTGACGGTCCTTTGAAACTCCATTTCCTATGTTGTTACCAAAAACGACACAACTTTTGATTATAGGCGAAGGTCATGATTGCAGATGAAAAAACAGAAACTGTGCTTTTGTGCTGTCATTGTGCAGTATTGATACTTTAACGAAAACCGTTTTGACATAAAAGTAATCCAAAGTTGCTAGTAGTCACAACAGAGACCCACGAGTTACAGCAGAGGAAAACAATTCTGTCTTACTTAATCATACCACTAAATTTTATTTCATTGGTGTATCCTATCAGTCTTTTTATAGTGTTACTCATTTGGACAAATTAAAATACCATATGCTATTAATTGAATTTAAATGAATATCAGTGTCTAATGTGTCCATTTGCTGTTGATGTAAATTTCCACTCTTTCTGGTAAAGCAAAGGCGTGCAATTCTTCTAGCACTGTAATTGAAACATACATTCTCCCCTGAAACTTTAATTAAATAATATAAATCCTGAACAGGCATGGATCTCCAAAATATAAATGAAATAAAAACTGACAGAGGACTTAAAGCACAACTGAACTTTGGTAGAACTTTGCGTTGTGTAGTTACCTGGCTGTAAATTGCTTATTTAAAAACAACACAAAACACTTAGAGTTGAATTCCTCTCTTTTGAGTTATTTATGAGAATGTATTAAATTAATTTAGCGATGTGTTCGGCTGCACTGCTCCCACAGTGTGTTGTTGTCGGCGAGCCAACTTTGACCTTTGGCGTCGCAGCGATAATGTAGGATTCTGATTATTTCTAAAATAAACTAATAGAGATTTGCCTGCATAACAGAGTGTAAAACTGCAGCAGTTGTGCTTCAGGTGCGCTGTTCGGAACATCGGAATAGCTTCAAAACAGCTCTGTTCGCAACACTGGTAATACGATATTCCGAACACAGGGAAAAGTTGGAGTTTTTTTGCCCTTTCTACTTAATTATTGGCCTAATTCGCATCAATCAAAGTGTGTTAGAGTCTGGGAGAGCCAATAAGCAACCACAATCATAAACCTCATTCAAAGAAGAAAAACAGCCATTGAATTGACGTCAACTTCTGTACGCTTGCCATGAGCATAGGCCTATTGAAACTGTACTTATTCGGCAGGGGTTCAGATGGTATTTTCTCTAGTTGTTTCCATCAGATCTGTTATGGTGCTGCGTTGCTCTGGGGGCGGGGATTGCGTTGAGGATTTATGGTCAGTAAAAACAACGGATGAGTTGTGAACATGGCGTAAGGCTGACACTCGGCTGGGGGCAACGACAATATTACAAACTTCATCTATCCCTCACACAAGCAGGCTGACACTCGGCTGTGAAAATATAAATGCCGGTGGCAGTTGACGTAGCTTTAGATCTGACTTTCGCTAGCATTAGCCTTCACTTTAATCTTCAGAAAGCAACACAAGTGAGCTAACTAAGCTTACCACCATTCAGACAGCTAACTTTGCTAAACTTGTCTACCTTAGGTTTCTTCTTTGCATTGCATCCAAGTAAATTAATCCACAAGTAATCCCCAAAAAAAGGGAAGTAGCTAGCTAGCTAATCCATTTCACTAGTTAAAGTGAAGCATTGTGGGAATTGTGGTCTTGTAACAAAGCAAATGAAGATCAAGATTCCAAAATGTGATATCCACACAAGTTATATTTTGACATTTAAAAATCCTCCAGAAGGAAAATTGCAGTGATATGTCATAGTAAATGCACATACATGCACAAAATATATTTTGGTTAGTTTTATTGAGGTGGACTACCCCTTTAAAACAGATTCCTAGCCGGATTTTGTTCATCCATAGATTTACATTAATTTTGAGATTAAGCCCTATGAAACTCTATGAAGCACTCAGGATGGACTGCAAAAAGATGGTTGCTGACATTTCTCAAGGCAAGAAAATTCATGAATAAGGCTAATTTTTAGGGTGAATGTCCCTTTAATAGCTGATCGATTGATGATTTTTACCGGAGAGAGTCTTTAATGCAAATATTTACCTTTACATTGAAATCTAAGGCAAATAATGTATTGCAAGAGGGCCATCTGAATCTGTGAACTACAGCAGGCATGAGCACAGCTGGACACCCAAGCCTCAATCCAGTGACATTGTGGGAACATCACAATGTTGTTGCAAGGTCCCAGAAACCTTGTGAGGACATTAGCTTGTACCAGGGGAGCTGCTCTTTCCCTGCTCAGCACAGTTTGCCTCACATAATTATAACCTCATTTCTCATGGATACAGCGGCACCAGCAGACCCAGCATGTTCTGCATCCGTGTGCTCAGTCCACTGTGACTAAAGATTCATGACACCTGCAATAACGTACTTATTACTCTCGCCCATGGGAGTTACATCATCATAACACACTCGTCAATTACCAATGATCGGGCCCCCAAGAGCCTCAGGCTGAAAAGGTGCTCGCCATGGGCGTAGGCCTGGCCCTATAGCCAAGATGCTCAACGTGGGCTAGGCCTGGCCCTTTAGCCAAGGTGCTCGCCATGGGCGTAGGCCTGGCCCTATAGCCAAGATGCTCAACGTGGGCTAGGCCTGGCCCTTTAGCCAAGGTGCTCGCCATGGGCTAGGCTTGGCTCTGTAGCCAAGGTGCTTATAGCGAGCTAGGCCTGGCCCTTTAGCCAAGGTGCCTATAGCGAGCTAGGCTTGGCCCTTTAGCTAAGGTGCTCACCATGGGCTAGGCATGGCCCTGTAACTAAGGTGCTTGCCATGGGCTTGGCTTGGCCCTGTAGCCAAAGCGCTTGCCATGAGCGTAGGCCTATTGAATTATTCAGGTTAAAATGAACAAAAACTATTTTTCTTCAATGTCCTGTAGAGCTTATAGGAAATATGAGCTCTTATAATGTATTTCCTACTCTTCTGTCTGCAACAATGGAAAAAAAACAAACACAATGCAGTCTGGGAAAACGGACAGTGAGCATAGATCACTGGATCACTGTCTCTCTTGTGCAAAATTGTGCAGAATATTGATACTGTCACTGATATTGATATTGTCCAGGACAACCGTACACACATTCCATTTGACCCCAGAATGCACTCTGGCTCTCTGAATTTGCTGCAGTGAAGTTAAAAGTTAAAGGTCCCATATTGTTAACCTGCATGTTTTAATATTTGTGCACTCAGGATTACTGAGACAGAACTGTGAAAATACGAATTAGGTACCGTTAGTCATTTTTAAGAACCAGTAATGACCTTCCTCTTTTACAAGCCGTTTAGAATCGTTTGTCTTTGCTACGTCGAAAGGGGGGTCCAATCAATGGTAAGTTGGTAACCTATTTCCATATCCCTGTCTGCCTTGCCCTGGTACTTGTGACCGTCCTGGTTGGCATTCAGCGAGTGTGCGCATTAATATCCCTGCATTACAACATTGCACATTAAATCACTGCATTCCGAAAGATCCAATTCTGTGCCAAAAGTGGATCGATTTCATTAAAGGTCCCAACACCTATACATTTGAGTTTACCTACTTTTAGCATTGATGTGCAGAGTGGCATGATACGTATGTGCTGGTAAAATATGAACTTGGTAGCCTACTACCTCCCATTTTCAAAAGAAGAGGGAAGGGTAACGCCAGCCTTTTCCTCCTTTAGCATCTATCACCACAGAGTAGCCTATAATTATGAGCAAGAGGAGATTTCAAACATGACTAGCAAAACTGACCATGTTAAATGTGCTGTGTCAGGGCACTTTTAATCTTTCCAGCTACAAGTATAATCCGCTACAATACAGTAAGAGCTTGGGCTTTACAGCTCTCTAGCCAAGCTGCTTGGTTGGGTACTAAACCCAGTAACATATCGCAATGGCACCAGTTCCCATACGATCGATAGGCGACCTACCTTAGGGAAGACAACGCAGATTTTGGTGCCACTTTAAAATACAATGCATGAGCTGCCGATGGCTCAGTCAGTGACCGCATGTAGGATAATATTAGCAAGCTAGCTAATGTTAAACTCGGTCAAAATCCCAAAAGCGAAACTGCTGAAAGTGTGGCTATAGGCTATTTTACCCCAAAGATTCAGACATGCTTAAAAACAATAGCGTCGTGCGCGCCCCAATATAATTAAGCATTTAATGACCATAGGATACATTTGAAAGCATGCAGGGATGCACTGTGTTCGACTGCTTGAAAAGTATAGGCAAAGTAACATATTATTCAGACATAGTTAAGAGGTAATCGCTATATTGTTACATTTTTTTTGCCTTTGCAAGAAAAGACGTTCTTTAATGTTGTCCTTTGTTCTTTATTTTTAAGAAGGATTATTTTTAAGAAGCACCGTTATCAGAAACGGAGAAACGCAATGTTTATTTTTCGCTCTTTGGAGCGAGGGTAGGCTACTGTAGGCAAAGGTCTCTGCTGTAGGCAGAAAATGGGATGGGAGGGGTGCTTGTGTGATTCCGGGTGAGTTAACTAATCATCGCAGAGCATCTGAAAAAAACCTGAGTCGCCCACCCAAACAGGCTGTTCAGCTTGAAGGTTAAAATAATCACTGGATTTATATATTTAAAAAATATATTGCAATACGTTTTCCCTTAAAAAACCTTACCGACATGTTTGGTTGACCTTGTAGAATAATATAAAATTGACAGAAAATAGTATGATATGGGACCTTTAAGAGTAGAACACCACTTAAAATCTACACTGCTGACATGAAAGGTAATGGCATGTTTCTTTAAATCAGGAAGTTCTTGTTCAAGCCTTTAATCTCACCCTTTAAATCAGCCAGGGTTACTTTGGTTACTGCCGAGTCTCTCCTGACAATGTGCCTGGAAGCCACAGGCTGTCCAGTGCTGTCAGCGGAATATATGCCTGTTCTCCAGCCGTACTCCGTGCTGCGGTAATGCAAGACTTGTAGTGTGGGAAATATTCACTGTCATGTGAGCTAGTGAATTAGAGCAGTGCACACCCCTCTGCTGGAGTCCTCCAGCTCTAGTGGGGAGCAGAAAATATATAAATATATATATTATGGAGCCTATATAATTTCTAATCATAAATCAATAGAGTGAATGTGCATTTTTGTTCCCATAAGCTCATGAGCTACATCTAGGCCAGTGACTTCCAAACTAACACTGCACACCATTTCCTTTTTGTGCTCTATCAAAAAAGGGAAGCCTCCAAACCTGCTTGTTTGTCCAAACCTACAGCCATCGACCTCTAAACCAAACTTCTGTCAATGTTGAAGCAAGGGATTTGGTAAGTTCCTTCTGTTTGTTGGCTATCATTGTACATCTGAGAGGATATCGAGCCAAAAACACATCAGAACCAAGCACTTGGCTGAAGAACCCTCTCTGAAGAGTTGTTATTTTATACTCTTAATTTTGGATATGCTTTCCCAACTTAAATCGAAACCACAACCAATGATGGAAAATAAGCTGGATCCTATATCTTACGAGACTACTGCCCTGGAGAGGTTCTAGAGGATGCTCAGAGTTTTTTTTATAGAGAAGCACATATCACAATATGCCAAATTACTCATTTTGTAACTGTTATTGCAAAAGTATCCATATCTGTAATGAAGACTTTTTTTTTTTGCTGAGTAGTTTGCATGCCAGTAGTTAAAGCCTTCCCAGAAACAGGGTCTTTGGCTCTCTATATGGGTGGATGTGGTTCTTTGGCTCCAAGCATAGTGACTGAATAAACTGAAATGTTATGAATGTTATGAATCTAAACAGAAACGCACCACTGAAGATGTGTTGATGATGGCCCAAAAATACAAAAAGTGTTACATTTCAGGCCCAGTTTCAGGCGTGGACCATTTTAGTTTTCGATCTCATATTGTTTGAATTTTAAAACCTAGCAAGACCCCTAAAACTATCTTGATGTCAGATGACACCACCTGGGAAAAGTGATTGCCACTTTCCTGGTAGAGATGTGGTTCTCACACTATTTATATTTAGCTGCTGTGCACAAGAATGGAAAATTTCACATCAGCTTAAAAAACTATTAAAGTTGCAATTAATTAAAAATACAACTTTCTAAGGTGTACAACAGCATATATATTTATAGGGGTTGATCTCTGGTGTATGTATTGTATGCTATGGAAAGATACTCTACTTTCATTTTAGGTTTCAGTCGCTTAAGGTGCCAGGCATCCTCTGGTGCCAGGCTGCGCTTTGATTGCCTGTGGGTTATTCACCGTATGCCGGCCCGCTTTGATGAATTAAATTAATTTCTCGGTAAGGTTAACACTTTCTCCGTTAAGTGTTAAAATTGTCCTGAGATAATGAAACACAGCAGACAATAACAGCACAGGCTGGAAATGAGTGTCCCATGTAAGGAACACCACTGTGAAACTGTGTGAATTAGCTGTTACTAAGAGCCAAGATTCAACCAAAAGTTGTCTAACTTTGACTTACAAATTTAAACTTTGTTCTTCCCTAATACAGTTAGGCAAGTTCAGTAATCACATGAAGTAACTTGCAATAGGATCATTTTGTAGAGCACTCATACAAATTTAAGTCAAAATTAAGAAAAGATTGGATTGAACCCAGGCTACAGTGCTGCTTGCTAGCTACGTATGATGACATTCCCAAAAACACAATCAGTGCATTCCCAAAAACACAGTCAGCACATTCCCCAAAACACAGTGAGCCTCATTTATCATTCATGTATACGTTCAAATTTGACCATAAAGTATGTGTGTATGTGGGGGTATTATTGTCTCAAAAATAAATAAATAAATGTAATTGATCCACAAATAAATGTAACTGATCAACAAATAAATGTAACTGATCCACAAATAAATGCAACTGATCTACAAATAAATGCAACTGATCCACAAATATATGTAACTGATCCACAAATAAATCCACATGTGATCTACAAATAAATTAATCTGATCCACAAATAAATGTAACTGATCCACAAATAAATGGATCTACAAATAACGTGTGGAATCGCGTGCATTTATTTGCAGGTTTTTGAGACAATCCTCACAGCAAGATGTGCGAATAGCTCTGGAATAGCTCAGTAGCCTACAAAAAGATGATACCGAAAATAACATATTGCTGTTAGTTAGTTAGACAGAAGGATATAATTCTGGATTTTTGCTGATAATAGTATGGGGGATATTTTTCTGTATACTGCATGTCACTAAACAGTAAGCAGTACACAGGATACGCAGTAGATACAGCTCTGATTTGGCCACAGCCGCTCAGTGTGAACCGTGGCCTGAAACCTACTGTGATTCATCGGAGTAATGTGGGCGTTAGCGAAAGGATGTCTTAAAATCTGATTGGTTGGAGTAGACTCAGTTAAAAAGAACACATATTTGTGCATCTCGCTGTGATTGTCTCAGATATCTATAAATAAATGTGTGCGATTCCACACGCGCCATATGCTGCGCAAGTGCACAGTTATTAGTTTGGGAGACATTTGTTTGCGCAAAAACATATTTGTGGATCAGGTCCATTTATTTGTGGATCAGTTTATTTTATTTGTGGATCGTTCCATTTATTTCTGTATCAGTTTCTTTAATTTGTGGATCAGTTACATTTATCTATTTATTTTTGAGACAATAATACCCACATATGTGTACGACTGTTTTTACGCAAATTTACAGATTTATCAAAATAAACGTGGGTGTTCGGTACAATGAAATCTCAGGACAACTCTTGACTTTGCATATGCCTTTTTACCCAGTGCTGAGGCATGCAATGAATAGCAAGGGCACAATAGATGTGTAGCCTAATTAATGAGAAAAAAAAACTTTTGTTGGGAGAACTGCGGAGTCAACAAGTGAGAAACAAAAGGGTTCTCTTTGGCTATGTGAGCTTAAAGGGGCAATTCAAAATTAAATTGAGGTATGTTTCTGCTATCTATCCATCCGGATAGTTTTGCTGAGATTTCACTAGTTTTAATCACACGGTTACCCACAAACATCCATAGACCTTGTTGTGCATGACTTTTTACCGAAAGTACTTTCTACCGAAATACGCCAACTGTGTATATCTGTGCAATGTTTCAACCAAAAGACACCAGTATTCTGGGGCTTGTGTCAACACAGTGCACCCTAGAATACTGGAATGCTTTGCTTGAGACTTTGTGCAGAAGCACACGTCAGCAGAAAGTAGTTTTTTCAACAAACAAAGGGCCCAACAAGGTCTGTGGATGTTTGTGAGTAACTGTGTCATTATATTTGGAAAGAGACATTACTGTAGAATTTTCCGAATGTACACTTTTGGGCCTTCATCAACACATCTTCAGTGGTGTGGTTCTGTTTAGATTCTATCAGAGTGATATCGTGGTGGGCTGCAGCGGATATCTATAAAACTACTGAAATCTCAGCAAATATCAGATGGATTGATAGCACATTAAGATATGTATATAGAAACATATATTAATTTCATTTTCTGCCCCTTTAAAAAATCTGATTTCGCCTTCAATGAGTAGCTGAACGTAAAAAGGGGAATATAACATTCAATACATTCTATTTCTGAAAATATTAAAAGACTGCAATGCACCTGGGCAATATTTAAAAACATTGTGTAGCCTAATTGGCAAAAATCATATCTGAATAAGTTGATTTATAATAAGTCGATTTTTAATTAAAAACTGCTATTAAATGATGGTTCTTGTAAGTGCAAGTTTAATGATGTAATCATGGTCAAACCTGTTTTAACTGATTTGTCTTCTATCCACTTTATCAGTAATTAAATGGTTGTGAGTGCTGTATTCTTACTTACCAGTAGGAAATCTGCACCTGACCACGTCAGCAACAGTGCTTTTGAGCATCACCTGTGGACATCAGTATGAACCTACCTCTGCCAGCTTGTGTCTACATTGAAATGAACAGTATGTAGCTTGTAAGCAGATTTTTTTTAATCTCCTGTTTGTGTGACTGCAGAGTATCTGTGTAGAACATTCTAGACATGCCTTGATTGACCATGTCAGTACACATGTGAACAGCATGTTTCTGTGCCATCAGCCTCTGAGCTTTCTGCGCAGTGTCCATTTTTAGCTGTTCTGAGCCTGCACTTACCATTGCACCAGATGGCATGAAACCTGCACAGACTTGCTTTCCACAGACTTGAGTCAAGAACAAGAACATGGACACACTGATGGCAACAGTAAAAGGAACACGTGACTTCCAAATTAGACTGGAGAAACAAATAAAAAATTATTCATCTTACAGTTGAGGATATAATGGTGCCTTCTTCATCAGTGCATATGGTTCAGACTATAACATACAAATTCTACCACCCCACCACTTGTAATACTGTGCAGGGAAAATAATTATGAGATTTTCATGTATGAAAACCATTTTTATTTTCACAATGTTGCAAAGACTCCTGAAGCAGAATTTTCTACATACTTGGCGAAACACATATTGTTCCAACAAACTTGAACAAGTTGACTTTACTATTAATAACAAAACTGTTGTGTTTGTTCTCACACCCTAAGAAATCGCGTTCCTTTCGTGATTTGTTCTCACACCCTAAAAAAATCACATTCCTTCTCCTTCATTTTGCTGTGAGGTGCTTTGGTGAATGCAGTCCTGCATTACATTAAAAACGGTTTGACTGTGTCCCTTATTACTGTGAATATAAAGCATCTAGTCAGAAAAGGAGTCGAGCTTGATGTATTGAATAATAAATTCTAACTAAAAAAAACATATTTTATGACATCTATATACATGAGGTGACATAAAATCCACCTTTTAATAAAAACAATCACACTGACACGTTGCATGAATTCAACAGTACAGACTGTGAAATAATGAGTGGGGTATTTGTTAATGCCTTTTCTTAAGAATAAAGTACATTAGTCAATGTAACCTGATACTTTTTATAGTGTGAAGGGCTCTTTTATTTGAAAGTTTGTATTATTTAGGTTAATTGTGGGCTTTTCTGAATCCATTTCTGAAAAAACTTCCCTATTTTCACATAATTTTACATTACAGAGACAGATGGCACATCATCTGTGTACATATTTAAATGACAAATGTAAGGCAGGTGGCATCTCAGGAGGTTCTGACTCAGTCTGGATTACTCTCATTCTCTCCTGGTGCTTCTGCTTTCCTAAACATGGGCAAAATCCCAGGATGGCTGAAAGGGTGTGAAAGATTGGGGGGGGGGGGGGGGATTCAGAATGTTGGTGGCATTTCCTCCTATCCCTGTTACGCCGCAGGAGGGAACTCCTCTAATAATATTCCATTTGACTTGGCTGTTTTAGTAATATTGCATTTGACATGGCTGTTTCAGTAATGCTGCATTTGACTTGGCTGTTTTAGTAATGTTGCATTTGACATGGCTGTTATAGTAATGTTGCATTTGACATAGCTATGTTAGTAATGTTGCATTTGACATGGCTGTTTCAGTAATATTGCATTTGACATGGCTATTTTAGTAATGTTGCATTTGCCATGGCTGTTACAGTAATGTTGCATTTGGCATAGCTATGTTAGTAATGTTGCATTTGACATGGCTGTGTCAGTAATGTTGCATTTGGCATGGCTATTTCAATAATGTTGCATTTGACATGGCTGTTTTAGTAATGTTGCATTTGACATGGCTGTTTTAGTAATGTTGCATTTGCCATGGCTGTTACAGTAATGTTGCATTTGGCATAGCTATGTTAGTAATGTTGCATTTGACATGGCTGTTTCAGTAATATTGCATTTGACATGGCTGTGTCAGTAATGTTGCATTTGGCATGGCTATTTCAGTAATGTTCCATTTGACAGGACTGTTTTAGTAATGTTTGGAGCACAAGGAACAGAAAGCTTATTAGAGAGCACTAGGATCTGAACCCTGATGCCTTAGTCCATATTGCAGTAATAATTACCACATTGCTAATTAATGCAGCAGAAATGTACTACTGTGAAGCTGTCTACCATAACATCACAACAATGCAGAATTTCCCCTGATAGTTTCATCATAAAAGAATAGCAGTGGGAGAACACAGGGGGAACAGAGAAGGAACACAGGGGGAACAGAGAGGGAACACAGGGGGAACAGAGAGGAAACACAGGGGGAACAGAGAGGGAACACAGGGGGAACACAGGGAACACAGGGGGAACACAGAGGGAACACAGGGGGAACACATAGGGAACACAGGGAACACAGGGGGAACAGAGAGGGAACACAGGGGGAACAGAGAGGGAACACAGGGGGAACACAGAGGGAACACAGGGGGAACACATAGGGAACACAGGGAACACAGGGGGAACACATAGGGAACACAGGGGGAACAGAGAGGGAACACAGGGGGAACACATAGGGAACACAGGGAACACAGGGGGAACACAGAGGGAACACAGGGGAACACAGAGGGAACACAGGGGGAACACAGAGGGAACACAGGGAACACAGGGGGAACACAGAGGGAACACAGGGGAACACAGAGGGAACACAGGGGGAACACATAGGGAACACAGGGAACACAGGGGGAACACAGAGGGAACACAGGGGAACACAGAGGGAACACAGGGGGAACACAGAGGGAACACAGGGGGAACACATAGGGAACACAGGGAACACAGGGGGAACAGAGAGGGAACACAGGGGGAACACATAGGGAACACAGGGAATACAGGGGCAACACATAGGGAACACAGGGGGAGCACATAGGGAACACAGGGAAACAATGTGCTTTACATTAAATCAAATGAGCAATTAGTGGCTAAAATCCATGCAGTTTCTTCCTATTGAGCCTTTCTGTGTCAATGACAGCAAATACCTTAGTGAGACATGCTGCTAAATAATTTGATAATTATTTAGCAGTCACATTTACAAACAAAACCAGCTAAGAAATGCTTCCAAGAACTGGGGGAAATTATCATTATGCTGGAAGATTACAAAGACAAAAGAAACAGTTAAATGAGGCCAGAATTAAATCAGAATGTTTATGTATTCTTCTACCTGACATTTCTGGTTATTAACACATTGTTGACATTTAAAAATGTGTGGCTGAAAGCTATGACTCAGAATTAATGGCATGTACATTATGCTTTAATAGTCACTGGAAACATCCCCAGTAATACAAGCACTGCATATGCAAAAACAAAATAACAAAATAATTACCCAGCTATAAAATCCACTGTGCCCAGATTGAACAGAATGTAAGCTTCTGTAGTTCATGCACAAAAATAGTTTTTTTTGTTCTCCATACTCACTCTACTATGAAGGGCTTTATTATTGAAACCATTCGGCATGCACTGCAATGAGAGAAGCTAAGGAATTCACTGCCCTGTAAAATCCCAGGAATAATACAACAACCCGTCAAGCTACAATATACCTATTCCTAGATTCTATGATGGCATGATAAAATTGTTTGATTTAACAATTTACTTGGTCATTTTGAAGTAAAAAAAAACAAAAAAAAACAAAGAAACATTTAGTGCACCATAAAGGTCAGCGCAATACACAAGCACTTGCAAAGCACTAAAATGTTTAATTAGCATAAATGAGACTAAAGAAATAGCCTTCACACACGGATGACCCTTGAGAATAAGTGGACATTACATTGACCGAGAGAGAGAGAGAGAGAGAGAGAGAGAGAGAGAGAGAGAGAGAGAGAGATGGAGAGAGAGTGAATTAATTAAAGACTCAAGGAATTGAGGAGTAACGGAGAAGGAACAAAAAGCAGAGTGAAGGTGTGGAGGTGCTCCCAGAAACCCCTGCCATATCAAACCTTGGAGCAGAAATAATGAGATGTGCTTTTAAGTACGCTTCCTGGCATTGAGACCGGAGCCATCAATTTCAGCGTGCTGTAAATGACATTTCTGTCCTGTTTGTCTTAAACAATCGGTGTGCAGTGTCCCACCCCATGTCAGTCCCTCTTGCATTCTCAAGGTCATGTGTGGCCATTAATCATCCTGTACAGGAACGGAGCGCTGGCCGGAAACCCCGGAGCGGTGGCCGGAAACCCCGGAGCGGGACGGGGAAAAACTGCCCTCATCAGGGCGTTTCGGAAAACTGCCCCGTACGTAGGAAAGGGCCCCAGTTCGCCCGGTCCACAGGGATCCACTTACGTCCAATTTCCATCAGCGTTTTTTCCTTAAAGGTGCTGAAAAGCGCAGTTTAAATGTGAAGATAAAGCACAGCCGTTCCTCCGCACCCCCGTCTGACGCAGGACTGGAGCTGCAGAAAGGCGCCGGCTGCTTTCTTAAGCATTTTCGCCTCCGTTCCCCCCTCAATAAATCACAGCACCCTCGCTCTGTAATGGGGTGGTGATCACTTCTGCGCTCCCCAAACATTCATTCATACATTTTGACAACACATTCCGTTTTATGCTGAATTTGCTTTACTTTTGCATTGAACTATGTCTGGTGATGAGCTATGCATAATGCCCGTTATTTAGCATAGAGTCTAGCATGGTGCTGCTCAGGAACAGATTGCTTTCCCTCTAGAGGTCCGAGCAAATTTATTGTGGAAAAAAGGGCTGGATGTATGCATCAGCCTTTAAGAGCTATTACTGATTTATGTGCTACACATTGATTTATTTACCCTCATCAGGTAGGACTCCCATCCAAACAGGAGATGGATCACTGCCTACATTGTGCTGGAGCTGCTATGAGCTGTTTGTATTTGCAAGTCACAGATATCCCAGACTGCAGTGCTGCATATTTATATATTGGGATGGCAGGTATGTCTACCGCCAAGTTACACCAATGTCTTGTACCAATGCCCTGTACCAATGCCCCGTATCAATGCCCCGTATCAATGCCCCGTATCAATGCCCTGTACCAATGTCCTGCACCAATGTCCCGTACCAATGCCCCGTACCTATGCCCCGTATCAATGCCCTGTACCAATGCCCCGTATCAATGCCCCGTATCAATGCCCTGTACCAATGTCTTGTACCAATGCCCCGTATCAATGCCCTGTACCAATGCCCTGTACCAATGTCTTGTACCAATGTCCCGTATCAATGCCCTGTACCAATGCCCCATATCAATGCCCCGTATCAATGCCCCGTATCAATGTCCTGTACCAATGCCCCATATCAATGCCCTGTACCAATGTCCTCTACCAATGCCCCATATCAATGCCCTGTACCAATGCCCCATATCAATGTCCTGTACCAATGCCCCATATCAATGCCCTGTACCAATGTCCTGTACCTGTGCCTGGTGACGTACAGGTGACAATCTCACCTCCCCATCTGCAGTAATCTGGAAAGGCATGTCTTGGCTGGCTAACTCCTTAACTACACAGCATTTAAAAAGATAGCTTACCCATTAACCCATCACATATGCTGTCATTCCCTGGACGACTGTAAATTTGTTAATTAGCTGGGCTTTGTTAACAGTAGTACATTAGAGCCCCATGGTCCAGGTTCAAATCCAGACCGTGCCAGAAAAAAAAAAAACTGCAGCACATAAACTTTACGGTGACTTATAGAGTTATTAGCAAGCTAGCTATCTACTAGCTAGCACATTACATTACTATGTGTAACTACTGGACTTTGTGGGTGGACTTGCCTACTTACTACTGACTTATGACTAGTACTACCATCTCTACAGTTCAAGAGAACAACTTGCATGTTTAATCAAATTAATGTTATATGGAATATAATTCATGCCACAACTGCCCCATTTCATGTACAGAGTTGAATAGGTCATAGCTCTCAGGTCTCATGCATTATTCATGAGACTAACACAGTGGACCAATCCCAGGCTCACACGCCTAGGGATTAAAATGTCACGCATATTGATGAAAGCCACCCAGTTAGGCTTGGAGTGTCTTGAGTGCTGAATTAAGCACTAAGTCTAAATCAATACCAGGTAAATTGTTATATTACTGAAAGAACGCTGTAGTCTGACTACCCCATGGAGCTTAAGCACGTAGCCACATACCTTTCTAGCTATGTGTGGATTTAGAGGAGAAATAATGGCTTCTTGTTCAATAAAAAAGATAATTTCATAATTGCATGTTTATTTCATTTAATTCATTTCACACAAATTTTCCCGGAGACAGAATACCAATACAACATGTGATAATGCGGATAAAACTGGCAGTTATGACCACATCATTATCTGTAACATTATTACAATGAATATACTAAATAAATATTACCTATGCACATTATGATTACATTACTGATCCCAAATTGGCTACTGTATTGTACATATTTACTCATACCAACAATATTGCCTTATCTTGCGGCCAGATTAGGTGACAGGTCACAGCTGACGTCGCTTCATTAATTGGATGAAAGTTACGTGCGATTATTTGCAGTAAAATAATACTGTGACTCAACTGCATTTAGTATTCTGTCATTCATGTAGATAATGCTCCCAAGTCTAAAATGTTATACCTCTGCAAAAAAAAAAGCCACGTTACTCACACACAAAGCAAACACTCTTCTCATACAGTATATCTGTATAAAAAGAGAATTCTTAAAAATATGTCAGCGTACCAAATTGCTGATATACCTTATTCTGCTCTATTGATACCGGTGTTTCACAGAAACTAGACAAGTCGTTTCCCAGAGCAGTGCTTCCTATGTTTATTACATTGATTAAAGTAACTTGGGCTTGTGGTTCTTAATCTTTCTGTCTAAGGAAAATATGGTCTTTTCGCATGCAGTCAATATGTGCAGCTTTTGACTGTGCACATAAAGCAGCCCATTGATGTGATGAAAGTCTCAAAAATGTTCAGTGTTTTCTCCTCATAAAGCACATACAGTCAGGCTGTGACAGGAGAAGAGGAACCAAGTGCATTTTCCCATATGCCACCAGTGTATATTCCTGTAAGCCGTGTACTGTTTCAGAATAGTAAGGCTATTACAAATATTTATAGCAGATGAAATAGTGCCATGCTGTATTAAGGTTTAATAATTGCACTACTAAGAGGAAAACGGCACCTAAAAAGACATTAATAGACAGCTGACGTTGTTAGGCAGGAACTGTGGTACTGGATAACAATTTTTTATAGATGGCTTGTCCTTCAAACAGGCAATAGGTATACATATATATAAATATATAAATATTGGCTTAAGTCTCATTTAAAGACCCCCTCCGCTCAGAAATGTGTTTTCTTTAAAAGGTTAACTCCTCTTGGAGGCATGACTATACAGATTGATTTTTATGCAGAACTTGTAACCTGAGTGCTGTTTTCACGTTCTTCCATTGTAGAAGGAGAGCTTCTCTGTAGTTCCCTGAAATCTGAGGTGGCAACATGCACGTACAAGCAAAATATGTGATGTCACAAATATGTCAAACCTATCGTGGTCGAGTATGCAAAGATATGGATTGCAAGACAGCAATGTGGCATACTGAAATGGCAAGCAGAAAGCTGACTAGTTAGTGACATTGTTGTGACAGTTGGTGTGTTAAACATACAGACTGTGTAAAACTTAATTCCACTATTTACTAAGGATCCCATTCTAAAAAAAAAAGTGTAAAAGTTAAACTGTGGGCAACATTTATTGGGCAATTTTTATTTTGTCGCTCAGATTCATAGAAAATGAATGAAGTTCCGGCAACTGGGTGACCAAATCGCTCGCTGTATAAATATATAAAGCATCTTTTTAAAAAAAAAGAGCAACTCTTTAAAAAAAGATTGCTTATTTCGAGATAGGGGTTTGCACTTCAGGGCCACCATAGCTTCCTGTTGTGTTCTCTTGTGTCAGCTTGTGTAGCTACACATTTTTGGTGAAGAGAAACAACATCAATACACAATATATCAAAGACATATTTTCCATATAGCCTATTCTTTATAGTTATGTCATGACACTGATAATTATTATTTGTTCTTCCTAGCGATATATCTGTCTTTCTCATCTATCTCTAGTAGTGTATAAAACATGTTTTTTAGGGTTGAACAGGACAGGGCAAGCTTGGAGCTTGAAATTATTAACTGATCGAAACTCTGATTGGCTGTTTCCTGGCAATGGCCGCAAAAAGTTAAACTGCGGGCGACATTTATTGGCCGATTTTTGTCACTCAGTTGCCCAGTTGCTCAGGTTGCTGACCATCGCTCAGCTTCAAGAAAAATTAATGGACTTCCGGCAACTGGGTGACCAAGTTGCTCGCTGGGGAAACAAAGCATTAGTTGATCACCCGCAAAGTGTGAAATGATAACACATGAAAATACTTTGGCTGCAACCGCAAAATAGTACCCCTTATTTGGGAACTTAGTAAATCGACCCCACTATCAATACCTTAGCAAAATTATTGTTATATAAGTCGCTCAGATATTGAAATCCATCTACCTATGACTAATGCTACCTTACTACCTAGCTAGCTACAACAATGTTAGTCGTCAGTTGCAAGCTGATAACGAACGATATCAGTAAATGCAAATTGAGAACTAAACTTACCATTCAGATTAATTTGGTGAACAGGCGGCTCAAACATGTAGGGTTGTAACGTTATTTCCACAATGTTGCCATCATTGAATGAAGCACAGTGTTATTTAGCCAGCTTACGAGGGGGAAAGGGTGGTGGGTGGGGGCCGTGTGGGAATGGGCGTGTTGCCAATTTGCATATTCATAGATTCTGCCATTCTCAACGAGGGTAAAGATGTACAGATGCTACTAAGCCAGTTTCAGTAGTTTATTGGACATTTTTTGGTGGAAAAACCATATTATACAATTTATGATTCAATATAGAATATCTTTAAAGGGTTTAACATACATGTTGAGGTGATCTTTAAATGATGGACCACTGTTCAGTTCTCTGTAATGTACATTTGTTTCAACAAAAAAGTACAAAATGTGAATTAATAAAATAATAACTGTCATGTCTTCTCTTCATTAATAATAAGAATCTTTTCAATGGATTCTCATTTACACATATTGTTTGAAATTATTTCATTATTGTGAGATAATTATAAAATAATAATAATATCATGATCATCATCATTTCAAACTGTATTTTGATATGAGAATCAATACACAATACAAAAAAACAGCTTTATTTCTAGTGCTTTTCCGGCCAAAGTGCAAGTGTAACTCGTGAAGTATGCGTTCATATGTGTTGTATCTTTTCCTCAGAATTGAATGCAATGTTTTACAATGTAATATTTCTGTGAGTTGTGAATGAGTTTAGTTGTAATGTGTTTTTTACATATGTGAAAGATATTATTTGCTTTGCATATGTGAGGCTTTTGGCTTTTTTTTAGTTATCTTTTTTTCAGATTTTGTAGAACAAAACAAGACATTTGAAAATGTATAACCAGACTTATGTTTGAACCAGAAGTCATGTCTTTGTTTGCTCAATTATGTGATCTGCAGTGATTATGCATTTTCATCCATATGCGCCTGAATTGTTCTGCCACCAGAATAAAGAACAGAGATGTGATTCATTTGCCGTTAATGGGGAGTGTGATTTGTGGAAGACCCCATCGGATTCTCTGTTGGTGGGTGAGACCAGAATAGGTCGTCTTATGGCTGAGTGGTGATCTGGCTGCGAGCCACGTTTGCTCTTAAATGCGTCACAGAAAGTTTAAGAGCAGGTGGCGAACACTGGAAAGCTAATTACAGGCGTCTATGCACAGTTGACCTCACAGGACGCATATAACTGGGTTCTGCTTACCTCATCTACCTTCCTGACCCTTCAACTTGGAAGTTACCTTGAACTTACAGCATGTACATATAGAGTACTCTATTTTAGGATTGGAAGAAAAGAGCAGCACTCACTCACACTTCGATGAAAGCATGTTAGCGCTGTTCTTTCCTCACACTTCCATGAAAGCATGTTAGCAATGTTCTACCCTCACACTTCCATGAAAGCATGTTAGCAATGTTCTTCCCTTACACTTCCATGAAAGCATGTTAGCAATGTTCTACCCTCACACTTCCATGAAAGCACGTTAGCGCTGTTCTTCCCTCACACTTCCATGAAAGCATGTTAGCGCTGTTCTTCCCTCACACTTCCATGAAAACATGTTAGCGCTGTTCTACCCTCACACTTCCATGAAAGCATGTTAGCGCTGTTCTTCCCTCACACTTCCATGAAAGCATGTTAGCAATGTTCTTCCCTTACACTTCCATGAAAGCATGTTAGCAATGTTCTACCCTCACACTTCCATGAAAGCACGTTAGCGCTGTTCTTCCCTCACACTTCCATGAAAGCATGTTAGCGCTGTTCTTCCCTCACACTTCCATAAAAACATGTTAGCGCTGTTCTACCCTCACACTTCCATGAAAGCATGTTAGCACTGTTCTTCCCTCACACTTCCATGAAAGCATGTTAGCGCTGTTCTTCCCTCACACTTCCATGAAAGCATGTTAGCGCTGTTCTTCCCTCACACTTCCATGAAAACATGTTAGCAATGTTCTACCCTCACACTTCCATGAAAGCATGTTAGCAATGTTCTTCCCTTACACTTCCATGAAAGCACGTTAGCAATGTTCTTCCCTCACACTTCCACGAAAGCATGTTAGCAATGTTCTACCCTCACACTTCCATGAAAGCATGTTAGCAATGTTCTTCCCACACACTTCCATGAAAGCATGTTAGCAATGTTCTTCCCACACACTTCCATGAAAGCATGTTAGCAATGTTCTACCCTCACACTTCCATGAAAGCACGTTAGCGCTGTTCTTCCCACACACTTCCATGAAAGCACGTTAGCGCTGTTCTTCCCACACACTTCCATGAAAGCATGTTAGCAATGTTCTTCCCACACACTTCCATGAAAGCACGTTAGCGCTGTTCTCCCCTCACACTTCCATGAAAGCATGTTAGCAATGTTCTTCCCACACACTTCCATGAAAGCATGTTAGCAATGTTCTTCCCACACACTTCCATGAAAGCACGTTAGCGCTGTTCTCCCCTCACACTTCCATGAAAGCATGTTAGCGCTGTTCTCCAGAATCCGCCTTTGGATCGCAGAGTTTGAACGGAGCCCCCGCCCCCCCCACCATGACCAGGTGAGGAGATGAGGAGTATCGCAGCATGCAGCACAGAGGATGGTATTAGAGGCGTGAGAACAGGCTTAGCATGGCCGAGGGAGAGGACACAAGTGATATGTCGGCCCTATTTCAAGCTTTGTTAACGGTGGAATCCGGGACCATAAAACCCATTTCAGCAGTGATGACAGCTAGATTTAAATGTGATCTCCAAGGGGAGGCTAGGGTGCTGTGGCTTCCTTTTGTTTCGTGCAAGATCATTACACCCTATTCTCCTTGGTAGCGTCCAAGCTCTGTGGCACACTGGTGACTCATGACTTCTGTTTCCCTGGCCAAATCAATGACAGTGGCAGCTATTCGGTCCACTGCCAACCACTCCCCTCCCCCAATACTAAGAGGACCCATAAAGAACAAATAAGCAGCTCAAAGCCTGATCTTTATGTTCCTTGGCACTCTGAAAAGTTGATGAAGACTTGTCAAGAGAAAAATAGATGAATGCGCAAGAAAAAAGTTCCACACACAAAACAAATCAGCACTGTACAGCTATTCAACGTTGTATTCCCTCTCCACGCAAACTCTTTGAAAAACGAAAACAGGCAAAGTGAACAGACTATCCATTAAATACCTTTCCTACTGAGGATTATCCGCTATGCTGTTAGCCCCAGATGCAAAACAAAATGGCTACTACAGTGCACAGTTATCAGAATGTGTAGGAGGGCTAATGATGGAGTATAATTTAATTGCGTAAAAAGGTAATAAAATTGATTTCAGATTTAATTTCAAAAACTACAGATGACATAGATCTGTGATTCAATACATTTAAGGTTAATCTCATTCAAATTTCCCTACATGACCAGAACAAACTCTCCTGCTAGAAATGACGGTTTCTTGTGTGCAAGGCACACCTTATCCACCGACCGGAGGACAATCTGGAGCCGTTACCAAGGAGACCAAGGCTTTGTAATTGTTTGTAATGCTGGAGCCCTGCTGAGATGCACTGCATATGTCGAGGTTTTGTTAGGCATGATGTCATTGGGTATGATGTCATTTGGCTGCTTTTCACGGTTCTCCTCTTTTTGCTCTGTTTCCCAGGATACCTTTTTTCACTCTTAAATTTGGGGAGCAGTGTTTTGTGCTCTTGAGGGGTTTAGTGACACATTAAATTACACACGCTCAGATTTCCAGCTGCAGTTAGTTGTGCAGTGGTCCTGCCTGTCCATAATGGGGGGGGGGGGGGGTAGTGTTAAAAGCTCTGCTACCCCCGGGCAACACAACTCCGCCATTCATCTGAGATGAGCCAACCATTTGGGTAACATATAGGTTGTGTGATGTAAATGACCAGATAAATCAGGTCAGTACGGTCGTCACTTGTTCAGGTTTTTAATTCAGCCCCGCTTTCATTTACTGACGGCTCTCTATATTTGCAGCACACGCAGGATTTTTAAAACAAAGCAAGCACAATAAACTAGGCCTTTGACCACTTTCACTCAAACCATAAGAATAAGGTCAATCAAGGCAGTAACCAAACAGAATGTGCATTCATTACATTTCAGTGGCCAAACAAAACTCTAAGAAGATTTTCTTATCAGAAGCCATAGAAAACAAATGTTTTTATTTCCAAACTGAACATGAAAGACCGGATTTCTTTCCTGTCAATCTAGTATTTTGCATATGAATAATGTTCAGCGCAATATTCAGGAAGGCTGTGACGATAAGAAACATGACATGGGGAAATGCCTTTGCAGAAATGCCTTTACAAAAAAAAAAAAAAAACTAATTTGCTCACAATTCATTTAACAAAGCTTTCAAAACACTGCCAATGGCAAGTTGTAGGAAATGCAGATAACATAACAGGAAAGAAAAAACACTTAGTGATAAAATTTGCAGGCCACTGGTTTTTATTACATTTTCTGCTGTCCGTAGAGGCCACTTACAGCTGCAGCAAATGGCGAGCTCCTCAAAGATAATGTAATTAGTGGCTTTCAGTTTGTGGTGTAATTCCACAGGAATCTCCTGTGGCTCTGCTCTCTGACCATTGCCTTAATTATTAATCTGGTATTGACTGATATGACCACCTCACCACCCTCTTTTTGGCATGATGCTTCCCTGCCAAAGGAGCCATCTCACTCCTTCAACGCAACAAAAAGTATAACACCATTCTACACTACACTACATGCACACGCATGCACCACAATCACATGCGTGCACGTAAACGCACACAAGCACACCTACAGCACATCTTCCTCACCGTGCCACACACCAAAATGCCCCAACTGGATATGGTATATTACAGGCATTTTTTTTAATGGTAGCATTATAAGAGTACTGCGGCATTCAATAAATGAGCGCCTCTTTATGTACTATACACTGTATCTGTCTGTGTGTGTGTGTGTGTTTGTGTGTGTGTGCGTGTGAGTGCTTGTGTGTTTGTGGGTAGTAGTAGTCTTGTCCTTCCTATAAAGTGCTACTCTGAGGTGTATTCTAAACAAATCTCTGAGTAATAGTGCTATGATATGAATAATGACTGTGGTAATATCCCAATAAATACCTCAAGGTTAAAATCTGGCATTTCAGTACCATCCACTTTAGCATCCCCCCAAGGCCACCTGTCCACACAGGCAGGAAAACCATTGCTCATTTCCCCTCCAGAATACATATCAGAAGCATCTGTATTTGCAGAATGGCGGCGACAGCGTTAGCATGTCCCCCCGTTTTTTCCCCCTTTAAAGTCAATGTTCAGCTCTCCTGACCATTAAACCTTTGCATTGTTTCATTAAAAAAGTAAGCAGTATTTCTGAGAAACACAATTTTTGATGGAGTCTCATTTAAACGAGGCACCGCTGCACTTGGAGTTCCCAGTGAGAATGTGTATTTCTGTTACCGAAACAAACACAAAAAGAAACATGTAGGCAGTACAGATAATGATAATGTGAGAAACTGGGTGCCTGGGAGGTGCACTTCAGATTTATGTCTGTGTGTGGCAGCACTCTCGGTGTGTGTGTGCATGCGTGCGTACCTTCATACGTGTGTGTGTGTGTGTCTGTGTGTGTGCGTCTGTCAGTGAGGATGTTTTGGGAAAACGGAACTTGACAGATCACTGTGAACTCCCTGCAAGTAGCAGTGGGTTTAAGGCAACTCCGAATTCAAGCCCTGCGATTCCTCACTGCTAAAAATCACACCAAATATTTTTCACCACCCCATTTTGAACTAAAAGAACCACAAAAATAAGAGTAGGAAAAATAAATTCTTGCCACATGAAGTCGTTATGAATCATGGCCGCGGGTGTGACATGCCCCGTATCTAGGCAACCACTATTCCGTTCCATTCCGTTAATTAAACTTTCAGTTCGTTTTTTATGGTTTGGACGTGAACAGGATCCTTAACACAAGGCCATTCAAAGTGCCAGGAAACATGGAGCCGTCTTTGCTGAAAGTGTTTGTATAAAATGAGGAACCAATATACCATAAAATTGAGGTCTTGAAAGCTGACCTGATTATTGGTGTTGTAAATAAAACCTTTATAGAACAGAATTAATTTAGGTTACAGTATCAGTGAGACAAGAGATGATTTTGCCATTTATGGGGTGGAAACATTATTAAAATATACAATGAGCTTTATGACAGCATCCAGATATACATATTACGAGAACAAATATTTAAAAAATTAAATAAATAAAAATAGGCTGAGCCAACCAGCATTATTAGTTAGAATTTTCTTTTGAGCCGGAAATGAATTCAAAATCACAGCGTGTCAGAGGTGTGGATTGATGCTGCCCACAAGCACACTTTGCTATCTGTTACTGATGTGCTCCAAAGCAACCCATTGAACAACAACAAACTGCCGTCTGTCAACCACCTCAGCTACTGAGGAAGTAATTATTCAAAACCAAATTACCTGCAATCTTATTGTCATGAGTTTCAGTGTCTAACTCACAGCCGTATTTGTGTTTTACATTAGCAAGGAACCTGTGCGGGGAACTGCCCCACTCATCACCCTCCATTTTAGGAAATAAATGAAGGTACATTATAGGAATATACTTCACCTTCTGACTTTTAAAAATATATATAATTTCAGTTTTATCGTGTTTTGTTTGTTTTCGATTGGCCTCGACAGTTTTTGTGTGTTATAAAGGATATTTTACATGTTTAGATGAGTTTCCGAAGAACTGAAACCTCATAATGACAAGTATAGGTATTTATATATATATATATATATATATATATATATATATATATATATACTGCCTGGCCAAAAAAAAAGTCGCACACTTGGACTGTCTTTAGCTTTGATTACGGTGCGCATTCATCGTGGCATTGTTTCGACAACCTTATGCAACGTCACAACATTTATTTCCATCCAGAATTGCATTCATTTTTGGCTGAGATCTTGTATTGACGACGGGAGAGTCGAACCACTCCGTAAAGTCTTCTCCAGCACAACCCAGAGACTTTCAATGGGGAAATGACTCTGGTGACCAATTCATGTGTGAAAATGATCCCTCATGCTCCCTGAACCACTCTTTCACAATTTGAGCCTGATTAATCTTGGCATTGTCATCCTGGAATATGCCCATCGATGGGATAACCTGGTCATTCAGTACATTCAGGTACTCAGCTGACTTCATTTTATTGCTGCATAACGTTGCTGAGCCTAGACCTGACCAATTGAAGCAACCCCAGATCATAACACTGCCTCCAGAGGCTTGTACAGTGGGCACTATGCATGACGGGTACAATGGCAACTTTTTTTTTGGACAGGCAGTATATATTGTATACATATATATTCATGGTCTACAGCAAGAAAATACACTTCAAGTAACTCCAAAACAGCTTGTACAGCGATGTTATGTTTACAGAAGCTTATAGAGTTTATTCATATTTATAAACATAATTACCACTTTTTACGTATTTCCTTGAGAACAGTGGCCGTGGGTTCAATTTACCATAGGTAATACACACACAAACAACCAGTGGAGACACCAGTGTCACTGTGCAAGGTTCATTGGAGTTACTTGAAGAGTATTTTTTTTCTTTAGATAACAATCCCCAGAATGCCCCTATGTCTGCCATTGTAAAGCTGGCAGGTTGTGAGGAACTTCTGTAAATACCTGCAATGTCCTTCATCGCATACAAAAACTGTCTGAACCAATCAAAAACATCCACTAAAAGTGAAATAACACAGAAAACCCCAGAAAGTGAACTCTCCCTTTAAAGCTGGAACACCTGGAAATCTACTGCTAATTCTAATCATGAAGCTCATGGTTTGGGAGAGAGTCATAATTATATTGCATTTGCTAATGCTGAATCACAATTACTAATAAATCTATTTAAAAAGTTAATGTTAGAAGTCGAAGACCAGAACATGATTAGTTCACTGTCACAATTAGTAGCAAAATATTTGGAGCTTTGGTTGGTTAAAGTTTCCTTTTCAGGAACTGAGGGTCAATATAAAAACTCAAGAACAACATTATGACAACAAAATGCGCGTAATAACCATAGACTGTGGTAATAACTCATTTTCTACAATCACACTTTTCACACAATCACACCTTTCTTACTTGAGCTATTATATGTTGGACTCAACTGCTGTATTTCCTCTTTGAAAGAGGCATTTTAACTTGAATAATTCTTTTAATTTGAAATTTAAAGAACCCTCTCTGAATGGCTTCTGCAGCAATCCTCTCACATTCGCACTCTACATGCATTTGGAATGAACACATCCGTTCACGCAGCAGCGAATGTGCTATCTGTTCATTTGCACTTAGACCCAGAAGAAGTTGGATAAAAAATAATTGCAATGAACATACATTATTATAAACGGTATAACTATCAGTATATTCGTATTTGCTGTATGTTTAGTATGCGCCACGTTCCCTGGCGAGTTGAGATTGTGCTTGGCGCGGGTTCATTTTCAGTCAGATGGTATGCTACATCCACGGGCTATTTGCTGAACAGCTGCAAAGCCAATAAAATATGGAGCAAACGTGAAGGAGAGTGGAGAGCACTGCACTGAATACAAGATGAACACAACGGTAAAGAAAAAGGCTGAGAGGGGAGGGTGTCTGAAGTCAGATGAGGCTCGCAGCACTATGACCATGTTTACCTGCCAAACCAACCATTTCAGGCGCATCAATTCATTAAAAAAAGCACAAGCACAGGCACATCATTTTAGCACGGGCTAAAATCGAGAGAAACCCAGTCCACTGTGGGGCCAGGTAACAGAACGATGCCACTCCTGGACAAACATAAAGACCCCCCCCCACCCCCCACACACACACACACGCGGTCGTTTGGGCGAATTATGTTGTTTTTCGCGATGGTTTACACTCTACGAGCTTGCAGCTCTGCTTCGCCTGTCAGGGTTCCAGTTTGGCGCCCGTATCAATCGGAGGAAGGACTGCGCCGCGGAACAGAAGAGCGGCCCGGGCTCTCGTCCCGGGATTGTGGCGTCTCCTGCGCCCGCGCGGCTCCCACACACCCTGCGGCTTTCCCCGCGGCAGCCCGGGAACCCTGCTTTCATTAGAGGTCCCCCTTCTCTGCCGCGGCAGGCGGGGCCCGGATTCAGCATTTTCTGGCTGTTAGCGACGGTCAGCGTCAACGCGAAAGCCCAATTAAAATGCGCTGCACTCTGGGACCGGGTTGGTCAGCAGATGTGTCAGGAAAGACGCGGCTGACTGATGATGGAATTATCAAGATGTGATAGACCAGCGGCTCGGGCCGGGCGCAGCTCTATTTTGGAAGAAACCGCCGCGGTCCCCCAGCGTGGGACATCCAGACCAACAACTTTCCACTCTGCAGTGTGCTGCAGAGTCGAAAGTTTTTTTTTTTTGACTGCGCTAATACAGTGTGCAGTGGAAACAAATTAATAAAAGGTAGATTAACGATTTTAAAAAGAAAGTAATAAATAACATTTAGGATAGGTGTTACAAAATTTTAAATACAACAAAATTTGCAAAATCAACACCCCCATTTTGGGTAGGGGGGGGGGGGGGGGTCTTAAAACATAGGCATCTGCTGTTTTCCTAGTTTTTATAGCCGATCCGGGGGTGTTTCATCTAAGAACATATAAGCGAATGCACAAAATGAGAGCTATTCAAACAGCGGGGCTAAGGATAGCTCTGGAAATAATATATTCTTATATATATTATCGTCTGCAAAAATGCAGAAATTGCATTCACAGTGCAGGTGTCCATGCATAAAAAACGGCTCCATGTCTCCCTACTTTGAAATAATATATGATGACGGATACGCGAGTGGATAAAATATGCTACTGCGAATTTGAGTCACCATGGATACGCCTCAATGCGATCGCAGGGCATGATAAACCTATTGAGCCAAATGGTGCGCTTGACCTTAGTGACTCGTTTGGACGTTTCCTGCCTTCCTTGCCATAAATGGTAGCATCTATGATCAACACTTATCCCAAACTGAGCAAACTTGGGGATATTACTATATTAGTATTATTTTGTTTCCTTTATTATGTGCACCCATAGAAGAAAAAAAAAAACATTCTCTCCAAGTAGGGGTAGGCCATGGATATGTCCGTGATTTTCTCATGGTACATCAATAAGCATCAAACATCACTGGAATATTTGAGAGCCCTGGGCTTTGATCCGTTTTTATTTTTTATATTTTACATCTGTCCTCTAACTGTGTGGGATTTGGGAATGGCAGATATCAGACCAGTAGACAGACAGATGCAGTCTGATCACATAAAACAAGCTGGATCCAAGTGGGCTTTGATTAAAATCTTCAATGGTAACTGTCACGCATAGACTCTTCTATGGAATGCTACATTTACACTTTACCCCAGAGCATACTAGTACTCAATATTCAATAATTGGTACTCCATTACTGAAATATCCAGGTGTATAAATAGACAGTACAAATGCACAACGTTTATGTGCAAACGTCCATACACATAAATGTGTGTACGTAAAGCTGTGTACAAGTTGTCCTGACTACGACTCCCTGCTAAGCCAATAAGAATTATAATGATAATTTACAGTCCCATATCCTTCTTATCATGGTCATTTAGCTGCCCAGAAGTCTGTTTTAAGGACGACATGTATGCTTGACTTTGCATGATTCATTGGCTTGTACTAATATCCTGTTGGGTGTCAACCACCTCTATAGCCCATATCAACGATGTTTTCATCACCTGTCACAACTGGAGACAGCGCATTTCAACTCAAAAACATTCTGGCTCAGAATGCACAGCTCCGATACAGACGTACATGCCGGCTTCCATTTCTGATGCAGTCCTCCATGTTGATAAGGTTGTAAAACAAGACTCAAAGCCCATGCTCATAGGTTGCAAACGAACATCGCACACCACCCTCAGAAATCAGAGCGGTTCTCATAGCCGTGTAGTTCATCAGTAGGCCAGGGCCTTCATCATCACATTCCTCCTAACATGAGCTTTAGCAGGACACACGTACCTCCAAAATCAGGCCGCAGGCGGATGTCATACCCCTTCAGCAGTTTGTCCACTGTCTTTTTGGCCACAGATATTCCGGTGTTTCCGGAGGTGCTATAGTGGGAAGTGTACATATATATTCAGTTCAAACAAAACACCATACATCACATCAATAAATATACAAAAAATATTAAGTGAGGAAATTTGAAAATATGTGGAATTACATTAAATATGAGGTACTTTTCTTTTTTTGGGGGGGGGGGGGGGGTGATATTGTTGTAACATCGATCCATTATTGTGTTCGCACACAATAGGTAGCATACACGTTGAATTACACATTTATTGCATGTTTATTTCTTGTTTTAAAATGTCAGGTTTTTGGTTTCCATGTCAGAACCGTCTGGGTAAAGGAAACACGAAAAAATGTCCCCAAGTCTCTTAAGCAATAGAAAACAGAATGCATCTTAACCGCTTCCCACAGACTACTTCAATGAATTTGTGATTAGCAGCTCATCTAGCACACAGTGTGTGCTCACAAGCTCTCTTTGGTCTTGTAGCCTAGCGATGATATAGCATAGCTACAATGTTACTGCAACGCTATGACAGCATTACATATTAACTGCCATAACGGTCTACAATAATATACAATGTGCAATATTCCGGTAGATTCTTTGGGTTTTATTCTCATGAAGTTAACATAGCACTAAGATAGGGATAAGAAAGGCTCAAGTCGGTTATTTTTATCGGCTGTCATGCCTTCTGCAATGGAATCGGAAAACCAAACGTCAAAATGGAAGACATTTTTAGTTTAGGGCCGCCGTTTGATTATTGGAAGGATCTGGTATTGTTTGGTAAATACAATGATACATCATGGAATGAGATATTGTGATACCAGTGCTAAAACCCGTGGCCCACCTGCTGATGTTTCAATTTTTTTATTTCACAATTCACAATAAATTAATAAAAACTGGTTGTGGGAATAATATCTTTTGTCGTTGGTTAATTTATTGTCTGGTCCTTCGGCGTTCACAGGTGCCATACAGGACATACGCCACATTGAATATGATGCTAGAGCATTTCAAGAAAGATATTGGAGCATTCCGTCAACAGAAATCATCTGTAGAATTACAAAGAAGATACACATGACGTGTATTGTGTAGCACTTTAATTGACATGCGAGTTCATCTTTTCCGTAGAGTAACGATGCCATTCCCGACCAGCGTTTGTGGTTAATTTACTGTGAATGTATAATAAACTGAAAATGAGAAGTAATGGGTTAATACAGCGCAACAATAATCTGATTTTGTTCATTCAAATAATTATGAAAAATAAATTTGAAATCATTTTCGATTGCAGAACATTCTAAATGCAGACTGGCATGTAGGATTAATTTAATGTCTCTCACCTCTATCTTAATCACGCGTCAAGTAATAGCCATAGCCATATTATGACTAATTAAAATGTTTGCAATTCACTGTGTGATACTCATGATACAACATTGAATTTTCAATTACTGGTCTCTGTACATCTTATTAGTACGAGCTTTTGTATTTTTTGATGTAAGTGTATGCATTTATTAAGCAACACACGCACGCACGTACACTCACATACGCGCACACATAGACACATACGATCACATTGAGTGGTAACCTGCTCTCATAAAAAGTACATATGTGGATATGGTCATAGTGTGTACGTCTTTCCATATTTAACATGTCCATGTTTTTCGTGTCATTTGAGCATTCATATGCGATAACTGCCTGCGTCCTCTTATTTTATTGAAATATAGTTTAGTTATTTTTTCTTACCTCTGAGCAAAGCAGACAAAGGACAAAGCCACCAAAGCAGAGACAATTCCACATAATTTATCTTCTTGAAGACCCAACATTTCCACAAATCCTTGTATACAGTCTCAGTAATCCAACCGCCTGTGATCCCAAAATAAAAGCCGTTGGAGAACTAAAATAAAATAAACAACCAAACCACAAGCCGGAATATAACAGTTGGCAAATATACATATATAAATGTTTTTTAGAAAAATATATATGTATAAAGCTCGTAATTTGTCCCAGCCGTTTCCCAACTAAGGGAATCCGTGCAGGTCACAGACCCCCTCAACCAACACCAGAAGATCAGACATCTTGCTCAAAATAACAAGACTTTTTACAAGTGCCAGTAAGTTCAAAAAAGAAAAAAATACAAAAAAGATCGAAAAAAAAAATAAAAAGAAGACAAAAAATAAAAACGAAGCAGCGTCTTCTTAGGCTATACTGGTTGCTGCAATTTCCCGGTCCAAATCTGCAGAAGAGTCATGGCTCCAATGAAGCTCCTGCGTGGGGATTGCTCCTCAATGTGTGTTGTGTTTAAGGATTTTTTTCAGATGTAAACGTTAGGGGATTGGGGGGGAGGGGGTGCGGTGGGTATAAAAAAAAGAAATCTGCATTCCCTTGTTATTGCTGATGATGATGTAGATTTGCGCCTCAACGTAAAGTCAACTAAGAGAAAAAATTGCACATTGCAAAAAAAAAAAAAAAAAAATGCAATGGACAATTTCAGAGGCAGACGTCAGAGCAGGTATATTAACCCTTTGGCCAAAAAATGAAACCAAAAACGTATAGCCCTCCGTAAATAGTTCAGTTTATCACAATTACATTAGAGTTGATATCCAAGGCGCTAACTGAATGGAGGCTAGTGTCTCTCAGACGCTCAACGCCTTATTTCTCCATTGAACGCTTTAGCAAGTTCATTGTCGCCAATATGCAATGGTGCACAAATCATGAGACAATACGTTTAAAATAAGACCTCAAAGAAATTAAAATAGATGGAAATTATACTCCTACCAAACAACATTAGGATTAAAAGTAATAAAACTACACTTTTGTTGAAATGCGTTGAATAAAATACTAATGTTGATTAAAAAAAATCTGAAAGCTAACCAAGGAGAAAGCAACACCCTGTCCACGCGCTGAATCACGAAGGAATGAAGAGAAAAGACGAGTCAATTCCTCCTGCAACCTATTAGAATGCTGTGAATGTATTCCGGTGCATTTTTATGCATTTCTGCCACGTTGTGACCATCTCAGATGCCACTGGGTACACCAAGCTGTGTATGTGTGTGTGTGTGTGTGTGTATGTGTGTGTGTGTGTGTGTGTGTGTGTGTGCTTGTGTGTGTCTATATATATATATATATATATATATATATATATATATATATAGCGAACGAGCACACATAAACACACTGCAACATACATTCTGTTGTCATACATATTCATACCTGTTTGTGTGAACACACCTAGGCTAAACATCAACGTTTATAAATATTTTGTAATGTATGTCTGTCTGTACATTGTGTATGTTAATAATTTGGTATTTAACTGAATTCCATTCTATTTACATGATCATATGCGCAAACAAAAAAAAAACCGACAGATAAAAGATGTTTTTATATAGAAGATGAGGATTTCAGCAGGGATCTATGTGCTGCCTAGTTGCTTAGCAACCCCATGAGCAGTGATGCAGAGCACTGTTTCGAGGGCTAAGTGCGAAGACACATTTAAAGGAGAAAAGACGGCTCGGTTACTTGCGCGGGACAGTAGGATAGCCCATGCTCTAGACTACATTGTCTATACTAGATTGCAATAATATACAAACAACTTTCACAATGTACTTGAACTGTACGTGCACAGACACACACACACACACACACACACACACACACACACACACACACACACACACACACACACACACACACACACCACACACACACACAAACACATTCATTGTTAGATTAGATTAGATTAGAAAGTTGAACAATAGAGAAAAGTAAATCGCAGAATTGTGCTAGTTCTACCGATACCCCTATTACTCTGCACACATAGTTATGACACGACTGGTAGTCGTTGTTACTATTTGTGTCAATAATATAATGCTGATAATAAGACTAGCTTTGAATTCCTACACAATTTAAGGAGTCATGTGGCATATAATTAACTCTTCAGAGGGATCAGCACCACGGACAGCTCACATGGGTGAATTATTTAAACCCAAATGGAAGAGGCTAGCTCTCTCTGCTCAATATTAAAAAATCTGACCCTAATAAAGCCAAATTCATTTACATAATATTAGAGGAAAATGGTCAAAATATACTGGGACTGAAGATGACCATTTGTATTTAGCAGGTGCTAACTGAGGATTGCAATTACTCTTGCTTCTTTCTGGGTATGTCACTGCCATCTTGATCATCACTGTTAGTTGCAAATACCACCCATGGCCGGTCTTACATATTTTCTGAACTGTGTATAAAATGTTAATTAAAATAGGAAACATAATAATTGTGTGCCTTTCCAACAACAAGCAATAATATAAGCTGTTTTTACACTATCCTGCCCAGAGGACACTCCTCTGCCTCTGTAAAGGCTTTAATCCAGCAGATCATCACGTCTTCCATTAATGAAACATCATTCTCATCAGTGACACATAATGGAATCAGAATAAAAGCATTGCATCTGACACAGAGAAGTGTGAGAGAGATCACTTCAGCAAGCGGCATCTCGTCGCTGCAAGTACCCAGCATGCCACGCGCTGCAGATTCACCAGGCTACAAGCTCCAGCGCCTGAATGACACAGTGAAAAAAACATTTTAAGTGTCATGCGTCGTCATGGTAACCCGCGGCTAAAGATGGAGGCAAGTCGCCGCGGTGTCTCGGGCAGCAGACTGCGCATGCTGGAAACCCTGCAGAACGGCGCACAGGAAGTATTCATGTCAACATTGTTTTTCTTTAAACAAAGAAGATCAACGGACAAAACCAGAGGCCCACTTTTAAAAGTAGCGAGGTTGTACCTGAGCAGGACGTCACAACATTTGATTTGAGGACACCACATCACATATTCCAGTGTGTGTGTGTGTGTGTGTGTGTGTGTGGGGGGGGGGGTGTGTGAATGGTGAATATATCACCGCAGTAAATGTGGCAAAAATACAGAGAAGAAACGTTGAGATCAGCGAATGATCAATTGTTGATTGATGATGGGACGCTGCCCGGAGCAGGAACACATTTAATGTTCTCTGAGCGTCACACTTTTAGGTGATGATAAAGTGACCATTTGCAGAAAAAAGTGTTAAAACAGCTAATCTATATATCAGTGAATACCGCATTGTCAGATGTGTCGATAGCTGACTGTGATCTTAATTAGCATCGGCAAGCTACAGCTCTTAATTCACTGCAATACGTTCAGATCTACACATCCATTAACTAAATTGCTCACTTCACTAGCTTTATTCACCTTTAAAGTAAACACAAAATAGCATAAAAGAGATTCAAATTTATCATCACATTTTGTCTGTTATAGATTTTCATCTGTCATACTATTACATACTTTAAGAGCACAATTGAGTGCAATTGTTTTATTGTTTTTAAAATAAGAGAGGAATGCAACATATACGTAAGTTATGCTAAACACATGTATGTCTTTAAAAGTTATGTGATGCTGAGACTTTGAACAACCAATATATGCGTTTAAAATAAGCACACATGCTTAAGATCTACAGATACAATTATTTTACAATTATTATTTTTGTACTTAAGATGTACAATGCAGTTATTTTTTGAGAGCATTGTTGCAGGGATACACCAAGGTTGTTTTCAGGTACAGGACAATCAAAAGTAAAATTCCTGGGGTGGCCATGTGGGGCTTTTTGTTGATTGAAAACACCAGTGCTGGCATGAGAATAACGAAGACAGACCTGCTGTATCTGCTGACCAATCCCGTGCTTCTCCAAGCCTGAGCCATTACCCAGAGCACCTCTACACTGCCCTGTTCTAGACTGTCGAGAACTCCAGAGTTACACTTTATGACAAACTCCCCGTCATAGAGGACATCATACCTTTGTCTGGCAGCCTGCAAATTGTTCCACAGCAACATAGTAATCTGTTCAACCAGGCTCAACACAGGTCCTTGCACTATCCTGCTTGGACCACTGAAACTCCCTGTTGGTCAGTTTCACTGTCAGAAAGTGACCATTTAGCTGTTCCTCAGCCCGGAATATACCCAGCTCAAACTTTTCACCTCTCTCCACTGTGTCTCCAACTGTAGCTGTCAGCATTCCATGGTGCTCTGTGGCAGGTTGGTTGATTTATTGATAGATAGATAAATTGATTGATTGATTTTGTTTGATAATTAAAATGCCACAGAATCACGCATACTGGAAGACATTTGTGATAATAATTAGACATTATTGTATTACTGAATGTAGTTCAATTGTGGTCATTGTTGTTGCATTCGGGCAGAAATGGCAGGAATGCTTGAGATCATACAGCACACCGTAGGGCTCCTCCCTACCTCTCTGCCTGCAAGCAGATATCATACTTCACTCATACCTCACACATACCTCACACGCCTTAAACAGAGTCACTCAAACTCCAGCATTACTGCAGCAGGAACAGAACCTTCTCCCATTACATTTCCACTAGCCCATACCCATGTTTCTGCGCGTGCGTGTAATGTACACGTACTGCATGCCTTCTCTGCAGCACTGTTAACCGGCGGCCGTGACTTTTATATAAATGACGGAAACTGAATTTGCGACACCGAAATGCATCAACCCTGTTCCGCAGTGATGTGCAGGAAAGTATACTCGTGGACCCGGGCCTTGTGTGAATGGCGAGGACCCCGGTGTTGACCCGCGACCACAGTGTGGTGCGAATGGGTCAAACGCTGGTTGAACCCCGCGCTCAATATCCCACGTCAACCCCGGGTTTTGTGTGTGAAAGGGTTAAAAGTGGAGCCCGGGGCAACTGAAGCAATAAGCAGATGGGCGGGGCTTTGTAGCCCCGCCCCTCAGACCCTCCTCATTTATGCTCTGTGGCGCTTCCTGTGCATTTGTTCTCCCGCCGTGTCTGTGCGCTGTAGGTTTCGCATTCAGTGCTACACACATGCTGTGACTGGTGAGAGGCCTGATGCCACATACACTGCAGTGTGGGATCCCCTCACAATCTCTGCATTTGAATAATTCAACAGTGTCGCTATGTAGTGGGGTATTATGCGCACATCCTGAAGGTTTTCGAAAATGATAGAATGAGTGGACCCCTGGGGAACCGCCTGGCTAAATCATGGAGTGACTGTGTCACATTATCCAACCTGGTTTTAGCAAACCCCGCCCCTCCCCCCTCCAATGCCACCTTGAGGACCAGGGAAGATTCGGTCAGAACGATAAAACAACACCAGACAGCAGAACAAATACATGCTGATAGAGCAGGAGAATGTAAGAGCAATGCAGACCGTAGCAGAGAAGTGTTCACATAAGAAAGCTATTTTTTATTTATTTAAATGTCATGGCTACTTGATTAACATAATCACTTACAGTATGCAATTACAGCTGCAAAATGTACATATTGCATATCCCAACACAAGAGAGATCTAATGCACATGTGAACATATCACAACACAAGAGAGCTAATGCGCGCATGAATATATCCCAGCACCATAAAAGAGTCTTCCATTCGATTGTGCCAAATTGAAAGCATAAACTAAATAAAAAACTTTTAAAAAAACAATCATGTAACACCCAACCCACACACACACATACACACACAGGTCCATGGAACACAGTACAAACAGCTGAAACACCTCAGCCCTGACACACCCCCATCTGCCATTACACCTTTCCCCTTCACCATAAATGAATATAACCTGAGCAGCTGGGGTGTGAAGCTCCTGACGGGATGTTGCATCAGACGGAGATAGGAGATGTTCCTGTGAGACAGCACCAGAAGGATTTTTTGTTTCTTTTTGGGGGGGGGGGGGGGGGTAGGCAATGTGGGGTGCTTTAACATCCTGTAAGATTGGTCTTTTCGTGTTTATGTCCTTGTCATGGTTTTGGGCTAATATGTGCAAAAGCAATACAACATTCCTTGCAACACATCGTTGTGAAGGGACTTTGATTTATTTTGTCCCCAGAATACTGACGGAAGCAGGGCCCTGTTGACGAAAGTTTGCTGTCAGGAAGTCCATTCTTGTTTTTTAAATTTCTGTGGCTGTGGGAAGGATTCCATTTCAGTACTTATATACTTTTACAGACGGGGGACAAATTTAAGGAAAAAGCAACATAAAGGGCCCTATCCTTACGATCTTAGCCCATGGTCTAAAACACATGGCGCACGTGCATTTAGGGCGTGTCCAACTCCACCTTTGCTAGTTAGAGGGCGCATATTTTGAGCGCAAAGTAAGGCGCAAGGTTCAAATGGGCTGAATTTAACCTCTTCATTAATTATAGCTTGGCCGTAACATGTAATAAACCAATGAAAATGTCATCTCCCATTCCCTTTAAAAACCACCTGCATTTGCACCTTGGCAGATTGCTAATATAATGGCAGACTGCAAAAGGAGTGATTTACAGTTGGCAAAACAGACCTGCTTGTGTGCAAGGCTAAAGTGTACGAGCAAGGAATATATGGATCAATATTAGGATTGATATTATTCGGACTAACCATTATGATGTGTTTTAATATACACAATAATATACACTGTAGTTTGAGTAAGGAGGGAGGGGAATAAATACTTGCCTGTCAGGAGGGAGGGCAATAAGCCCATGCATGTGAGGAGGGAGGGGAAAAAGCGCAAACATGTTAGGAGGGAGGGGAATAAGCGCATGCATGTTAGGAGGGAGGGGAATAAGCCCATGCATGTAAGGAGGTAGGGGAATAAGTGCATGCATGTTAGGAGGGAGAGGAATAAGCGCATACATGTCAGGAGGGCGGGGAATAAGCGCATACATGTTAGGAGGGAGGGAAATAAGCGCATATATGTTAGGAGGGAGGGGAATAAGCGCATGCATGTTAGGAGGGAGGGGAATAAGCGCATATATGTTAGGAAGGAGGGGAATAAAGGCATGCATGTTAGGAGGGAGGGGAATAAGCACATGCATATTAGCAGGGAGGGGAATAAGCGCATGCATGTTAGGAGGGAGGGGAATAAGCGCATGCATGTTAGGAGGGAGGGCAATAAGCGCATGCATGTTAGGAGGGAGGGCAATAAGCGCATACATGTTAGGAGGGAGGGGAATAAGCGCATACATGTTAGGAGGGAGGGGAATAAGCGCATGCATGTTAGGAGGGAGGGGAATAAGCGCATACATGTTAGGAGGGAGGGGAATAAGCGCATACATGTTAGGAGGGAGGGGAATAAGCGCATACATGTTAGGAGGGAGGGGAATAAGCGCATACATGTTAGGAGGGAGGGGAATAAGCGCATATATGTTAGGAGGGAGGGGAATAAGCGCATGCATGTTAGGAGGGAGGGGAATAAGCGCATGCATGTTAGGAGGGAGGGCAATAAGCGCATGCATGTTAGGAGGGACGGGAATAAGCGCATGCATGTTAGGGGGAGGGCAATAAGTGCATGTATTTCAGGAGGGAGGGGAATAAGCGCATGCATGTTAGGAGGGAGGGGAATAAGCCTGTGCATGTTAGGAGGGAGGGGAATAAGCGCATGCATGTTAGGAGGGAGGGGAATAAGCGCATACATGTTAGGAGGGAGGGGAATAAGCGCATACATGTTAGGAGGGAGGGGAATAAGCCCATGTATGTTAGGATGGAGGTGAATAAGCGCATGCATGTTAGGAGAGAGGGGAATAAGCGCATACATGTTAGGACGGAGGGGAATAAGTGCATGCATGTTAGGAGGGAGGGGAATAAATGCATGCATGTTAGGACAGAGGGGAATAAGAGCATGCATGTTAGGAGGGAGGGGAATAAGTGCATGCATGTTAGGAGGGTGGGGAATAAGTGCATGCTGCAGAATGCACCAGAATGTCAGCAGTTAGCTCATAATAAATATTTTTTGCTGCCAGTAGCACACCTAAATCAGTAACAAATCCAACGACTGTTGAAGGATCAAATCTGGCAGAATTATTTTCAACCTCTGACCCTCAATTGGCTATTTCTAAACTGCACAGGATACTAATCAATATGATCGAGCTGCATCCTTTATATATTTTGAGACTTTTTTAAATAAGTGAGTCTGTGTGTGTGTGTGTGTGTGTGTGTGTGTGTGTGTGTGTGTGTGCGTGTGTTTGTGTGTGTGTGAGATGCATCGAAAGAGGGCACTGTCCGCTGTCTGTCAAGTCTGCCTGTTGGGACTGGAGGTTGGAGTTTGTTGCAGGCCAGACGGATCCTTGGAGCCCAGTCTCGTCAGAATTGTAACGGACGTGACCGCCTCCCCTCCCAGATCTCCATTCGAGCGAGCTGCTACTCACAGGGGCCTGGGTCAGCTGACCATATAACCTGCTGCTAATTGGCTCCTGCAGCTGAGAAAGGGAATCCTGTGAGATGTAGGAATGCTCTCCTCTCTCCTATCTCACATGTTGTGTAAGACATGTGAGTTACTGGGTCACCCTTACTTTTGTGATATAAATAGCAGTACATGTTTAATGCACTGCTGCCTTCCCCTCTCTCCCTGTTCTGCTCTCTCTCTCTTTCCACTGCTATCTCTCTCTGTGGCTCTCTCTCTCTCTCTCTCTCTCTCTCTCTCTCTCTCTCTCTCTCTCTCTATCTCCCTCTGCTTCTCTCTCTCTGTGGCTCTCTCTCCCTCTGCTGCTCTTTCTGGCAGACTGTCACATATTTTGTCCCTACCAACGCAATTAGAATTTTATCCATGGTGGGTAATTGGGAGCAGTTTGTGATTTCAGTATCAAATTTCTCAAAATAATATTCTTTGATTTTTCATTTTCACATTGAAGGAGAAAGAGCATCTCTGTCTCATACAGTGACCATGGATTCAATTCTCCTTGGCTTTCCATGGTTTTTTATGTAATTTTTCTATGGATAGGCTGTGGTGACTGAGCCTGTACTTGGTCGGGATCTGTCTCTGCTTTGTATCTCTGACAGTGAAGAGATATTCTGCCAATTCATATTCTCTTTTCAGGTCCTGATATCATTCTAATTTGTGTTGAGATTTTGCTTCAGGGTCCCAATGTTCCAAATATGAGTGTTTTATTTGTTTCATGATTTGTTAACTCTAATTTTTAATTTGGTCAGCAGTGCTTGTCTGAAATTGATTTCCTGGTTGATTGATTGAACTTGGGTTAGTTAATTTCTGTACCAGATGCCAGAGGGGACTAGTTTTAGGGCCGAGCTCTTGGGTTTTGAGTGCCACAAATTGGAGGGAGTTATGTGGACTTGAATTAAGATTAAGTAGCCAAACTTTTAGGGATCTTTTTTGAATGGTACAATTAGGGGAAATCAGTCTAATTCTGCACTGCTTGCATTTATTGGGGGTTTCCTTCAAATTGTCTATATATTTCTACAGAATTAAGCATGCAGGGTCTCTGTTAGTTGTTTGTCCCATTTAGGGTTTGATTTACTAAGACCTTTAGCATGTGCAAAACATTTTAGCAAACGCAAAACCAATTACATGACCAATGATTGGTCATGGCATTTGTTTTGCAACAATCATTGGTTGTGTTATTATTTTTGCATGTGCTAAAAGGTTTTGCACACTCTAAAGGTCTTTGTAAATCTAACCTGCTGCTCCCCCATGAGTTTGTGTGATTTTGTTGCAATAAGTAATGCATTTTTTTCTTTTTCTTCAGTCATAATTTGGTTTGGTCTATTTTTTTAAACTAATGTATCGCTGAGGCTGATTGGTGTTAGCAGTGTTAGTATCTGTAAGTGAGCCCCAAGATGACCAGGCTGGCGGGACTCCTTTCTCCGTTCAGCTCTTGGCATTTGCAGGGCTTTGTAATGATATGATTTGGGGTCACTCATTTGTATATGTTTCCAGAAACATTTGATGGCTCGTTTTTGGATGTTTATTAGCAGAGGATATTGGCCTAATTCTGCCCCGAATGCATTGTTTAAGCTTTTTTTCTGTACCCGGAGGATGCTTTTACAGTTCCACATACAGGGTCTCAATTGGATTTTTGTCCCATTTAACAAAATCAAGTTGTGTGAGTGGACTGCACAACTCACTGCCAAAAAGTACAATTGGTTTGATCACTGATTCTAATATGTTGAGGCAGATCCTAATTTAGAATTTAGATTTTGATTGAATTTTTCATGGCAAAGAAAGCCTGTCTTACTTTCTCTTTCAGTTCATTCATTGCCAAGTTAAAATGTTCCTGTGGAACTGATTCTTAAGCCTAAATGCTGCCTAAAATGGTTGATTCTATGGTATTTTTTCATAGGATCAATTGTTGAGTGATTCGCTAAGCTCTGGACCTTAATATTAATATATATATTTGGTTACCTTAATTGTTATGAAAAGGTTGCACACTTGTCTCCGATGCAATTCATTTATTTCGCCAATGTTAAGGGTCATGGTTTTTTGCATTGGAGACAAGTGTGCCACCTTTTCTTAACAATTAAGATTATATGTCCTTAGGTCAGCACCTCGTTAAAAAAGGTGTTGCATTTTCTTTTCTTTGCAAATCTTTTGGTCACTTGTGAGGGCCCGGGCTGCTCTCTCCCAGCTGAAAAAAAAGAAATGTAAATGTGTTGTCATGGAAGAAACCGGGGTTTCTTAGTTAGTCATTGTAATTTATATTCTCTTACTGTTGAGACAGGCAGGGATAACTATTCAAAGAGCTGCAGATAACCACGTGTGAAATAGGTCCACATCTAGACATTTAGAAATGGCCCACATTTCCCACTTTCTGGGTCAGTTATATGCAACATGCCCTCTTTCGACCTCCCAGAGGCTCAATGTTCTGGCTGAAACCTCAACACTCTGGCTTGGTGTTGCCTTTTCATTAATGCTATATTTGTCCCTTTTTCTACTAGCACTGAAATATATGTTTATATTTTCCACTTTGAATCAAAACATTTTTGTGTGATATACTGCCCAGTGAATCCAAGACACAGGCCACGGCAAGCGCGTGACTTCACATCCTGCTTCTGACTTCACCTCCTGGAATGGATGGCTTTGCCTTTAGGTTTTCCAGATTTCCTCTTTAATGGGTGGGATGAGTGAGTGCCGGCAGTATCCCCGCTGCAGCGGAACGGAGAAATACGGCCTACCTCGAGTTTCACCTTGACACGAGGGCTGATCTGAGGGAAGGCAGAATCTGAAAATCAATGGTTGTATAACTGATGAATGCTTTGAGCTTTGCTTTGGTTTCATTTTACTGATTAACGTCTACGGTCCTTCAGTCTTCCTGTCTGTGCTTGGGTTGTTGCCGCAAGGGTTGATGGGATAGAAATTGTATGATGAAATGAGAGGCAGGGCAGTTGTGTTTGTGCCTTGGGTCCACCCAGATGTCACACGCTCTCCATCTCAACTCAGAACAGCAGTCCTGCCATTACAGCATTTAGCCATGTTTGCGCTACATTGTGGACCTGTCCCTATTTCCCCTTGTGTCCCCTATTCTAATTTAATCATTAGAATAAATAAATAATAGTAATCAGAAGCTCATTTATTTTTTTTATCATTTACATGTTTGCTGAGATTATTGCTAAAGTACTGTCATGGTTTTTTTCATCTGGGAAATTTTAAATGAAAGTGAAAAAATTCTGTTCTGCTACAACTCAGATTACTACAAACTTGAAGTTCATCTTCAAATGTCCTTTTCTAGTTATTATTATTATTATTATTACTATTATTATTATTATTATTATTCTCCCACCCTCCTGCTGTTAATATGGGCAACAGTAAACAGAACCTGCTTGGTAAGACATGAGCTCCCCCCCCCACCCCCCACCCCCACCCGGATGGGTGAGGTATAGGTCAACACCCGCTGCTTGGGTATGACCATGTATGCTTGCACATTAATCAAGGGAAGTAGACCGAAAATGAGCGGAGTTTCATGCCCCGCCCTTCCGCTTTATTAACCTTTACAGGGGTGCCCGTCATTCATTAGCACGTAACGCAAATGATTGATTAAGTGCTTGCAAAGCCTGATAAAAGGTTAATATCATTAACGGTATATTATTGTCCTTCGCTCATAAGTGCTACCGTCTTGTCCACGTGGAAGACGCAGGATGTATGCTAATTGATTTGAGGGACGCCGTCATGTAGGTTGAATCGATTGCTTGCTGCGGTATGATGTACGGATAGCCAGACTGGAGATGGATGTTCGCTCGGGGCTCTTGTGCATCACAGCCTCGCCTGTTGAACCACATGATGTCACGGGAGGCAGTTGTCTGTGGAAAACCTCAGCTGTTGTGTTTGTGAACGCCTCCGTGTCTTCAGAGTTCTGCTGGATAATCATCAGTGAAGTGGCAGGTGTGTGTCTATGTGTGTGTGTGTCTGGGCGCGTGCATGGTGAGTGTGTTTTGTGTGTGTGTGCGTGTAGTGTGTGTATGTGTGCGTTTGTGTGTTTCCATGGAGTTACTTATTTTCTTCAAGTTTTTTTTTTTTTTTTTTTGACAGGCTACATCTTACCTGGAGCGCTTTGGTTATCATGCATCCCTGCCTGTCTTGTATATCAGTCTTCTTCAGTGTTGTTGGGTCATATCATATTCGTAAAAAATATGCTATCATTTCTCTCAGATTTTTCATCCAGTTATATGTAATATGATGTCATGAATGAGAATCTGAACTGGCCTGAGCTATTGCCATATGAATGTTGTGAGCTTTTGTATTTTTCTATGTACATTTTAAGAAGCAGACACCATACAGTTCTGGGTCATGTATGATGCACATTCTGATGTATGTCAGTAAAAATCCAAGACAGACTAAATCCAAGCTTAAGGAACTGGATAGTTGGGCATTTTATAGACAGCAATGAAACAGTCTGATTTTACATTGAATGTACACATGGATTTTATACATAAAAGTAAATTATTAAAGCCATATTGGGTGTCTTCTGGTTTGAAGAAAGCTGGGGTGAAAAAATGAAGTAAACAGCATCAATCCTCTGGTGTGCTGATTTGTATTCTGTGTGGGATTTCTGTTAGAAAGGGTTAATGAATTCTCCTCACAGATAGATATTGCCATGGAAACAGCTGCGTGACTGCTTGCAGCTTATATTCAGTACACACAGAGAGGAAAAAAAACAATACTGCCAGAGGTGTTTTAAAATTCAGAGAGCAGGCACTTTCCAGCATATATAGACGCATTTAAGAGTCAAAAATCCAACAAAGCACTACCTCCTGAAGCAAAGAAGAAGACACCCTGCCCCCCTCCCTCTTCAGACCCCCCACTGTCTCTGTCTCTTCCACGAGGAGGAGAGAGATGGGGGGGGGGGGGGGGGGGGGGGGGGAGCAGCGGAGCAGCAGAGATGCCCCGTGTGCATTCACAAAAATTTGATTTTGCAGTGAGGAAGAACTCGGCTTTGTTGTTGCCTCTCTGGTAGCTCTACAAACCGTGACATTACATCGGCTGCAAAACTATAAATAAATGAATTAAGAGGAAACGGGGAAACCTGGTGTGATGTGCCTAGTAGAGAGAGCAGGGTGGTGAGAGAGAGAGATAGAGAGAGCAGGGTGATGTGAGAGAGAGAGAGCGCATGGTGATGTGGGAGAGAGAGAGAGTAGGGTGATGTGGGAGGGAGAGAGAGAGAGAGAGAACAGGGTGATGTGTGTGTGTTTGAGAGAGAGAGAGAGCAGGGTGATGTGTGTGTGTGTGTGAGAGAGAGAGAGAGAGAGAGAGAGAGAGAGCAGGGTGATATGAGAGAGAGAGAAAGAGCAGGGTAATGTGTATGAGAGAGAGAGAGAGAGAGAGCAGGGTGATGTGGGAGAGAGAGAGAGTAGGATGATGTGGGAGGGAGAGAGAGAGAACAGGGTGATGTGTGTTTGAGAGAGAGAGAGAGCAGGGTGATGTGTGTGTGTGTGAGAGAGAGAGAGAGAGAGAGAGAGAGAGAGAGAGAGAGCAGGGTGATATGAGAGAGAGAGAAAGAGCAGGGTAATGTGTATGAGAGAGAGAGAGAGAGAGAGAGAGAGAGCAGGGTGATGTGGGAGAGAGAGAGAGTAGGGTGATGTGGGAGGGAGAGAGAGAGAACAGGGTGATGTGTGTGTGAGAGAGAGAGAGAGCAGGGTGATGTGTGTGTGTGTGAGAGAGAGAGAGAGAGAGAGAGAGAGAGAGCAGGGTGATGTGTGTGTGTGAGAGAGAGAGAGAGAGAGAGAGCGCAGGGTGATATGAGAGAGAGAGAAAGAGCAGGGTAATGTCTGTGAGAGAGAGAGAGAGAGAGCAGGGTGATGTGAGAGAGAGAAAGAGCAGGGTAATGTGAGAGAGAGCAGGGTGATGTGAGAGAGAGAAAGAGTAGGGTAATGTGTGAGAGAGAGCAGGGTGATGTGAGGGAGAGAGAGCAGGGTGATGTGTGTGTGTGAGAGAGAGAGAGCAGGGTGATGTGAGAGAGAGAAAGAGTAGGGTAATGTGTGAGAGAGAGCAGGGTGATGTGAGGGAGAGAGAGCAGGGTGATGTGTGTGTGTGAGAGAGAGAGAGCAGGGTGATATGAGAGAGAGAGAAAGAGCAGGGTAATGTGTGTGTAAGAGAGAGAGAGAGAGAGCAGGGTGATGTGAGAGAGAGAAAGAGCAGGGTAATGTGAGAGAGAGAGAGAGAGAGAGCAGGGTGATATGAGAGAGAGAGAGAGAGAGAGAGCAGGGTGATATGAGAGAGAGAGAGAGAGAGAGAGAGCAGGGTAATGTGAGAGAGAGAGCAGGGTGATGTGTGTGAGAGAGAGCAGGGTGATGTGAGGGAGAGAGAGAGAGAGCAGGGTGATGTGTGTGAGAGAGAGCAGGGTGATGTGAGGGAGAGAGAGAGAGAGCAGGGTGATATGAGAGAGAGAGAGAGAGAGAGAGCAGGGTGATATGAGAGAGAGAGAGAGAGAGAGAGCAGGGTAATGTGAGAGAGAGAGCAGGGTGATGTGTGTGAGAGAGAGCAGGGTGATGTGAGGGAGAGAGAGAGAGAGCAGGGTGATGTGAGGGAGAGAGAGAGAGAGCAGGGTGATGTGAGAGAGAGAGCAGGGTGATGTGTGTGAGAGAGAGCAGGGTGATGTGAGGGAGAGAGAGAGAGAGCAGGGTAATGTGAGAGAGAGAGCAGGGTGATGTGAGGGAGAGAGAGAGAGAGCAGGGTGATGTGTGGGAGAGAGAGCTTTCCTCTGCTGCTCATGTGAGCTCACAGATTTAATGACATTAGAGGGGTGGCACAAATCTAAGAAACACACCTCTGCGTGTGTGTGTGCCTATGTGGATGTGTACCATGTGAGCTACGTACTGGGAAATACATAAAAATTACATTTGAGTATAGTACATCCACTTTCAGTGATAAATGGTTAAAATCTGAAGTAATTCACAAGAAGTCTCTGTGGTATGTCTTCATATGATATTTCAGATGATATTTCATCATGCCTTTTATTGCTGCTCCTGGGGGACTCTGTTTCAGATTCTATTACAAATGACCCAATTTATCAACAAGGTTTGATTGAGCTGTTAAATACTGAAAATACTGATATGGATCTGAAAAGGTGCTTCTAAAGAATTATAATTTTTTTCTAAATTAGTAATAGTAATACTAATTAGGGCTCAGTTTTATTGACTAAGAGATCATTGTCAGCCAAATCTAGCCTACACAATTGATCCGGAGAAACAGGTTGCAAAATAGCCGTAGCATAAGATGCTAATGAATACTGTCACAAACAAGCCTGGTGCCAAATGCAGGTAATAATAATATGTATTGAGGTGAGCTGAGCAGTAGGATTGATGGGTCTGCACCACTGAACTGCTGAAGAGTGGCAGTAGGCTACGCCTTACTGTGAAAGGACTTCACCTAATTAAACCTCGCGAATATGTAACATGTCACGTCTCGTGCCTCCACGTCTTAAGTCTACGTCTGGTTTTTCCGTTTATATGTATTTTCTATCTGGCAGGCCGTTATGTGTTTTCCCTCACTCCCTCCATTTTGTGTCTACACTTCCCCGCACCTGAATTGTGTTTTCTCATTAGTTTCGTCGCACCTGTTCCTCATTGTTTCTTTGTTAGTTTGCTATTTAGTCTCCTCTGTTTCTGTGTTCTCTGCCAGATCATCTTGTGCCCTGCATTCGTGCTTGTCTCATTACTTTCCAGCGGTTTTGATTCCTGCCTGTTCCTTGTTCCTGTGTCCAGTCCTGTGTACTCATCCAGTTACTGTTCTCCTACCTGTCCAGCCTGTTCCTGTCCTACCTGTTCCTGTCCAGCCCTCCTGCCTACTTGCCCTTCGTCCTCCTAATCCCCTGCCATGACAGATTCCCCGGTTCTGACCCCTGCCTGTTCCTGGACGTCGCTCTTGCCTACCCTGAATTGCACTGTTTGCTGGACATTGACCTGTGTTCCCCTGCCAAGGGGAGGCTGGAGATGGATACGGTTAAAGTAAGGGCGGTCCAGGAATGGCCAGAATCCAATAATTGCAAACAACTACAACGCTTCCTTGGATTTGCAAACTTCTACAGACTCTTCATCCGCAACTACAGCTCTGTGGCGGCCCCCCTGATAGCTCTCACATCCACTAAAACACCCTTCATCTGGACCAAGGAGGCCAGCTCAGCCTTACTCGAGCTGAAACGTTTCTCTTCTGCTCCTGTCTTGTTGCTCCCTGACCCCAGCAGGCAGTTTGTGGTTGAGGTGGACGCCTCTAATACTGGTGTGGGAGCCGTGCTGTCTTAGCATGCAGTGAATAATAAAATGCACCCTTGCGCCTTCTCCCATTGTCTCTTGGATGCCGAGAGAGACTACAGCAGCAGAGACAGAGTTACTGGCCGTCAAAATGGCCTTCGAGGAGTGGTGGCACTAGCTAGAGGGGGCCTCCATTCCGTTTCTTGTGTGGACTGATCATCGTAGTATCTTTGTTCCACCCGAAGACTCAACCCTCGCCAGGCCCGGTGGTTGCTATTCTTCTCCCGCTTCCAATTTACTTTGTCCTATCGGCTGGGATCCAAACATATCAAGCCTGGCGCATTGTCTCGTCTCCATGAAGCGCCCAAAGAGGAGGGAGGTCCCAAGACGGTGCTCCCGCCTGATTGTGTGGTGGCCGCGGCGAGATTTGACATCATGGGAGTGGTGGAGGAGGCCCTCCTTTCCAGTCCGGGCCCCCGCAACACTCCGGAGGAACGCTTGTTCGTTCCTGAGTTGGCCCGCAGTCAAGCGCTTACCTGGGCCCACGCCTCCAAGTTGGCATGCCATCCCGGCACCGCCCGTACCCTGGCCCTCCTGTCCCATCGGTTCTGGTGGCCTGAAATGAAAAAAGAAACGGTCAAATTTGTGATGGCATGCAGTTCCTGTGCCCAGTCCAAGTCAGACAACCTTCGCCCCAGTGGGCTCCTGCAACCCCTGGCCGTGCCTCATCGCCCTTAGTCCCACATCGCTGTGGATTTCATCACCGGTCTGCCGGCTTCTGATGGGAACACCATGGTCCTTATCATTGTGGACCATTTTTCCATAGCCACTTTGTGGTGCTGCCTAAACTCCCCTCCGCCAAGGAGACCGCTGAGCTGCTGGTTCAGCATGTCTTCCACTTTCATGGCCCCCCCCTGGAGGTCATTTCGGAAAGAGGGCCTCAGTTTGCAAGCAGGTTTTGGCGTTCCTTTTGTGCACTCATTGGAGCTACCCCTGGCCTCTCCTCCGGGTTCCATTCCCAGACCAACGGCCAGACTGAACGTCTTAATCGAGCGGGTAATGGCCTGCGCTGCCTCGCTGAGAAATCCGTTTTGTGTTTTCCCTCTCTCCCTCCATTTTGTGTCCACTTCCCCACACCTGAATTGTGTTTTCTCATTTGTTTCGTCGCACCTGTTCCTCGTTGTTTCATTGTTAATTTGGTATTTAGTCTCCTCTGTTTCTGTGTTCTCTGCCAGATCGTCTTGTGCCCTGCATTCGTGCTTGTCATTACTTTTCAGTGTTTTTCATTCCTGCCTGCTCCTCGTTCCTGTGTCCAGTCCTGCGTACACCTCCAGTTCCTGTTCTCCTGCCTGTCCAGCCTACTCTGTATTGCACTGATCGCTGGACATTGACCCCTCCCTGGATTTGACTACGTTTCTGCCTGCCCTCTATTGCACTGTTTGCTGGACATTGACCTGTGTTTGTCGACTACAAATAGAGCCTATTCCTATAACTTCTGGTGTCTGCGATTGGTTCCGATCAGTTCTTGTAACAGTAACGTTTCATAAATATGGTTAACCCTGCAGAAGCGCATCCTAAGTCACAGTCATGCCTTCCCAAGTGAGTTTCCCTGCATGTCAAAAATGCATACATTGTAACATTCAGCACAGTTTATAAATTCAAATTACACAGTTTTGAATCATTCATGTGCAGTACACATATCATGTTTGCACACCACATATCTTGCTGCTTTTTATGCTGCACAGTAGAGCATATTTCCAGGGTGCTAAACTGAATTGTAACTGACTGGTGAAAATGACTAAATCAGTGCCTAAACATAATGCAAATGTGAGGATTATGTAGCTGTACTTGCACATGCATGTAATGTGTTTGTGTTGCTTTCATCCAATTGAATTTGCTTTTATTCAATAATATTCAACAAACCAATTAAACTAATCTCTAAAGTGACATCTTCACCTGATTCAGTTGATTCCAAAGCAGACAGTGACAAGCATTGATTGCACATGCCTGTGAGTTAGCGTATTTATCTGGTACACATATTTATAGATTTGTATAGGCCCGTTATGTTCCTTTTTTATCATAACCAAGTATTTATTTTTCTTAATGTGTTTTTCTGTGTCATTAACTGCCACTCCTGACTATATTATTAACGTGTGTGTGGTGTGTGGTGTGTGGTGTGTGGTGTGTGGTGTGTGGTGTGTGGTGTGTGGTGTGTGGTGTGTGGTGTGTGGTGTGTGGAGTGTGGAAACTGCTGAAGTATTTCAACTGCAAAGAAAACATAATCAGTAAAATGTCATGGGTTAGAATACTATATAGTATTATAGATAAATTCCATTATTATTTAAACTTTATTTTAACAGGGGTGCCTCATTGAGACTGAGGTCCCTTTTTAAGGGAGTCCTAAAATGCATACAACTATTAAACATTTAATACATCAAGGAACATATCAGAATATACAAAAAACAAGTAAATACAATAAAATTATGTAATGATACAATTCTAATAATAGACGCCAATGTTGAGCAGCCAAACCTGTAGCATAGATCACAGTGATGTGTACTAATAAAATGCAAGGCCCTGTGGTAAGCTGTATCAAAGGGTTTTAAGGTAGTGGTGGCCACATGCATATAGATTATGTTATATCATTATATGGTTGATGGAAACATTGACTTGACAATCTCCTTCCGACTACTGTATGTAAAGCACAACTGACTTCTATATAAGAAACTCAGCTTACGACTCAGTTTTTTTATTAGTTCATCTACATGCATTTTAAATGACAGCTTATCATCAGTCCAAGTACCAAGATATTTACACGAAGGGACACTCAATTTGGGCTCCATATGTAAGCCTGTGGAGTCAATGTTGTGAGCCCTGTACCGTGGCATACAATTTGTTTTATGTAGTTACTGACCAAAGGCTTACATTTATATCAATTTACCATTGCACTCATTTATTTTTAAAAACCTGTAAATCAGTCAAAGCAAATTATACAACTTGGTGTCCGTTCATACATGTAAGATAAATTGATACCCTGTATCTCCAATACAGTCCTCAATTGATTAGACAGATACAAAATTCACTTGACCACGTTGGTCCCTATAAACCCCCATCCTGAGTCGGCCAGGGGAGGATGGGCTCCCCCTACTGAGTCTGGTTCCTCCCAGTGCTTCTTCCTACATCCTGGGAATTTTTCTGTGCTACTGTCGCCTCTGACTTGCTTTTTGGGGTGTTTAGACTGAGGTATATGGTGAAGCATATTGTGACAATTTCTGTGCAAAAGCACTGTATAAATACATTTGATTTGAACCTTATTTGTAGCAACAATACGCTTTAAGCAACACAACAAGAAAAGCTTGTTATTCCTTAATTCATTAAATTGTATTATTTATTACATTACCAGGATGGTAGAAAGTTACTTGTAGTATAAAGTAGTAATAAACTATTTTCCCCATCTTCCTATTGCTGTTCAACAGAAATAATGCTGTGTCTGGCAGTTTAGAAATAAATAACCACTCTTAGCACGAAAAGACAATTATGTTTCTTGCTGCCTGATCAACCAGATGTAACCCATGATGTCAATCACTTAGCTAAATAAATAAACACCTCACCTCACCCAGTGCCCCTTTTCCTATAAAAAATGTATATGTGCCATCGGCCTTGTGTCATGATTTCTAATATGAACTTGCGAATGGCTGCTGGCCAGTGAGAAGTGAAGGACACGTTCTGACCTCTACCCACTGGCTCAGTGGGTCATGGTTGCAGGCCCAGTGGCTCATAGTTGCAGGTCCAGTGGCTCATAGTTGCAGGCTCAGTGGCTCATAGTTGCAGGCACAATGGCTCATAGTTGCAGGCCCAGTGGCTCAAAGTTGCAGGCTCAGTGGCTCATGGTTGCAGGCCCAGTGGCTCATGGTTGCAGGATCAGTGGCTCATAGTTGCAGGTTCAGTGGCTCATAGTTTGCAGGCCCAGTGGCTAATAGTTGCAGGATCAGTGGCTCATAGTTGAAGGCTCAGTGGCTCATGGTTGCAGGCCCAGTGGCTCATAGTTGCAGGATCAGTGGCTTATAGTTGCAGGTTCAGTGCTCATAGTTGCAGGCTCAGTGGCTCATAGTTGCAGGCTCAGTGGCTCATGGTTGCAGGCCCAGTGGCTCATAGTTGCAGGCTCAGTGGCTCATAGTTGCAGGCTCAGTGGCTCATGGTTGCAGGCCCAGTGGCTCATGGTTGCAGGCTCAGTGGCTCATAGTTGCAGGCTCAGTGGCTCATGGTTGCAGGCTCAGTGGCTCATGGTTGCAGGCTCAGTGGCTCATAGTTGCAGGCCCAGTGGCTAATAGTTGGAGGCCCAGTCGCTCATAGTTGCAGGCTCAGTTGCTCATAGTTGCAGGCCCAATGGCTCATAGTTGCAGGCTCAGTGGTTCATAGTTGCAGGCTCAGTGACTAATAGTTGCAGGTCCAGTGGCTCATAGTTGCAGGCCCAGTGGCTCATAGTTGCAGGCTCAGTGGTTCATAGTTGCAGGCCCAGTGACTAATAGTTGCAGGCCCAGTCGCTCATAGTTGCAGGCTCAGTGGCTCATAGTTGCAGGCCCAATGGCTCATGGTTGCAGGCTCAGTGGCTCATAGTTGCAGGCCCAGTGGCTCATAGTTGCAGGCTCAGTGGTTCATAGTTGCAGGCTCAGTGACTAATAGTTGCAGGTCCAGTGGCTCATAGTTGCACGCCCAGTGGCTCATAGTTGCAGGCTCAGTGGTTCATAGTTGCAGGCCCAGTGACTAATAGTTGCAGGTCCAGTGGCTCATAGTTGCAGGCCCAGTCACTCATGGTTGCAGGCTCAGTGGCTCATAGTTGCAGGCCCAGTGGCTAATAGTTGCAGGTCCAGTGGCTCATAGTCGCAGGCTCAGTCACTCATGGTTGCAGGCTCAGTGGCTCATAGTTGCAGGCCCAGTGGCTAATAGTTGCAGGCTCAGTGGCTCATAGTTGCAGGCCCAGTGGCTCATAGTTGCAGGATCAGTGGCTCATAGTTGCAGGTTCAGTGTCTCATGGTTGCAGGCTCAGTGGCTCATAGTTGCAGGCTCAGTGGCTCATGGTTGCAGTAAAATATCCAGCTGTATACATGGGTTTACTATACAAAAAAGAGAAAGTTGTGTAACTCATGTATAAAACAAAATATGCTGCTTGCAATAATAAACACAGGTTTGATTTCATAAAAAAATTATATGTTAATTTAATTAACTAATTAAGTCTTTCTTTGTGGGTGGCCAAAAAAAATCTGTACTGAGTTGAACATTCGGTAGAGATATACGTCATTTTTATGTATACCTCTACCACTTCCTAATTTTTGAAAGAGTACAGTGTTTTCAAGTAGGCGTGTAAATTACATACCAAGTAGGCGGAGCCAGCGAGGGAGGAATTGCTGCCTGCATCTCACTGTTCTGAATAGGGATGGAACACATCGTAGATGAAGCTGGCTTTCATTGCTATTTTATTATAATGTCAGAAAATTACATTGATAGGCTACATTATTTCCTATAGATGTTTTGGCAAACTACACCAAATAGGACTCGAGTGCTGTTGGTTACAGAGTGGAGCTCCTCCGGTATTCCCTGATTCCCTGTAGCTTACATCTTCCTCTGCCTTATTGAATCACCCGGTAAGGAACCATGCCAACTAATGTTACATGATGATCCATTAAGTAGACTAACATTAGCTAGCTGACCATAATTGAACGGTTCTGAGCATTCGATTACAGAAGCAACATATTTTTTCTGGGCTAGTGCGTTAGCTGTTGTTAGCAATGGGTTTCTTGGCATAAAACAAATGTTTGCCATGGAGTAGGCTATAGTAGCTAACCTTGCATTCGTTAATGGAAAAAGGTCGGATATCGGGGTGATAAATGCATCGTTTCCATGTGTTTACTGACATATGTGTGTTCGAGTTGCACTGGGAACGTTTTGGCTTTGCTTAACAATCATAGCTAAAACGGTAGCCTACAACAATGACATTTTAACTTTTAATTGTATATGTTTAATATTCTGTGTTGGCATGTTGGTCGATACAAAAGCATTTCATACTGAAAAACAGGAGGTCATGTCACGGTATTATAGGTTGCCGTTCTCTCTTTTGCGGAAGCTCCTTTGCAGCTTCGGGATGGAGTCTGTGCCGGGTTTTTTCCACCGCTCGGCACTTATTGTTTTCACATGTCAGGTGTTCTGCCGGCTTCTTAAGCACTGCATCTTCCGGTCTCTGTGCTTTCGTGTCATTATTGCCACTGAACGGTTTAGGTTTAGCTTGTACAGGAGCTTGCTTTCCTTGTGTCTTCAAGCAAAGCAATATAATTCCTACCTGATTTGAGTGAGTGTTAGATCTTAGGATCTTTCTTTTTCCCATTCTTCTCTCTTTTAGGTATTCTCCTTTCTATGCCTTCCTCTCCAAGGTTTGCCTTTGTTTTCTTTCAGTTCGGTTGCCTCGTTGTTGTTAGCTCGCTTAAATTGTTTTTTGAGCTAGAGGCTTCCTGTTCTTTTTTAATTTCTACTGCTCCGGTCTGCAAACGTTTCGCCCCATATCTCTCGGTTGTTTTTCTTTCCTTCGTTGTTACTCTATTCCAGTCTGTGTGACTGTTCACCCACTTCTCTCTGGGTTTGATTTACGTTGGCTTTCACGCCGGGAGTATTCTTCTTTTTCTTTTTTCTTTTGTCATTTCCCTCTTGTGGTTATTTCCGTGCTCTGGGAATAACTTATTGAACCCCCCCGTCTCGGTCGCATCTGGTCCTCCACTCCAACTGCCTGATAGGTCAGAGTTGATTTTCCGACATGGAACCGGGGTGCGTAGCCTAGCTAAGTGTTACAGACTTCTGGCTAGGCTGGCTAATGTTTTCACAATATCAAACGTAGATAAATGAAGGGCCGTATTTCCTGCATTTTTCTGGAGACTGAGCTAATGATGGTGGTATTTTCTCAGTATAACAGTTACATTAGTCGCTAACTTGCCCATCTCTAAGAAACTCTGCAGTGCAGACAGGCACTACACTAGCAGTAAAATGCCCAGCCCCTTGGCCTTGGCTTCTGTAACGTCGTTCAGTGGGCGTGGCAACCTGTTTTCTGAACTGTAAGCTTATTGGCTGTTGTAGTTCATTCTAAGGCAAGTACCTGGTACATGTACAGTAGTTTGGGGCTATATCTCTGCTCTCACTACAGGTAGAAAGTTGGCTGAGAGCTCATTTTAATCAGGAGGAGAGTTACTTTTCTACAAACCATTTTTGGGTGGAATTACCCTTTAACAAGCTGTACTGGAATGGGCCATATGAATGAAGTGTTGATAAGCTGTACTGGAATGGGCCATATGAATTCAGTGCTAATAAGCTGTACTGAAATGGTCCATACATATGAATGCAGTGTTAATAAGCTATACTGGAATGGGCCATATGAATGCAGTGTTAATAAGCTGTCCTTGAATAGGCCATACATATGAATGAAGTGTTGATAAGCTGTACTGGAATGGGCCATATGAATGCAGTGTTGATAGGCTGTACTGGAATGGGCCATATGAATGCAGTGTTAATAAGCTATACTGGAATGGGCCATATGAATGCAGTGTTGACAAGCTGTACTGGAATGGGCCATATGAATGCAGTGTTGATAAGCTGTACTGGAATAGGCCATATGAATGAAGTGTTGATAAGCTGTACTGGAATGGGCCGTATGAATGCAGTGTTGATAAGCTGTACTGGAATGGGCCATATGAATGCAGTGATGATAAGCTATACTGGAATGGGCCATATGAATGCAGTGTTAATAAGCTTTACTGGAATGGGCCATATGAATGCAGTGTTAATAAGCTGTACTGGAATGGGCCATACATATGAATGCAGTGTTGATAAGCTGTACTGGAATGGGCCATATGAATGCAGTGATGATAAGCTGTACTGGAATGGGCCATATGAATGCAGTGATGATAAGCTGTACTGGAATGGGCCATATGAATGCAGTGTTAATAAACTGTACTGGAATGGGCCATATGAATGCAGTGTTAATAAACTGTACTGGAATGGGCCATACATATGAAATGCAGTGTTAATAAGCTGTCCTGGAGTGGGCCATATGAATGCAGTGTTAATAAGCTGTCCTGGAGTGGGCCATATGAATGCAGTGTTAATAAGCTGTCCTGGAGTGGGCCATATGAATGCAGCCATATGAATGCAGTGTTAATAAGCTGTATTGGAATGGGCCATAGGATTACGGCACAGCATTGTTACCTCAGCAAGTGAAACAGCTGATGGGGTTGTCTACGGATCTGCCTGCAGCGCTTCATGCGCGATGAGCGCATCAGTCGTTGGTCTAATGGTGCGCATTCTTCTCAGGTCTGCTAACCGAGCTGCAGTACCTGCAGTACTGCTTTCACCCGATGATGCGCACCATACTGCTGCCTTCTGTGAGCTGGGGCTGCTTCTGTGAGTCATTAAAAACAGCAGATTCCATTATCCACGTAGAGTACACACACACACACACACACACGCGCGCGCGCGCGCACGCGCACACGCACACACAGGCCTGCACGCACACTCACACAAACGCACACAGGCAGACACACAAATGCACGCACAGGCACACGCACGCAAACACACAGACAAACACAGGCATACGCACAAACACACACACACACACACACACACACATAAGCACAAACACACAAATCATATTTAAAAGTGAAAACTAATTGACAGTCAGTAAATTAATATTGAATAAACATACTGCACATGCACTCACAACACAGTATGGGTAGCATGCAGCTCCCATGTAAAATTAAACATGGCACATGACACACATAGATATGGTGCACATACACATACACACTCATAAACATATACAAGGTAATAAGCACCTCTCTTCAGTATTCACATCATATTTTTTTTTTTAGAGATCAAATAAATAAAGAATGCTACAGAGCCAGCATGGAAACACATCTGGAGAGATGAAGAAGTTAAAAATAACATGTGATTTCTTCAGCTCCATTTTAGAGCAGTTTTTTTTTTTTTTTTCATAAATATAACACTGCTGAGGAGCTGTCTGACACATCCACTGGAGGTGCTTTAAACTCGACTAATTGTAAAAGGAAGACATTCTGGAGCTATATCTGCCCACCAGGGACAATCAGGTAGACATAATTATGGAGCTGCAGGGTTTGAATGGGTGAATCATTCACAGTAGGACCTTATGATTGGGCCATCATTAGTTATTGGTTGCGACTGCATTCTGCATTACAATGCGCATGGTTTATTGCAGAACTGCAGGAATAGGATGATGAGCTTGCACACCTACTGGGGGCGGAAAGGCCATAACTGGTGCTACCTTTGCAAAAAAAAACAAACAAAAAATAAATAACATCTAATCAGCAGCGCCTTTAGACCCAAGCAGCTAGGGCGTATCATTGGGACAGCAAAGTTTGCCCCAATACCTCACGGACTCTCAGTCATGCCGGCCTCTTGGACACCCACCCCCTTTTATGTTCAGGGGAAAAAAAGTGTCATGCATTTTGATGCCTGATGTTTTGTTGCATGCTATAATTTTACAGTTGAATTAACTATGAATCCGACACTGTAAACAGAATTAATTTTATTTATTTATTCTCTTACTTATGGTTATAGATTCTTTGGAGAAATGTGGCCAGTTTTAATATCACTATCAGCATTTGGAGCATTACACTAATCACTAATTTTCTTCAGAAACACTGCAAAATTTTAATTCATTATGAAATAACAGGGTTTAAATACACAGGGAGAGACAGACATAATGGGAATCAGGTGTGCAGACACGGGGAGAGGAGATTGCTCACAGGTGAGCACAATGAAACGATAAGGGAAGCTGATAATACAATAACGAGGGAACACGTAAGACGCGGACCGGACTAGCACATAACAGACTATACATGACCTGGATCGAAGAAGACCCCGTGCACACAACGAGGTAGAGGAATGCGGAAATCAGATGCAGGTGAAGCGAGTAGGGAATCACAGTAAGATATTCAGAGATAGGACAGAAGAAACGAAAGACAGGTGCAGATGGAAACTGAGATTGCATTAGTAGGTTAGTAGAAACTCTAATTCCCTGACGTTAGTAAATTAGTTGATTAGTATTATTTACAAGTTAGTCGTTAGTGTATTAGTAAGAAACCTAATTCTAAGCAGTTAGTAACGATTAGTAGATTAGTATTATAAACAAGGGTAATTAGTAAAGAAGGAAGTAAACGAGAGTGGAAATACAGCAAAACCCGAAATCACCAAAGGCTCCCGAATAGTGTGACGACGACAGGGAGTGACAGTAATACCAAACATGGAACAGTTAAAGCACAAAATAATCAGAATAAATAAACATGGTAAAAATAAGAAACAAACTAACACAGAATACAGAAACCTAACAATGAGCCTCAGAGTGGACTAATAAAGACTAAGAATATAGAATTGCTCTTATCTTTCCCTGAAGCTGAACTCCACCCAGCCTTCATTACAATGTACAGGAAAATGGTTATTCATCAGTCTTGTGTTTTATGTGTTTTCATCATTACTTTCATGCATAGTATAATTGGTTTATTTATACATTTATATACATTTATTCCATATCCGTCCATTGTTACTTTCAGTGTGCACCTGATTATTCTTTCTAACAGTATAACAGTATTCCCTGGCTCTTCAGAAAACGCTATTTTTAAGTGCACAGGGACCCTCACAAGCTTCTAAAGGTCACTTGGAACAACGCATTCCATCTGCACATGCATGTGCCTCCATGGTTAGCGTGGTTATATTTGGAGATGAAATTCAGTGATAACATGGTTTTCACATTTCTCCCAAGGCATGGGAAGTGGGTGGGGTGTGAGGATGGGGGGTATTTTTCTGTGGTTCATCACAGAGGCCAGGGGCAATATTCAAGAAGACTCTTAGAATTAGAATGTATACCAAGAGTATATCCCCCACACAAGAGATATAAAATTTACCTGAATATATCCCCCCACACAGAGATTATGCATTACATAAATATACCCCGCTCCCCCTCCCCATGCGGAGATTTACACTTTATCCCCCACAATTAGATTACTCTTTACCTGAATATATCCCCTCACACGGAGATTACTCCTTACCTGAATATATCCCCTCACACGGAGATTACTCCTTACTGGAATATATCCCCTCACACGGAGATTACTCCTTACTGGAATATATCCCCTCACACAGAGATTATGCCTTACCTGAATATATCCACTCACACAGAGATTACTCCTTACCTGAATATATCCCCTCACACGGAGATTACTCCTTACTGGAATATATCCCCTCACACGGAGATTATGCCTTATCTGAATATATCCACTCACACAGAGATTACTCCTTACCTGAATATATCCCCTCACACGGAGATTACTCCTTACCTGAATATATCCCCTCACACGGAGATTACTGCTTACCTGAATATATCCCCTCACACGGAGCTTACTCCTTACCTGAATATATCCCCTCACACAGAGATTACTCCTTACCTGAATATATCCCCTCACACGGAGATTACTGCTTACCTGAATATATCCCCTCACACGGAGCTTACTCCTTACCTGAATATATCCCCTCACACGGAGATTACTCCTTAGTGAAATCCCATTCCTACTCAAAGTGTGAAGGGGTGAGAAGAACATCAATGTTAGGGCACACTTCAGCTGCAACAGTTAGTGCCATTAATGTGCACAGCAGTGGAAATGGGATTCCTCTGTGTCTAGCTAGCCAGCTGCATTTTATCACCATATTGGTATTCAGGTGGTGAACAAAAAAAGAATTCATCACCAATATAAAGTCAGCATGCTAGGCCACAATATAGTCCACTTGCATCTGGAATTTTGCAGGAGTAATACATATGGGAATTTCTGGAAGGTGTACATATGCGTGACTGTACTGCACATGACTGCAAGGAAAGTTGTCCTGCTAACTGAAGGTTTATTCCAGACAGTGGTGCAAGGTGAGAATAATGATGTACGTCATCAAACATTGCATGAATGCACCTTTGAGCCCTTCATCAGAACACATGTAAAAAATTACCTGCCAATCAAGACCATGTTTTCTGTGGGTCAGACTCATTGCTCTTCTTGTGCATTTTCTGAATATTTGCATGGCTGGCATTACAACAAAGTTCTCAATTATTATATTTAAAAAAACAACTGTAATATTGAATACATACTGTATGACAGTCCTCGTCAGTTTATATAAATGTAGTAAGTGAAGCATGCATTCATGTATAAATCTATTAAATAGTTGTACTTAGCTAGGATGTTTATGTATATTTACATTACAATTAATATTTTTTAGAAAAGCCAATTAGCATTTTACCCTAGGTTCACTACCAAACTAAAGTCACTGTCATTCTTTACCTTTCCTTGAAAAATATAATTACCAATTCATTTGACCACTTGGTTAGTTTGCATTGAAAGGAAGTCACTTTAATTGCTTGTCTGGAAGTTCCAATGTAATTGTGAGATAATTAATCATTAATCAATAATTACGGCTGCTGCCGTGATGGATACTGAGGATGAAAATCTGAACCTGAGCCAAGAGTGTAGTTTGTAGTTTGCTTGCTTTGGCTGAAGTTGCCACACACATTTTTGGATCTGCTCTTAAATTCCCCGCACTGACAACGCAGTGACATAAGCAGTTGTTATTGTAGGCAGATTTTATTCCTTCTTACTGAAGGGCGGCATTGTGGTGCAATGGAGAGCAGAGTTTGCGTGTTCTCCCTGTGTCCGCATGGGTTTCCTTCGGGTACTCATTAACGGGGTGTTGCGGTAAAAGAGCATGTGTGCTCAGTCAACCTACCCTGTATAAATGAAAAAAGGAAATTCATTAGTTCAAGTAAACAAAGTTTTAAAAAAATCATAAATCATCATACTTGCAAAGTTTAATTAAAATCATATATGTTGATTAGTATTATATTATATATTTGTATACAATACTTATACAATTTCTCAATGTTTTTTTATTGGGAGTACCATGTATGTTCGGGAACTATTTAATTTATTCTGAAATGTATATGCTAGTTCTCTACCTATATATTACGTAAGTTTTGTATATTGCATATGTGATTTTTACAGGATTGTTACAGACCTTTTGCATGTGGGTAGTTTCCCTCACTGACTGACTGAGTGATTGGCTCCCCCAATTGAATTGCAATATCTTTGTCTTACCACTAGAGGGTGAAAAAGCACTGACAAGGGGATCTTGAACAATATGCACAGCTCTTGTTTAAGAGTTACTATCCAAAATTATTTGTAACCTTAATATTTTATGAATTGTCAAATCTTATCACCATTGTGTGTGTGTGTGTGTGTGTGTGCGTGCGTGCGTGCGTATGTGTAATCATGCGTTAAATCTACTCACTGCCACACAGTCGCATCCTTTCTATTGATGAACGGCACATGCTCATCAACAATACTTAATTCAGGATTCAGGCACTAGGTTACATGGTGCCCAAATATCATAAGCTAATCAGTAGATTATAATCAGTAAAGCTTCTCCTCATTGTGCAGCTCCAGAATGTTTGCCTATCAGGGAAACTAAGGATCTGACATTATTGCTCATCAGCCTCACCCATAAATCCTAGGATTGAATGAAACTCACATGCTGCTCAAGGTCCTCCTGGGACATCTTAAAGTTGTTCTGTTTTAAAATGGACATAAATCCCAAAAGGCATTTCTAATACATTTTCTGCCCTGTTCTGAGAGTCTTCCACATGTACAGTAAGTGCTGCGCTCACCTCTAAGAGCCTTTATGGGTAGAGGCCTTGGCACGTAGGACGTCTTATGCTTGAGGTTTGTGTACTTCAAATTAATGCACACAGTTTATTTTGTTAGGGCAACTTCCCTGCTCTTTCCATCATACGCTACGTGTTTATGTCTTATCTACCGAAAGTCACCTCAAGATTTACCGTGGATACAAAGATCAGGGGCCACATGTATAAAACTCAGAACACTCAGGGTGAAAGTCGGAAATCTGCTTAAAAAAAGTTTAGCATTTTCTACCTATGCCTTTCTGTGTCATGGTTTTTGACGATTTCTTCCCTTGCGGTCATTTCCCTCGGTAGCCACGCGAGGGCGTTGCCCTTTTAGTGGATGTTTGCTCTGCCCCGTCTTTGTCGCGGAGCTTCTCTCTCTGCGTCCACACTTGTGCGTGGTTACCTCGGAGCTACTTAAGCCCCCGTTTCCTTCGTTCGGGGCTTCTGTATTGGTTTGTACTATTTTGTACTGTTTGGGTACTATTCATTGTTTGTTGGGTGTGTGTTTTTTTGTTCCGTTGTGCTACTCGCCTTCTCTTACGCTTCTCTTTAATGAGGCAGGGCGTTTATTTTTTCTGGTTCTGCTTTTGTCACTTAGCTCGTAGAAGTATAGGACAGCAGTTCTCTATTCTATTCACCTTTCGATGGTTTCTCCTTACTGAGAGACCGGGCGTTCATGCTTCTACTTAGTCACTTAGCTCGTAGAAGTATAGGACAACAGTTCTTTGTTCTATTCGCCTTTCGATGGTTTCTCCTTACTGAAAAACCTGGCGTTCATGCTTCTTATTTGCGTGTGACAGCGAACCGGTTTTAGTAGCTTCGGTACTTTAGTTCTCTGTTTCTTCTCTCCTTCTCGTGGGCTACGTTCTCCCCTTATTAAGCGGGAAACTCGCTTACGCGGCTTTCTGAGGGCATTTTTCTGCTCAGCACTGTTTATACATGTGGCCCCAGGTGTGTGGATGAACTTATATATGCATGGATAGTCTGACGACTCCATGTTCATATGACTATGAATAGCTGATTATAGGTGGTGGACTGATTTTATAAAACAATCAGCTTAATCGTATCTAGAGAAAAATAAATGAGCGTTCCTATGGACGAATAATATACAAAACCATCTTATGTGAATCACATGATGCCACTGCCAGTGTTGACAATATTTCACATATTTTATTCCATGGTTAAACACATCATTCACATCTTTATCATTTCAAACCAAGATTCATTAGAAGATCAGCACATGACATGTTCCTCCTGTGCATCTGCACTGGGACATGATACTAACTCATTGTTTGTGAGGAGCAGGATGCATTGTTGCGCAGACTGGCTGGTGTGTTTGTGAGGAGCAGGATGCATTGTTGCGCAGACTGGCTGGTATGTTTGTGAGGAGCAGGATGCATTGTTGCACAGACTGGCTGGTGTGTTTGTGAGGAGCAGGATGCATTGTTGCGCAGACTGGCTGGTGTGTTTGTGAGGAGCAGGATGCATTGTTGCGCAGACTGGCTGGTATGTTTGTGAGGAGCAGGATGCATTGTTGCACAGACTGGCTGGTGTGTTTGTGAGGAGCAGGATGCATTGTTGCGCAGACTGGCTGGTATGTTTGTGAGGAGCAGGATGCATTGTTGCGCAGACTGGCTGGTATGTTTGTGACGAGGATGCATTGTTGCGCAGCCTGGCTGGTATGTTTGTGACGAGGATGCATGGCTGGTGTCTGCTCTATGCTCACACTGTCCCTGTGTGGTTTGCTGGCAGAATGCAGGGAAGCTCCAGCAGGAGGGCTCCCCTGCTCACTCAACACGCGTGTTAGCGTGCAGCTCCCTTAGCGTGTTCCTGACGCAGAATAGAGGAATGGGGGGACACTGGGGGGGGGGGGGGGGGGGGGGGGGGTTCCACAGTGTGGATATCAGCTGACAGTGGGATGTATTATAGATCTGGCAGCTCCCTTTGGGAAAATAAAATCATACTACTAGAGTGTAAAAAGCAATATATCTAGATAATGTCTCTCAAGGGACAGGTCTTTGTTTTGTGATTGAGAATCATTTCCTTAATGTTTCAGACAAGGAGCCAGGTTCTCATTCATTTTGTTGTCAGCTGTTTAATACGAAAGTTCTGTACTGTACAGTGTCTTGATACCCAGAGATGTAGAACTTACATATTCTCTGTATACCTACTGTACTACAGACTGGATTTACAACATTTCAGACTACATACATTTAGTCATGTAATTTAAAATTTTTAGAAATTCATTTTTGATTTGTTTGATTTTTATTTTGTGACAGGGGAAGAACAGTCTATGGTGAGACTCTTGAGCAATATCCTGCCATATGAAATTCACTGATGCACTCCAGCAGTTGTAATTTAGGGAAAAGCTAGTGCACATGTAGAATGAAAATGGGATGAAAATGACCAGGAAGCCATTTATGGGTGTACATCGCACACGTTGCGCTGTCTGGTCGGAACAACTCAGCTTATAAACAGACACCTGGAGCATTGTGGGATCCGTAATTACTGTGAAACAGAAGGTGAGAGAGAGAAAAGGTACACCGGCAGTGTACAGAGAGGGATGCAGGCAGAGTCTTAGGGCCTAATTTTTCATTCATGCGTACGTCTAAATCTGATCCTAAAGTGTGCGTACGACCATTTCTATGCGAATTTCTGGATTTATCAAAATAAAAGTAGGGGTACAGTACGATGAAATCTCACGACAGCTCTTGACTTTGCATACTTTTTTCCAGTGGCGAGGCAGCTACATTGCATGCATTGAACAGCGAGGGCACAATACTGAAAAAAATCTGATTTCGCCTTAAATAAATAGCTGGACATAAAAAGGGCAAAACAATGTCGAAGGCATTCTATTTGTGAAAATATTAAAAGCCTTTAATGCATCTGGACAATCATTTAAAACACACTTGCGGCACTAGAAGTACACTATGTAGCCTAATTGGCAAAATAATACCTGAATACGTTTATTTTTAATTAATAGATTTTTATTTAGACACCGCTATTAGTTGCTCATCACATGCCTAAATGGAATGAAGCATGAGCCGGTTAAAATGATTCAATCATGAAATAGCCTCTGTATAAGGATTTATTGGAGACAGCCATATGAAAATAATTACGCGTCACCAGTCATGTTGTATCAAAGACAGAAAAATGTAGCCTAACCTTTTTCTATTTTTTCTAAGAATGGGCGATTAAAGCTAGAGTACAAAACTTTAAAAAAAAATAACATTGGGGAACGGTCATGCTTAGTCATAGAAAGAACTGCTGTGAGAGAAATCCAGCACCATACACTGTGTTTATACCATCAGATCCTGCATTCTAAAAAGCGATTCGGCCCAAATTTTGGTTTTCAAAACAAAGTGGCGTACAAACCAATCGAAGAGATAGACTGGTTCACGTTCCGAACCAATCAACAATGAGATTTAACTTGTGTGTTCAACAGCTAGACATTTCACTAACAATGGCAGAGAAGCAACCCGATACACCGGCACTATTTCACGCAAACAAAAAGAAAACGGATTTGGATAAAGCTCGCTCAAATACTAGAGTAAACATAGGTGCTCATTTTAGAATGTGGCAAGATGTTCAGGAGCGGATTGGTTTAACCCGATCCATGTTGGCCCCCTGGTGGTAGTCGTATCCGTCCCAATTACAGTATTCATGTTTGTCTGACTACAAGTAAACCCCGTAAATTTTGACGCAGGATTGTTTAAAAGGGTCGCCACTTGCAAAAACCTCAGCCTGTCCAGTTGCACTGCAGGGAAATAAAATAGCAGGTACTATTAATAGCTCAAAGCGCTTATGACCCTCATCTTGCCACAGCCACAGACTGTAAAATTAATAAAATGCATTGTTTATACATGCTAAGAAAATCATGTTCAGATATAGAAACAATAATATATTTTTTAAATGTTGTATAAAAAAGCATTCAGTGTTTTCCCTTGCTTACTGTAGCCTACTATGTACAGTACCTAATGTACTTTCGGTTTAGTAGACACCAATTCTTTTCCCAAAATCTCTCATATAAATATGTTTATGACACCAAATATCATACCTGTGTATGTAGCTACAACTGTTTTATGATTATCCCTGAAGAGTTTATCTTGTTACATTTCACCAACGTCCCGTACAGTCGACATTTCCACAGCGACCACCTTTTGCACTTAGGGCTGAAATACGTTGCTGTTGTTATGTAAAAACACACATGCTTTTGTACATTTAAAAAAAAACGTATTTAAAAACATTAGGCTACGTACTTTACGTGTATTATATACATAATCTATGTGACAGCTTTGCCTTGCCTTATTTAATGAAGCAGGGTAATACTGGTAGCTTTGCTTTGCCTTATTTAATGAAGCAGGGTAATACTGGTAGCTTTGCTTTGCCTTATTTAATGAAGCAGGGTAACACTGGTAGCTTTGCCTTGCCTTAGTTAATGAAGTAGGGCAATACTGGTAGCTTTGCCTTGCCTTATTTAATGAAGCAGGGTAATACTGGTAGCTTTGCCTTGACTTATTTAATGAAGCAGGGTAATACTGGTAGCTTTGCTTTGCCTTATTTAATGAAGCAGGGTAATACTGGTAGCTTTGCTTTGCCTTATTTAATGAAGCAGGGTAATACTGGTAGCTTTGCTTTGCCTTATTTAATGAAGCAGGGTAATACTCGTAGCTTTGCTTTGCCTTATTTAATGAAGCAGGGTAAAACTGGTAGCTTTGCCTTGCCTTATTTAATGAAGCAGGGTAATACTGGTAGCTTTGCTTTGCCTTATTTAATGAAGCAGGGTAATACTGGTAGCTTTGCTTTGCCTTATTTAATGAAGCAGGGTAATACAACTTTGCTTTGCCTTATTTAATGAAGCAGGGAAATACTGGTAGCTTTGCCTTGCCTTATTTAATGAAGCAGGGTAATACAACTTTGCTTTGCCTTATTTAATGTAATACTGGTAGCTTTGCCTTGCCTTATTTAATGAAGCAGGGTAATACTGGTAGCTTTGCTTTGCCTTATTTAATGAAGCAGGGTAATACTGGTAGCTTTGCCTTGCCTTATTTAATGAAGCAGGGTAATACAACTTTGCTTTGCCTTATTTAATGTAATACTGGTAGCTTTGCCTTGCCTTATTTAATGAAGCAGGGTAATACTGGTAGCTTTGCTTTGCCTTATTTAATGAAGCAGGGTAATACTGGTAGCTTTGCCTTGCCTTATTTAATGAAGCAGGGTAATACAACTTTGCTTTGCCTTATTTAATGAAGCAGGGTAATACTGGTAGCTTTGCTTTGCCTTATTTAATGAAGCAGGGTAATACTGGTAGCTTTGCCTTGCCTTATTTAATGAAGCAGGGTAATACAACTTTGCTTTGCCTTATTTAATGAAGCAGGGAAATACTGGTAGCTTTGCCTTGCCTTATTTAATGTAATACTGGTAGCTTTGCTTTGCCTTATTTAATGAAGCAGGGAAATACTGGTAGCTTTGCCTTGCCTTATTTAATGTAATACTGGTAGCAGTATGTTCTCTGCTCAGCAGCCTTGTTAAGTCATTATCATAACAAGGAGACAAGGCCATCAGGTCTTACATGATGAATTTTAATGATTTTTTAAAAGGAAAATTACCTCATTACATGGGAAATTCCCTTCATTATTATACTTTTGCTGCTTCCATCTTTATCTTATTTATTTTTATGACGTCGGTTGATAAGAAGGCAGCATGTGTTGGGAGTTTGTTTTGTGAGTAATGCAAAGAAAGTGCCGTTTTCGACATACAGTACATATAAAATACAGCGCTACTCCCTTCAGATAGACCTTGTCTCTGTGCCCCTTTGCATAATTTTTCCCGTGATGCACTCGTTCTGAACTGTGATTGGCCAATCTCAGGTGACCGTGTTCAGGAAATTAAAGAAAAGTGGACGCATACTCTTCTCCTCAAGGCACTGTATGGCACACAACAACAGCAGCATGTTCAAGATGGCCGCCTAGTCTGGGTGTAAATATTTACCGCGCTGCCATCTCATCTGCTGCCTGAGGTGATGTGGGCGCCGCTGAACTCTCACTCAAGCGCTGATGGCCCGAACAGCTGTTTCCATCAGGAGGATCTACGCTCTCTACAGAAACGCCGTGTAGGGCCCGCGCTGAAGCAGTCAATGCACATCTCCGCTAGGTGGCTGCATGCACTGTGCCTTACAGATTGGCTCAATGCACAACCCATTCCCTGAGAAACTGATTTTTAACTGCCATTATATTTTATGTGTTTGCATGTATGTGTGCAAATATTTCTGAATATGCGATTCCTGAAAAAAACATGGCCACACACACACAGAAACACATACATGCACACAAACAGAATATGCACAAACACACGTGCACACAGAAACACACACATGCACACAGAAACACATATGCAAACACACACACACACACACACACACACACGCATGCAGAAACACACACGCACACACACACACACACACACACACACACACACACACACACACACACACACACACACACACACACACACACACACACACACACACACACACACACACACACACACTCCTCTTAGAGATGGTCAGTGCTGAATCTGCTCTCGAAGCCTGATTATGCATTCTTCCATAACACAGCCTTCAGTAGCTACTAATTTAGCAGCAGAAACCTCCCTGGGGCTTTTTTATGCTTTACTTGCTATATTAACTCATATAGATGATTCATCTCATATTTTTAAAGACATGGGACTCAGAACTCATGGCCGGGTCCTGCTGGGCCAGCGTTTGGGCCTCTCTGCCTCTCTCGTTGTGCCGGTTTTATGAGATGCAGGCCCGGAATACAGTTGCACACACACTGTGGTTTGCTCCAGGCACTACCCTCGTAGTGTCAGCCCAAATGGAAACTAATCCATCAACCCAAATACTCAGTGCCTACTACATGCCTGTCTATAAACGGGGGTGGGGGGGAGTGAGTGGAGTTCAGACTCACATAGATCTGAAGAGGGGAGAGCACATAATTTAACATGACACAGATATTTATGTTAAGCAAAGAAAAAAAAAAACATTTGAGCACAGCTGCGATATCCAAAATGAGGGCTTGTTTGTCTATTGGAGCGGCTTTGCATTCTCTGGAGTTCATCCTTACTTAGCTGGCAGAAAGCCCACACATACATACACTCACACACACACACACACACACACACACACACACACACACACACACACACACACACACACACACACACACACACACACACACACATACTCACATACACATGCATACACACTCTCATGCACACACACAATGGGGTGAGTGAGAGGTTCAGTTACACTTTCCAACCCCCCATCACACGAGTCTTTGATAGCACTTCGCTTTCTCATTAGGGTGTCAGCAGATCAAAGCTATTCCCATAAAACACGCATGCTCATTCAAATTTACCATGCGGAATAATATGATAAAGTGCCCACTGTACAGAAGTGTAATGTGGAGTGCACACAGTGTACAGGTTTTTTTATTTTAATTACAAACACAAAGAATATTAAAAACTATCATAATTAAATGCAGACGACTAACTTAATACCAAGAGAGAACTTAATTCTTGACAGAGTTGCAATTACATTATAAATACCATGTTATAGCTATGTAACAACATGACAACTATGCAAAATGTTGCTACACAATTTCTCTAATCATAGCAGTGACCCTTGAATGGCAAATCTCAATTTATCTTGGAAAAGAGTTCCAAATTCACACTATTCTTGCATTATTGTTTATGGATTATGTTTTCAATGTACTTGAGTCTTCGTCGTCTGGTGAATTTGGAAGGTGAACACAGGGTAAAAGAGTAATTGAACCAAATGAAATGGGAGTTTTTTTTATTCATAAGGTATGACATTTCCTAAAACCAACCTCCTTCTCATACACCACTAACATATACTTTGAATATGCATATATGTGCCCGAAACAGCTCAATGCTGTTATTATTCAGTCTTAACAGTTGATTCAGGACAGGCTTACCCAACCCTAACCTAAAAAAACCAATAAGGATCCAGGGTCAGCGCTTTGGGGCAGAATGTATCCACACATCTGAAACGCTGCCCTGACCTGCACGCAGGGTCAGAAGTGTTCCTCTCTGTGATGTGACCCCATCTGACTGGGCTCACACGGATGTAATGATGCTACTCATTTAGGCAGAAGGCGGTACGACTCCTCAGGGAATTCTCTATAGCTGCATTTCATTGATTTCCTTCAAAAGGTGGTGGCCACGTCTACATCTGATAAAGGAAAGAAGCACTCACATGGCACAATCATACAAAAAAAGTGGAAAGTTTATTTTTTTACATGTTACTTGGATGGACGACAAGTTTGAAAATGGAGAGAACAATAATGACAGTGTTTTACATTCAACCTACTGAACTGTAAATGCCCACGTTAAAACATACGGAAAACAAGTCACAGTCACAAATACACAAATGGCTTCTTATGTATTTACATTTTTAGTTCTGTGAAATGTTTAATTTCATTAAAAATAGGTGAATACTCAAACAACAGAGTAATAAATTCTGTTAATTACTCTCAATTCTGTTTTGTTTATTCATTTGTTCACTTGTTCATTTTAATATTAAATAACTAATCTCTATGGAATCCTAAAGAAGACAAAAGTCACTAATAGGTTATCTGGATTGTAAAAAATAAAAAAGCTTTTAATCATTTTCTTAAAGAGATAGTTCGGAATTTTGGACATAATGTCTCAATTATGACTTACCCATGATGTAGTTGATTGATGGAAACCATTTTCAGCTAATTCCATGCTGTCCCTTCTTTTGGACATACACACATTGCCAATGCTAGCGCAACTCTAAGGTTACCGGTAGCATCCACTACCAAACGCACTTAAACACTCCACAGTGCACCCAAAGCAAATACAATACGACGACAGTCTATCTGGGTTATTTTGAGTGTTTATACCATCATTTTTGAAGTCAAACTATCGTTGAATGCTTTACTTTGTGCTGACCTATATCCTCTGTGGAAGTACGGCGGCGGAGCGAACGTGGCCATTGCAACTTTTTGCTCTTCTTTGTTGTTGTAGTCGACCAGTGCCGGCAATACATTCACAGGTAACGTAAAGTATTGCTCCCCAGATAGACTGTCGTCATATTTTATTTGCTTTGGGTGCACTGAGGAGTGTTTAAGTGCGTTTGGTAGTGGATGCTACCTTAGAGTTGCGCTAGCATTAGCAATGTGTGTATGTCCAAAAGAAGGGACAGCATGGAATTAGCTGAAAATGGTTTCCATCAATCAATTACATCATGGGTAAGTCGTAATTGAGACATTATGTCCAAAATTCCGAACTATCCTTTTAACCTCCAATCAGTCGATAAAATAAATAAAAAAATAATTTATTTTACTCTCCCATTTATCATTTACTGCCTCTTTTTATTTTTCAACTCTTCACTTTTCCTATTTTCACGGTCCTAGCATGCGTTTAATCATTTATCTATTTCCTCGCCACATTTACTATTCTCCTCACCACATTTTCTATTTTCCTCATCTCTTATATGATAATGAGAAAGGCGTGTCTAAAATTTGCTTTCTTCCTGTCGTTCCCTTCCCTTGCTTCAATGTGAATTCCCTTGAATCAAGGGAAGGGTACGACAGGAAGAAAGAATTAAATTTGGATCCGAATGCAGCCCTGGGAAACGAGGGAAATTTACTTCCGGAACTGAACTCAGCGAAAGTGAGGCCACACATCGGCTCACACGGCTCAGGCATTGTAGACACGCCCTTCTCATTATCATATAAGCGGTAATGTGGTGAGGTGAACAGTAAATGTGAGGAAAATGTTGCATGGGGAAAATTGGAAATAGATAAATGATTAAACGCATGCTAGGACCGTGAAAATAGGAAAAGTGAAGAGTTGAAAAGTAAAAAGAGGCAGTAAATGATAAATATTTAATTTATTTTATTGACTGATTGGAGGCTAAGTAAATGATTAAAAGGTGTTTTACAATCCAGATAACCTATTAGTGACTTTTGTCGGATTCCATAAATCTCACGTCGACAATGTCCTGTTGTTTAGGACCTCTGTGCATTCTCAACAGCTCAGAATGAGGGAGCCATGCCCTACCAAGCCCTCTGTGTTTTGCGAATACTGAAAGCCTTCTTATTCATGCAAATGACCTGGCAGGTGTGGGGAGAAATGAAGAGGAGCTGGGGGTCTCCCTAGGACAGGAATGAGGAGGGGGGCAGGGACGGGGGCATGCGGACCGGGCGGACAGCGGAGGACAGGGCTCTGCTCTCTCTCCTCCTCAGGTAGAGGGCATCAGAACCCGCTAAATCACTCCGCACGGCCACTGGCGGAGGTGACTCGTAACCGCCAACCGCTCTTATCAAGTTCAGTTTACAGAATTATCGCGTTTGCGGGACGTAGAAATAGACACGTTCTTGCAGAGCCGTCATTTTGATCACGCGGTGGTGAAACGCGCCGTTTTCGCGCGTCGTCTGCTTGGCCTAGCTCTTTGTAAATAGCGCTGTACACTCATGATTAATGAATAAAACAGCAATAAAGAACCCTCCTGTCAGACAGTCCTGTGGACCAGACAGATCCAGTTCTAGATTTATTTTGGGCTGCACTGTCTGACTTTAACAGACTTCAGGGACACGAAGGAAGTACAAGCGCCTTTCTTTAGCGTCAAGCGTACAAGCGTAATTTTTTAACGTTTTTCAATTGCAGGTGTCACTTTATTTATTGTCATAACTTTCAAGTGTTGTTCCATTGGTTTGTTTTTTGTTATTTTTCCCCCCACATAAACAGACTTTGTGAAGCATCCCATACAAAGACACTGCTCTTTAAAGACAGAAAGATTGGGACAAGGGAAGATCTGCTTCACCATAGGACGGTATTATGTGTAAGAGAGAACTGGAATACACCCCGAAGACAGGATTGATTTATGAGTCTCCCTCCCCCTCCAGGGCTATTGATCGGTCGCGAGTCACGTTGCTTCTTATTGCCATCATTGATTAGGTAGTATTTTAGGATGGACGGCTGGGGCATCACACACTGTTTCAGTGTGTGATACCCCTGACACACACGTGTGTGTGTGTGTGTGTGTGTGTGGGTGGGTTTGTGTTTGTGGGTGTGAGTCTATCTATGTGTGTGTACCGGTGATGGTGCATGGGGGATAGATTCTGCCAAGCTTTAATAATTTTTTGGGGGGTGAAATATGAAATATAAAGAGAAAGTTAAAATTGGCCTAAAAGCTGACTTGGCACAAGATGAGTAGTTCTTCTGGCTCCGACCAATCGCATGAATTTAGAAATGAAATAAGGGCACTTTGCTGCAGGGGAAATTCTTCCCTTGATCAAAAGTGCAGACAATGGAGTTTTGGAGTAAATGTCACTTTACCATCGTGGGACGGCGCTTGCAATATTATCGGCCCGTGTGGATTCACCCGTGAATACCAGCGGGCTCAGCAATAGCCGCCCCCTGTGCATTCCTCGCCTAATTGTTGGATAATGAGGCGAGAGCGCGGCCTCAGAGAGCCACTCACGGGCAGCTGGGCCCGTCCTGCGTCCGTCGCTTCCCCCAGTCGGGCGCGCGACTCTGAGCGGGTGACAGGTGTACCAGGTGAACCCATTATCCGCACAGCCGGCCCGCTGGGTCCACCTGCTCCCTTCTCTCTCCGCCAGGTGACCTGACGGGTCTGTTCGCTGCTGGGGGAGGTATTTAGTACCTCAGGAGTAGTGGGTCCCGTCAGCACCTGCACAACACTAACCCCCCCCCCCCCCCGCCTCCTCCCCAAGGCTGCCGCAGGAAACTTCCGTCCTAAAGAGTAGACGTTCACACACACCTTTCGAAATTTAGCTGCATCCAGCATAACGCATGTAAGCGCGCAAAAACAAACACAGACTCAGCCGCGTACGCATTACTACACCCCTCTAAACAAACACAGACTCAGCCACGTATGCATTACTACACCCCTCTAAACAAACACAGACTCAGCCACGTACGCATTACAACACCCCTCTAAACAAACACAGACTCAGCCACGTATGCATTACAACACCCCTCTAAACAAACACAGACTCAGCCACGTACGCATTACTACACCCCTCTAAACAAACACAGACTCAGCCACGTACGCATTACCACACCCCTCTAAATAAACACAGACTCAGCCACGTACGCATTATCACACCCCTCTAAACAAACACAGACTCAGCCACGTACGCATTACCACACCCCTCTAAACAAACACAGACTTGGCCACGTACGCATTACCACACCCCTCTAAACAAACACAGACTCGGCCACGTACGCATTACCACACCCCTCTAAACAAACACAGACTCGGCCACGTACGCATTACCACACCCCTCTAAACAAACACAGACTCAGCCACGTATGCATTACTACACCCCTCTAAACAAACACAGACTCAGCCACGTACGCATTACCACACCCCTCTAAACAAACACAGACTCGGCCACGTACGCATTACCACACCCCTCTAAACAAACACAGACTCGGCCACGTACGCATTACCACACCCCTCTAAACAAACACAGACTCAGCCACGTACGCATTACCACACCCCTCTAAACAAACACAGACTCGGCCACGTACGCATTACCACACCCCTCTAAACAAACACAGACTCAGCCACGTATGCATTACTACACCCCTCTAAACAAACACAGACTCAGCCACGTACGCATTACCACACCCCTCTAAACAAACACAGACTCGGCCACGTACGCATTACCACACCCCTCTAAACAAACACAGACTCAGCCACGTACGCATTACCACACCCCTCTAAACAAACACAGACTCAGCCACGTACGCATTACCACACCCCTCTAAACAAACACAGACTCAGCCACGTACGCATTACCACACACCTCTAAACAAACACAGACTCAGCCACGTACGCATTACCACACCCCTCTAAACAAACACAGACTCAGCCACGTACGCATTACCACACCCCTCTAAACAAACACAGACTCGGCCACGTACGCATTACCACACCCCTCTAAACAAACACAGACTCGGCCACGTACGCATTACCACACCCCTCTAAACAAACACAGACTCGGCCACGTACGCATTACCACACCCCTCTAAACAAACACAGACTCGGCCACGTACGCATTACCACACCCCTCTAAACAAACACAGACTCAGCCACGTACGCATTACCACACCCCTCTAAACAAACACAGACTCGGCCACGTACGCATTACCACACACCTCTAAACAAACACAGACTCGGCCACGTACGCATTACTACACCCCTCCTTTGCTGATGCCTCTCATTGGATTTAATTTATGGGTAACACCACCAACAATACAAGCTTTTTATTGTTAGGATCCAGTACGGAGAAAAGGGACAGAAAGATTTCCCGCACATGGGAGTCCAGGTGGGGACAGCAGATAGCTAATGTAGAGTAATGCTCCAGTGGTGAGCTGTGCATGTCGAGCACATGGCCCAGACTAATGTAATATCCCCAAGCAGTGTTGGCAGCCTTCAACAACTCTTGTGGACAGACACAATGTGCTGAAAACTAAATCTCTGTACTGTTTTTTTTTGGATGAAGCGAGACCAGCAGATCCCCTTAAATAAAAAATAAATCATTGTGTGTGAATATGTTTTTTTTAATACATTACATTTAAACAGGAGAAGTTGAGTGCTAAGTGAGCCTATATGAGGCTATACAAGGAAAGGGAAAGGATGGTGAATTTTGTAGGATTTGCTCAGATGGGGAACCCCCAGCGCATCACCGCTCTGTCTGGGGGGGCCTCTCAGTGGCCACAAAATGTATGGCAGCCAATCATTTTCTCTCAGCAAGATACACAACAGCACAGATTTACTCTACAAGAGCACACCCCTCGGTTCAGAGAGGAAAAACAGCCCAATTCAGTTTGGAAAGGGGGGGGGGGGGGGGGGGGGGGGGGGGGCAGTAGATGGAACCATTAGAATATCGCAGAAACACTGGGAATTATCCGGCATCCTAGTAAGATCTGGGAACTGACATGGAAAATACTTATTAGATCCGAAAACACGGAGAAGCCTTAAGGAAGAGGGAAAAGCGCCATTTGAGGAATATTTCTGCTTCACACGAGCTTCAGATAGAGTTGCCATGGTGACGGGCAAATCTCCCGAGCGTCGTCATCACTCTAGCTCCTCCCGCGAATGCTGGGTTAAAAATAGACACAAGCAGAGAACAAAGAGCTATTTAAGAAGAAAAAAAATGGGCAGAAAAAAAGATGGAGAAAAGGGGAGCACAGATATGTGCCTGGGACATATGTGGGACTGTGAGGGGCTTCCCTCCCCTCTCTCCCCTCTATAGAATAGAGACTGACGGTGGCCAGTTTTTCAGCAGGAAATCCCCCCCCCCTCTATAGAATAGAGACTGACAGTGGCCAGTTTGCAGCAGGAAACCCCCCCCCCCCCCCCCCCCCCACTCTATAGAATAGAGACTGACGGTGGCTAGTTTGCAGCAGGAAATCCCCCCCGCTGTATAGAATAGAGACTGACAGTGGCCAGTTTGCAGAAGGAAACCTCTCCCCTCTACAGAATAGAGACTGACGGTGGCCAGTTTGCAGCAGGAAATCCCCCCCGCTCTATAGAATAGGGACTGACGGTGGCCAGTTTTTCAGCAGGAAATCCTCCCCCCCTCTATAGAATAGAGACTGACAGTGGCCAGTTTGCAGCAGGAAATCCCCTCCCCTCTATAGAATAGAGACTGACAGTGGCCAGTTTACAGCAGGAAATCCCCCCCGCTCTATAGAATAGAGACTGACAGTGGCCAGTTTACAGCAGGAAATCCCCCCCGCTCTACAGAATAGAGACTGACGGTGGCCAGTTTGCAGAAGGAAACCCCTCCCCTCTACAGAATAAAGACTGGCAGTGGCCAGTTTGCAGAAGGAAACCCCTCCCCTCTACAGAATAGAGACTGACTGTGGCCAGTTTGCAGAAGGAACCCCTCCCCAGTTTGCAGAAGGAAATCCCTTGATTAGCCCCTCCATTTTAAAAGCAACAGAGCACCTGTCTGGCCTCTGGACTTTAGCTCTTTATGTGTACAGTGATGTATTTATTGGTTGCAGTGTACATACATGGTCCCTGAATGTATTCACCCATCACACATAAGGACTAATGAAAACTGCATATGTAACTTATGGAATCATATGAGGGTGGGCATCTGAAAATGCACATGTGTATTGTGTGTATGTGTAGTATATACTAAGGGTACTATATGGATGTGTGTGTGTTTGTGTATGTGTGTATGCTTGTGTGTATGTGTGTGTTTGTACATATGTGAGTATGTGTGTGTCTGTGGTGTGTGTGTGTGTGTGTACGTACGTACGTACGTACGTACGTACGTACGTACGTACGTACGTACGTACGTATGTGTGTATGTGTGTGTTTGTACATATGTGAGTATGTGTGTGTGTGTGTGTGTCTGTGGTGTGTGTGCGCGTGCGTATGTGTGTGTACATATGTGAGTGTATGTGTGTATGCTTGTGCATATACATATGTGAGTGTGTGTGTGTGTGTGTGTGTGTGTGCTAGTGCATATACATATGTGAGTGTCTGTGTCTGTGGGGTGTGTGTGTGCGTGTGTGTGTGTGTGTGCTTGTGCATATACATATGTGAGTGTCTGTGGTGTGTGTGTGTGTGTGTGTGTGTTTGCTGTGTGTGTGCATGCGTGTGTGTGTGTGTGTGTGTGTATGCTTGTGCGTATAAATATGTGAGTGTGTGTCTGTGGTGTGTGTGCATGCGCGCGTGTGTGTGTGTGTGTGTGTGCTTGTGCATATACATATGTGAGTGTGTGTGTGTCTGTGGTGTGTGTGCATGCGTGTGTGTGTGTGTGTGCTTGTGCATATACATATGTGAGTGTGTGTGTGTGTGTGTTTGCTGTGTGTGTGTGTGTGTGTGTGTGTGTGAGTGCGCGTGTGTGTGTGTGTGTGTGTGTGTGAGTGTGTGTGTGTGTGTGTGTGTGTGTGTGTGTGAGTGTGTGTGTGCGAGTGTGTATATGGGAGGGGAGGTAGTGTTGCTCAGAGGCACATAGAGTAGCAGCAGCAGGGCCAGTTGAGGAGACACTCAAACTCTTCTGCTGTTTCCACCCATCTCCCCCCGCCTGTTCCTGGGGTTTCACAGCTTACTGACCGCCACACAAGACGCCACTCACAGCTTTGTCGACGCCCACCCAGTGGCGCCACAACCTAACATGACTGCAGAGCACTGCTAATGGCCATGAGAGCGCAGCTGGCATGAGGTCAGTGATCAAATACATTTTACTTTATTTTAACTGTTTTTGTGCAACATAAAGAACAAGCATAAATGTAAAAAATCTGCTTCTCTAGAAACATCGGATTGGCTTGAAATTTCAGTATATGGAAGAAAACAACTACAGCTGAGTAGCTTTCAAACGTGTGGAGCCTTTTGGATTGCAATCACGTTTACACTGACAACAGCATCATCAAGATGCCAGTAGTGGATATAGCAGAAGTTAATTCAAATGTAGGCTAGGTAGGCTACATTACACGTGCAAAGTGTATTAATGTGAAGATAATCGTCCCATGAACACTCTGAATACGAACTTGCCGCGTGTTTGTCGGCTATGTTTTTAATAAATTGTGGATTCACCAGCAGAAAGCTAACCAGTAGCTAACCAGTCCATCTTCCACCTTGCTATGGTTTTAAAAGTCTTAGAACTAAAAGTTACATTCGGCGGGGGACTGTTTCACTCGGACTTTAATTTTGATCTGGCTCTGGAGGTGGTGGTGTTGTTGTTGTTTTTTTTATTAAGCACACAAATGCTACTAGCTGGCAGTGGCTGTCACTCTCTGTGCACGATAAGTACGGAAGGCCCTGTTCCGGCCAGCTTCAAGTCGCATTTTACAAGTACAGGCCAAAATATTGTAAGTGAAGCATTTCATTTATGTGGGAATTTCTTTGCCCTTGTCATCCAATTTTGGAGGGCAATTATTATATATTTTTTTACAGCCATTTTGCCCAGAGCCCCTGTTCATTTCCAACCCTGCTATATATACACAACTGTGTGTGTGTGTGTGTGTGTGTGTGTGTGTGTGTGTGTGTGTGTGTGTGTGTGTGTGTGTGTGTGTGTGTGTGTGTGTGTGTTTTTGTGTGTAAATCTATCCTTGTACATTTATGATTATTATTTATTATTGACTTTGTGCATGTTTATAGTAATGTTTAACCAAAATGTATGTACTATAGTATCATCCAACTTTATTTTGTTATTGCGTGCTTGTAGCAGTTTGAGCAGAATTCACTGCAATAGCAGCTGCATTAGTCCCTTGTGAATGGGTCTTTTAAGTCTTTCTTTGTTTCATAAAAAATTGCTAAATTAAAAGTGACACTGGCATTGTTTAAACACTTATTACTGTATAGTGTTCACCTCACCTGCAAGAATGACTTATCCCTGATCTATAGTGGAGGATGCATTAATTATGACTGGCCTCACTTTTTTAATTTTTTTACATGAACATGCATTTGTTTTTCTGGGGCTGTATCCGATGGGCTATTGTCCTTTCTGTCATTTTTATCAGCCATCATTCCTGTGTACATGCCAGGCACCCAGTTATAATGAGTATATCCTTAAGCGCGAACGGCACCTAACTTACTGAGCAGCACCACCTGCTGGTGGTTTTACCAACTGACATGTCTGCTCAAAATCACCGGCCGAAATGAAACTTTGCTTCTTTACCCCTTGTGATCTTCAGAGACTCTCTCCTGTCTGTCACTTTTTTTGTTTCATATTCCCCTCACAGAATGAGATTAATCTGCAGGGTTTTCTGCATAACCTGTGCCAGAGCATTGCGAAGAGCAGTCTGCTCCTAATTTCGGCCTTGCCCAAGGCCAGCCGTCTGACTCCCACTCCTCGTAAAGAGGATGAAACTGCACGAGCCTTCACTCTGGCTCTTGCATAGGCCGTCCTTCTGTGGATGTAAACAGCACAGGGCTGTAGTGGGACATCTTAAAGGAATCCAGAACCAGATTGTACATAATTTGGCAGAGTGTTATTTTCAGAAGGATACTGACGTAGCCGTTCCTTACAGAAATCAGCCAAGCCAATGTAGGGGGAAAAAATTAAATTTTGGCCTTTTTAATGTTCACTTTACTGTGAAAACATAGAAAAACACAATGTTCATTTAGCATAGCAGCAAATAAATGAACAAAAACAAAAGCATACAAAAGTGGTTTTTACATTTAAATAAAACAATAATCAATATCGCTGCAAGCAGCAAACACAAAAACATGAATCAGTCATATGACCAAGTGACTAATTTACACCACCATCTGACATAAACATTTAAACTGTTGCAAAGACTAAATAACCAAATGTATCATATTGTCAGATTCAGCAGTTATCTATTTAGATCTTTGAACCTTGCTAGATCTGATTTGTATATTCTATGCCAATGCCCTAAATTGATGTGCGGCCATATTTTTTCACATAGCAATTTTGTTTGAATAAGTGTATCCAGTTTGGACAGATAAATCATAATTATAAGCCTGTCCGTCATTGCAGTGTGTTCAGGCAGAATTAGCATGCAAGTGAAATGTAGGCGTCTGCCCTGCAATCCCCCAACTGCACTGTGCAGGTATTGCACCAGAGTACAGGAACCACACCAGAGCGCAGGTATTGCACCAGAGCACAGGAACAGCAACACCTCAGAGCGCAGGTATTGCACCAGAGCACAGGAACAGCAACAGACCAGAGCGCAGGTATTGCACCAGAGCACAGGAACAGCAACACACCAGAGCGAAGGTATTGCACCAGAGCACAGGAACCACACCAGAGTGCAGATACTGCACCAGAGCACAGGTACTGCACTAGAGCACAGGAACCACACCAGAGTGCTGGTATTGCACCAGAGCACAGGTACTGCACTAGAGCACAGGAACCACACCAGAGTGCTGGTATTGCACCAGAGCACAGGTACTGCACTAGAGCACAGGAACCACACCATAGCACAGGAACCACACCAGAGTGCAGGTATTGCACCAGAGTGCAGGAACCACACCAGAGTGCAGGTATTGCACCAGAGTGAAGGTTTTGCACCTTTGACTTTCTTTTTTTAAAATTATTTTTAATTTCAAATTTTTTAAATACAAATTGGATGCCCAACTTGGGGCTGAGCATGTTCAATTCCCACCCTAATTTGAAATGCCCAACTGTCTACAACCACAGTCATGTTCACCGAATCGGGAAAGTGTAGACATCGACGGTTCTCCTCTTAAGCACGTGGTGTCACGAGCAGCTTCTTTTCACACCGCAGAGTACAGCTAAGCTTGCATAATGTGGAGTCAGAGGTAGACGTTTCATATGCAGCTTTAATATGCAGACTACAGGCACCCAATCGACCAACTAGGTCATTAGATAGCAATATAAAATGCAGTCCCATAACCGACTGAACCCTTCCGTACCCTGAATGGGCAACACAACCTCCAATTTTGCGTCGCCCTATAGAGCTACCGACCACAGTCAGCATTGGGACGGTCCAGATTCCATCTGAGACCGTGGGGCTCATCTCTGCACCACAGCGTAATGACATAAGGACCCAATGTTCAAAACAGCACAACGTCACTTGAAGCAGAATCATTAGTCTATATTAAGAGGCACACACTCTAGTTACGGGAACTGTTCACTGCCTTCGTCCTTATGTTATGCCAGCCCATTTCTCCGGAGGTTCAGCAGGAATCTTCAGTAATTAGGGTTAATTTCAGTAATTAGGGTTAATTATGTCTGGTGACGTCACATGGTGCTGCAATGGCGACATGTAGTCCAGCTGTCTCTTGTGTTCGTGTTTGTTAATTTGAATGTATTTTGTTGTGTCTTTTGTTTTTTTCATTCGTTGTGTGTCTGTTGTGGGACGGGGAAGCGGGCTGGAGATTGTTCAGGGCACTCATGCTGCTCGTTTTGATAATATTGATGAATTGTATATTCAGGATAATTTTGTTTGTGGTCGTCACCATGGAGACGCATTCACAACATATGCTCGGGAATGTCTGTTGGATCTGCAGCTACGAAGTTTACCATCGTTCTTCACCCGAGTTGAAGATGTATGTTTGACATTTTGTATGTTGTGGGTCTGCCCCACTGTCTATGTCTTTTTTTGTTGTTGCTGGGGCTACAACTGAAGTTCCCTAGCAGGAAAATAAAAGTTATTGTATTCTATTCTATTAATTACCATCTTTCAGTTTTGTTAAATGTGACGTGAATTAATCTCCTATTTAGATATATTTGACTTTTTTTTAAGTCCCAGATTTAGAATAAATATGTGCCTACAACTTTATATTTATTTTCATGTAATGGGGCAGTCACACTTGCAGAAAATTGTGCGAATATTTGCTTCGCGTTTCGCTTTTTTCAGCAATACAGGATATGATGTCATAGTTTGGGCACTGAGTTTGAGAGAGTAGTAGCCATTTTTACGATACCACTCGGCTGCTAAATTAAACAAAATTTTCTTTGATGAGTTTAAATTAATTTCTAGGAACAGTTAACAAACATTTCTGTAGATGTTTAAAAGTTAACTGACGATTCCAGCTAATAGTTTTTTTCATAGATAGAATTTGCGCATCACAGTCGAATGGTAGCTAGGTGGCTAGCTACCATTCGGCTGTGATACATTGAATGCTAACGTTAGTTAGGAATGAACTGTTCTCAGCTAGTATCATCAGCAAACTTTAAAACCGCTAATTAACATTACAGAAATGTAAGTCCCATTTGGCAGCTGACTGCAAACCAAGCTGGCTGTGTTTTATTTTGTTTCTGTAGTCGTGTAGTTATTGTACAGCATCGAATGCTGGGACACATCCTCCATTTTTAATTTTGGCGAGGTATTAGAAGCATTTCTATTAGCTGATACCAGAGATTTTCTGGAGGGTGTCTACTGATACTGCGAATTTGCTTCGCAGCTGGAAATTATGCCGTTTATTCGCCCTTCGCACGGTTTTGAATGGAAGTGAATGGTAGGCGAAGCAAATATTCACACAATTTTCTGCAAGTGTGACCGCCCCATAAGTCAGATTTCAGATGACAAATTATAAATATACAATTATGCAATAGATCACGAGAGGGAGTCATAGGAGGGAGTGCGTTATTGGAAGTATAATCACTGCTGTGACGTCGCAGCAATGAGACCGAGGTCATGAATGTGAGATTCCCAGCTGGCGAGCTAGCTAATTAGGAACATCCTGCGGCAGCTCCATGACGGGATGCAAGCCTGTGTGAGCATCGGTGGCCAAAAATCCCCATTCTTCCGTGTGGATGTGGGGGTCAAGCAAGGGTGCGTTTTAGCCCCAACTATTTTTAACATGTTCCTCTCCACCGTCACCTCTCTCACAAATTCTTGGATCCCACAGATGGGGTACAGATACAGTACAGACTGGATGGAAACCTTTTTAATATCCGGCGCCTTCAACCCACCACTAAAACCACCACCCAACACATCCCAGAGCTACAGTACGCTGATGACTGTGCTCTCCTCGCCCACTCACCAGAATCCCTACAGCGTGCACTAAATGTGGTTGCTTCCATATATACCGCCATTGGTCTCCAGATCAACATCAAGAAAACGCAGATAGTCGTGCAAGAGTTCGTCCCCCAACCTACTTTCACCCTTGATAGCCACCCACTTGCCATTGTCCCACATTTCACCTACCTCTGCAGCATCCTGTCCCCCTCCTGCAACATCGACGACGACACCCAGGTTCGCATTGGTCTGGCCCTTGTTGCCTTTGGCAGGCTGAAGTCCAGGGTCTTCCAGAACCGGTACCTAACCATCTCCACCAAAGCAGCTGTGTACATGGCAGTCTGCCTCTCCACACTGCTTTACGGTTCGGAAGCCTGGACTCTAGAGGCCTTCCATATCCGCTGCCTCCAAAGGATCCTGGGTGTGTCCTGGGCAGACAGGGCCACAGGGCCACATGACCATGCACAGGTGACATACACCCCAATAATCCACCAAATTAATTTGGAGCAACATCATCATCGACATCAATGGACTGCCATAAGCAAGTAAGTACAGAAATCCTGGGAGCTGCGCTGGAGAGAAGACTCACGCTGTTGCCTGGCAGGAGGATAAATACCCTGTCTCCGGCTGCATCAAGAGAGTTCGAGCAACCTGATGCTAGCGATCACCATGACCATCACAACGCTGCACCACTACTGAGTTTTGAGCTAACTTCGGTTATTAACAGACTACAGTAGATAGCCCGTGACTGGACTGATTGCTGCTGAATGATATCTAAGCTGCATTTTCGCTAGACCAGGGAGAGAAGACCCTTGCCATCTGGACGAGGGTCTGCCTCTATGGAAAAAGAATATGCTGCAGTATATTGAAAATATATCAAAATTATCTTCACAATATATTTAAAATATACTGCAGTATACTACATTTCCATATGGGTGACTTTGGACACTTGCTGCCTGCCGAGAGCTTGCAGCCTGTGTATCTGTAAATATTGTTGAACCGTCATATATGTTAGTTTCTACCATAATTAGTTTCTACCATATGTGTTTGCATATTAAACATTTTGTCTTTTAAATCACTTTACGCTTGACTGGATTTGTCTTTCAGGTTGTGGTTTGTGTTTAAATGGCTTAGTGCTACCTTCACTACTGTACACCTGGTTATTGCAACACAGGTGGATTTTGGGACGTAACAGGCACAAGTCGCGATATAACCACAAGAAAAATAAAAGTTTAATTTACGAGATACACAATGCTGTATTACAGCATATACAACAATAACAGAGAGGAGAACATTTTGGAATGACATCACATAGCCTACAAAATGAATTTATGAACAGTAGCCTATAGGATGTAAAGAAAATATTGTGTGATTTTAGAAAAACTTTCCTCCAACATAATGCGGGAAAATGACACAGGTGGTGGTCCAACTAAAGAAAGGCCGGTATGCAAAATGAGCAAGTCGTGGAGTGGGAGGAATAGACACGGGTGAACTTGTGATGGAAGAAGACCACAGAGCGTCAGAAGGTAACTGCATTCCCAATTCATTATACTGTAAGCCCTAGTGAATGCATATAGACACAACAATTGTTTAAATTCAGAAGTACATTTTTATACTAACTGCTAGCTGATGACTTCAGTAGAAGTCTTGCGTCCTTTCAATAAAACAAATATAATGTCATATTAGCCTATATCTGGAAGTGAGAAGTGATTAGTAGATACATGTTTGAAACATGTTTTAAATCCTGTCTCCTTTCGAGTGCTATGCATTACAGAATGCATTCTCCTACAGCCCGACACCCTTCTCGGTGTGTGAGCTATAGGCTATATCAGCACAGACAAATTACGCCTGCTTTCAGGAGATCTAAAAATTCTCACGCAAAGGGGAGAGTCGCTATTAATGCTTGTTTTAGTAAATCCGACGGAATACTTAATTGGCCTAATTTACACAATCTCCACCCTGTTTTAGTGCTTTCACTCCGGGGGCCACATGTATAAAACTCTGAGTAAAAGAATGCATGAAAGACGCTCAGGGTGAAAGTCAGAAATCTGCTTACGCAAAGTTTTGCATTTTCTACCTCTGCCTTTCTGTCACGGTGTCGCCATATCACATGGACTCCAAATTTTGCGTACGTATGGTGTCCTTCGTGTGCAGAGGTACGCAGATTCTCACAGCAGGTGTTATATTATACATCTGAATTTCTGAATGTTTGTCCATTGTTAACACAATATATAAACTGAAGCAAACTGGAGCTTGCGGAGTGGTAAAGTCTTAATAGTGCTCATCACTCTAATTAAATTACGTCCGCTTCCCCTCCTCGCTCGCTCCCGCTCACATACTCTGCCCCACCCGCCTTTGAGCATCAGATGCACTCCATCGCCCCGGTATGCAGGCCAACCTGCATGCTCCAGAACAATATCCGCCGTGCCTTCTCAAATGTTCCCCACTGGCTGCATACAGGTATCAGGGCTGAGCTAGGCTTGCCTAGTCTTGTTCTTAAATCTCAGACAAAAAGCTCAACTTTAGAAATGGCACCCCATATTTACCTGTGTTACCTCACTGTTCTACCCAGTGAAATAGGGAGCCATGGGAAGCCACAATATAGTTCCCTACAATTGAAATCAACTTTAAAAGGAGGCATGTTAAATCATTGTTGGATTTTATTTCAAATAATTATTTGGGATGTGAATACTAACTTGTAACCAATATTGTTTTGGAAAAAGAAAATATTACTTATTTAACCATTTTTTTATTAGTGCAATTATATTAGTAAAAAGAAGATAATTTCACTGTCTTTTGAGCATACAATATAGCTCACTTATTCACACATATCTTCATCAAAGGTGTGAATAATTTTGGAGGGTGCTGTATATTTTACTGCTGAGTTATAATGACAAGGATGTAAAACAAAGCATGGCTCATGAAACTAATTTCATGCATATTGAAACATCTCCAGTGAAAAGCCCTATGGTAAAACAAAAGTGCCACTGCATCTCCAGTGAAAAGCCCTATGGTAAAACAAAAGTTCCACTGCATCTCCAGTGAAAAGCCCTATGGTAAAACAAAAGTTCCACTGCATCTCCAGTGAAAAGCCCTATGGTAAAACTAAAGTGCCACTGCATCTCCAGTGAAAAGCCCTATGGTAAAACAAAAGTGCCACTGTATCTCCAGTGAAAAGCCCTATGGTAAAACAAAAGTGCCACTGCATCTCCAGTGAAAAGCCCTATGGTAAAACTAAAGTGCCACTGCATCTCCAGTGAAAAGCCCTATGGTAAAACTAAAGTGCCACTGGTGACTGTAGTAATTAAAGGAATTAAAAAAAAAATTGACTGCAGGTTCCACCGATGACTAAAAACAGAAAAAAAATCTGCTTCTAGGATAGTTTCATGCTCCTTATTTGGACACTAAAGAAAATAAGGAATGACTTTTAAATTATTTTTCTACTCAGAAGTGGTTTTAAGAGATGGGTGTGAAACAGAGGCGCTAAAGTCCACTCAAGTCCACTTCTTAGAAAATCAGAAACTACAAGAAACACTATCGCTACAACATTATCGTAACATGATCACTTTGCCAGTCTGTTTTGACATTGTGGCCGTGTATAAGCAAATAAACATTTGTCCTAACTTTCCATATCATTATTATTATTTGTTTTTTACAAAAACAAGTGTTGAGTTCATTTTTGTGACTGCTGAACTGATTTGCCAACTGTTTGTGAAGAAAATAATTAGCATTTAATTGTAAGTGAAAGTTAAGGGCATATGTTGACTTCATACAGGCACATGACTCTGACTTCACAATGCAAAAGAAACAAAATAATCACACTGGCAAGCAGTACAGCTTTCGGACTGGAATGCAACTTTTGATTGACAACTGAATTCTATGTGAAATCTATATCTATTACGTACTGCAGCAAACACATTGTTAAAACAATTAACATTTTCACTTCCAACAGTTCAGTATTTTTTCTGAAGGCCTTCGCAGTGGCTGTTAAACTAACACAGTGAATTAGATTACACAGAAACTTTGAACGGTTTTGTCCTGTGACTAATTGTGTTATTTGCATTCTGTTTCTATTTGCTAAATTGTCCACAGCACAACACTTTAAGCGCTGGGCCTCCAGGTTTATAACCCATTTATATTGGATTCTCACATAAAGACAACATAAAGGTGCATTGTTGAAATTTTTTTTGAAGGAATTACATTTTTTAAAGAAATCAATAATAAAATTTTAAATAATTTAAATAAAATACCAGAAAAAAATAAATAAATAAAAGATCTTCTGTCTCACAGGTTATATATCAAAAAGAGTCAAACAAGTAACTCCCAACAGCTGGGATGAAGTACAGCAAGGCTAATTGAAAATATTACTCATGTATCAATGAATACATAAAGTTTTTATTTTATTTTTTTTATTTTTAAACCACACACTTTCAACATGTGCAAATCAAGACAATGCATGCAAGGTCAGCCATAATGGATTTATGGTTTATTTTCTGCCCTCAAACCACTGCTTTACTCTTTTGGAGTAGTGGATGAATACAAATTAACATATGTAGCTTTCTCAAGGAAAGATAAATGTTTGTTCAGAAGAGCATGTACTTGTATTTTCCTTTAAATGTGCTTTACGTGATGGAAGTCCTGGTCCCTGAAATCGTCCTCTCATTTTTCAGTCACAGTTTGTACTGTCGACTTACCTCATTTCCTGAGCGAGTAAGTGATGTGCTTTAAAACATAGCAAGACTTTTTGACATAATCCATGTTTCATATCCTCTGTATTTTTTTGTTGTTGCAATTTTGCACTTCATACAGTATTTCATTATTGTTTTCACAATAAACTACCTATAACCTCTGGTTAGTCCATTTTAGATCTTGTTAATCTTCAGTATAGTGTAAAGTAATACATTTGAATAGATCCATAAAGTTAATGCTTTTTTTCTTCTTTTCCTATCTTGTAGAGATATCTGAATAATCCAAATTACATTCTGATTGGGTTTACATGAGATTCATTGCCAGCAATTGTATTAAGTGCTTCCAGCAATGAAGTTGCCGTCTTTCAAGAAAGCATTTAACTTTAAATCAAATGACTTGTTTGACAAATTCACATCAAACATTTTCTAGACAATGTTCTACCATCGCAGATGTCAATGGTCAAAAACTTCACAAGGTGAAGTATACAAAACATGAGTGAGGTTTATAATATAGATGCAAAAAAGCCCTTTGATGGTACAAGAACTGTATCAGTATAATTTGTGGATGACCTGAAGTTATTATTGAGGTACTGCAATGTTACAGTGGTGTAGACTTCCAATGTGCGTGTATTTTTCAGCAGCGCTAAAGCTTAGCTGAGATGCTAACAGGTTTCCATCATTTCCGACTTTGTCCTGGATTCAACCAACTCTGGTCCTCACCTTTTACTTCCATTCAAATCCTTATCTTATATTCATAAACCAGGCAGCCTAAAAAAAAAGGTCAATATAATAATAAGTACCCATTTATAACCTTTAGTCAACTCAGCCATCACCTGCCTGATAACAACATTATTGAGAAGTTCAATCAGGATTTTGGTCCTATCATAGTGCCACCAGTTTGTCTCCCCTTGTTTTCTTGCATGGTACTTCAGTCCTCTGTTTTGTTAGAAGCAGTGGGAAATGCCCACATAAAAATGAGGACATTTATATGACATTTAACCTGCACAAAAAAGTTACATTAAAAAAATGTAGTAATGATTCAACTAATTAACTAATCATGGTCTTCAATCAAGACCTTAAGGAGAATCAGGTGTCTTAGTGCTGGGCTAAAACAAAAACCTGCAACCTTACCGGCCCTTTTCAGATATGATTGGACACCCCTGCTTTATATGGATGCATTTTTCTTATTACAGTGATACACAACCCACAACCCTGGGGGAGCCACAGAGTCTGCTGGTTTTTTGTTTTTTTTGCCTAAGAGCAGAAACCAGGTGATCTTGATTTAACTGTGTAATCAAGTGCTTTGACTAATACATTGCTGTGCTACTCAGGTGCTGAGTAACAACAAAAGCCAGCAGACCCTGTGGCTCTCCAGTACCTGGGGTGAGGACCACTGGCTCACTTCTGACATCATAGCATTTAAACTTCCATCCATGTTCATTTTCACATGTTTACATTAGTTTAGATCAACTAATTGTTTTTTATCAATGTCTCATTAGAAACTCTTGTATGATTAGTCACTGGACAGTGCTGTTGGAGACTGTGCCATTGGAATTCAAGTTTAAATCCCTGCAGGTCGCATGGAGGAGACAAACTGGTGACTGAAATCATAGTACATAAATGCCTTAATTAAAGTGGTAAACACTAAATTCAGATGTGGGTCATCTCAGTTTGCTGAAACTGCTGCTAATGCAGTGGGTCGCAGCGTTCAGGAAACATTGCTTGTGGCGTGCCACAGGGCTGAGCTCTTGGTACCTCATTGTTTTCACTGTACATTCTCTTTCTTGGTGATGCAATTTGTGGAAATGGCGGGTCTTTCCATAGGTAACTGTACGTAACTGTTAAGTATGGGGAAATCCTCTTCAACTTGGGTCTTGATGTTGTTTATTTTTTTGTACATAAAAAACTATGTCAATGAATTTCCTTGAGTTAAAATAATTAAATAAAATATATTTTCATTGGTCCCAAGAGGCAAAGTTTGTTTCACATGGATCCAAGCTCTTCCCTGTCCCTGCCCCCTCCCACACACACACAAATTAAACACATCACCAGTCTCTTTTTATCACCTCAGAAATATGGCAAAAGGTATTTTCCCTTTGTGATGCTTAGAAAATGATCCATGCTTTTATATCATCTAGACTGGATTATAGAAGTGCTGGCCTCCCACATTATGTCTTTGGAAAGATTACCCAGAATACAGCAGTCAGATTGCTTGACAGGGAGGAGGAAGTGGAAATGCATTACTTCAGTATTTATATCCCTGCACTGGCTCCCAGTGTGGTTTAGAACTGATTTTAAATTATATTGTTGGTTTTTAAAGACAAACACGGGATACCACCTGAGTTCATAACAGATATTCACATACCTTCCAAACCAGAGAGAACATTTAGATCAGCCACAGATGGGGTCCCGTGTATCCCAAAGATTTGTTTTAAGAACAGAGCAGACAAGCTGCTTTTGGTTCTTAAATGTAATCAAAAATAATAACAAAAACAGAAAGTGAACTACCCCTCTAAGATGGAGTGTTTATAGAATCCTGGCCTTTGTTGCATTTCTTATACATTTTTGTATTTGCAGTACAGGATAAATAGTACACAGATAGATAGATAGATAGATGGATGGATGGATGGACGGATGGATGGATGGATGGATGGATGGATGGATGATATGGATGGATGGATAGATACATAGATGGATGGTTATAGATAGATAGATACTGTCGATAGATAGATAGATAGATAGATAGATAGATAGATAGATAGATAGATAGATAGATAGATAGATAGATAGATAGATGAAAATCCATGCTTGCCTGGTGAATGGTTACAGGGTGGTTTTACAGCAGCAACTGTAGCCGACCCTGTTGTACTCTGGCTGGTCCAAGCCGAGTGTGTCTAATGACGAAAACACTCATAGTAATCAACTTTAATGAACAGACTCAAAATAGTAATGTCTAACTCTAAGGATCAGCTGCCACTCTTAGTCGGTGCTTTGACTGATCACAATGTTTAAAAATCATATAATTTTCTGTTCCTTGCAGAAATGAATCAAACACATATGCAAGCAATAATGTATCTGTCCATTTCCCTCTACGGCATAGATCAAGCGGTGAAAAAGTGCATTTTAATTTGCTTATGCAAATAACACATCACTCTTTCCTGGTAACAGCAGGAACTGGACATTTTGGTTCCATTAAGCCACAGTCTTTGCTTTCAGGGGAAATATATTATGGTTCTGGAGTTCTGGCTCTGTCCCAGCTAGCATACTGTACATTACTGGTCTGGACTGCTCTACTTGGAAAAAACTGTATGAAAAGCTGCGTTTATGGGGCAGACACTAGGCTACAGTGCACAAATCTGAAAACTTTTCCCAAAAAATAAATCCGAAAGCGGATGTGTATCTGCCATTGTAAATGGACATAATTTCATACACGGGGGTCTTCTTGTCCAGAAACTTGGCCGTCCACTTCTCCTAATCGGGAATATGAAAGCCAGAAATCCCCGCTCAGATGTGACCTGGGAGAGAGCACAAGTTTCTGGAAATATAAGTGTCAACATGGGAAACTACTGCTCGGGACCGGCGACACACAGCAAATTTCACTGAAATTTAACAGGTCGGATATCTTCCAGGAACTGCTCTTCTTGTGCAGTGAAATTAGTTGACGTCACTCGCGGTCTGTGGAGAGAGGGCCTTGAGACTTTTGTGGCCAGAGCCTGTTTTTTGGCATGGAAGATAAAGCATTTACAAATAAGACGTGTGTGTCATGTGGAAACAAAGTCTGATTAACCCCCGAGCCTAGCCTACCATTGTACCACACTAGACTTTACATCAGAGAACTGGCAACCTCTCCTGCAGTCTAATTTGGCCCAATGCACACACACACACACACACACACACACACACACACACACACACACACACACACACACACACACACACACACACACACACACACACAAATACACATATTTTCTCAATTTTCCCAAAGGAGGAAAAATGTTTTTTCTTTTTCAAAAACCAACCTGTACACAGAAATGTACACTTCAAAGGTGTCAGAAGTATTGAGAATTCTTTGTGGTTCTGTTTTGATGTGAATGAAATGCCATCTGAGAAATTCTGAAAGCACTCTGGTCTCTGGAAAGGTCAGCTCATGTCAGACCTTGAGAAATAAGTTGGGAAATATAGTAAGACATATGATTATTTGATTTTACACTTCATGTAAAGCAACAAAAAGGGTCAAGAAACATGAGATTAATGCAAAGGTGCACAGGCTCCGTTTAAACCAAAAATTATAATATAAAATAATTTTAAAAAAATGCATATTTCAAATGAACAGTCACTTTAAATGCTCTGGATTCTATTTCTCTAGTCTATAGCCCTGTGTGGGAAATGCTCGGAGCTGAAATTACTTTAGAGAAGGGCAGCCCAGCGAGGGTTGGCGGTAATGAGACGGGAGCGTTAAGTCGGTCCGCTGTACAGATGCACACACAAGCACACGGCCGTTGTGGCTTCCACCGCAGTGCCTCGCATTGCACAACCTGGCTTTGTATTCTGCCAGCAGCGTGAGGCCGTGTGATCACATGGTCATGTGGAGCGTTTGGAGATAGCGCTGGTGAGGGTGAAAGAAAGACCAGAGGTAGCCAGGGGGAGTAAATAGGCTATAAGGTAATCCTCGGCATCTGAGCCCAGCGGACGGGCAGGGCTGAACCCCCACAACATGCCCTAGAAAAACTATACGGGAAATCCGATTGCACTGGCCTTTCCTATACTACACAGTATTTTTTATCAGCAGATATACCCGTTTTTTTTTCTTTTAAAAAAACCCCCCAGATTTTCTTTTAAATGGGAAATCTGTTCAGAAGCCCTCAGTGTTTTCGAGGAGCAGCGCATAGACCGAAAGCAGTAGGAAGGGAAAAGGGCCTGATGTCAGTCCCTCTTGTGGAAGTGCTGTTGATGAATATATCATCAAGGCCGACGGCGTTGGTAATTCAGCATGTGTGCAGTTTGCTTTGTTCTTCTATAAACGCAGTGCTGTGCGAGAGAAGCACACCCAGGCGGGTAAAAAAAAGCCGAACCAGTCATCTTGACGGGCTCTGCTACGAAGTGCTTTGCATAAGCACCCCTATCAAAACACAGGAAGTTTACAGTCAATCTGTATTCGTTCCAGTTTGTTGGATCAGTATTTTTCTTGACCTAGGACTCAGGCGCTTCGATGAAAATAATGAAACTTTTATTGGGCACGTAGTTAAGTCATGCTTCGGCCAGTCAAACTGACGTACGTGAAATTGCCAGCATTTCACTGACTCAGCCACCCAGGTAAAACGAGCCGCCGAGGTCCATTTGTCACTGCTATCGCCGCGGCGACGGCTGAGTGCGTGAACGCCTGGCCGCGCCGTAACCGTTACGTATTCTCCCCCTTTCCAAGAGCGACTGCCTCTGCCGTTTTCATACAGCATAACGAGTTAGTCTGATGTGCGTGCGCGTGAGCGTGTGTGCGTTTAGTATTGTGTGAGTGTGTGTGTGTGTGTGTGTGTGTGTGTGTGTGTGCGCGTGCGTGAACACATTGCTTCTTGCTTGCCTGGCAGATGCTGCCCTTAGGCACTGAGTAAATATGTGAGGGATTCACTGCCATTCACATCTCAGCAAGACCAGTTTGTGCTGCGCGGGACCAAACCCCAGTAGGTACTCCAGGCTGGTTAATCGCTATAGCATCCAGGCCACTGAAGCATTGGGAAAGGCAGGGACGGCCGGTTTGAGCTTTAAGCCAAAGACTCCAGCCCCCCCCCCCCCCCCAACCCTTGACACGTGGTGTTAAGCGCAAGCTCTCTTTATGCCTTTGAGGTATGGTATCAGTGCTGATATCCCAAAGACGATATCCACATTGTTGTTATTATGCTGTCATACACAATGAAGGACTTAGGGCCATGCCACTGTGTCATCCACTCTTGCAGCCATTTAAAATAATTAAATAAAAACCCTGCCACGCCGGCCTTATTAGTGCTATTGCTGACAAACAACACTGCATGAGTTTGACTGTATTTGCTGATTCATATTTTTCTGTCAAAAGATCCCAAAATTACTGCAACAGGGATGCAAAAGCTATCTGACAAAGCCAAGTATACTGTATTATCTATTATAAGACTTTTTTTTTTTTTTTACCATATACCATATACAGT